>QCXZ01000064.1:39243253-39611708 GCA_025024175.1 Rhyzopertha dominica
AAATCTTCAATTAGACGTGTGATGTAAGTTGGGCTTTTGGAATTGGCTGAATGGTTGATTTTGCATTATTGAACATCCACACTAAGGTACCATTTTGGGATTTTTGGGTTATCGACAAGATTTGCCACGAATATTTCTGCAATCAGAGCCGCACACCAACTATAGTGAGTAAAATACTAATTAATCGAACGAGTATTAATACCCTCCTTAATATTTTAGGGCTCTTTGATTTTCTTTCGCTTTTCGGTTCTCATCTTATCTTATCGTATACTTATCGATATTGCTATCGCTTCGCCTTCGTTCGTGTGATTGACATCTGGGCCCTTATTCCTGTCTGGATAGCTTTTGAAGATTGAAGAAGTTGAGAATCGTAGAGTTGGGACTGATCACTTGGGATTGGATTTGGGAATTTGCGCTGCCATCCTTTCCGGTTAGGAAGATTCAACCCTAGTAGCTGGCGACCCTTGGTGTGGAGGACCGTACATGTGGGACCCCAACCAGCAGGAGAGCGCAGATAAGCTTAAATTTTAAGTAGGAAGGTCGTTGACCCTTAAGTCGGAGCGCAGAATCCGCGGTGTAGATTCCATCTCGGTGGTGATTGCTTGAACCGTTGTAAACATTGAGGTTATTTAGCTGTCCGTCAACGGAAAAACTTGTTGTATGAGCCTTCCGCTCTTGTAATTGTTTTGTATAACTGGTATGAACCCCTCAGCTCTTGTAATGTTTTTTGAATAACTTGTATGAGCCGTCAGCTCTTGTATTTGTTTTGTTTAAGTTGTGCGAGCCTTCAGCTCATATATACATTGCCGTAGGAGCCTTCAGCTAGTGAATTTTGAGTATATAGCTTGTTCCCCATCACCCTTCTTTCACAATCGAACCTTCAGTTCGATTCCATTTATTTATTTTAAATTATCTGTAACGCCCACAAGCTATTGCTTGCGGGTATCACCGATATTGTCGATCGTTTGTGACGATTTTTTCGTTCGTCGTTCGGTTTTTTTGTTGCGTCACTCGTTAATGCGAAGCGCTGGCCAGTGCGGAAATTAACAGGGGCGATTCACAGATTTTCTAGTTATTTACTGGTACTCGGTGACCGGGCACATAGTTGTGGGCTCATTGGGAAGGGTTTAATTTTGATTGTTAAGTGTCATTTTGGTTATATGTTCGAAATTCTCCTCATATTAGTCGTTTAAGTTCGATCTATCTTAAGTAACTAATTGAGGTTCAAACTTTATTCTTCTTTATCATTACTTGTATCCTCTCATAGTTTTCGTTAATTAAACTACGCTTCTACCCGAGCTTTGTTGTTTGATTTCTAATCGTAGCTTTTCAAAATTTTCGTTTGAGTAGTCCGCTGTGGAATTGTAAAATTTTGTGGCGCCTATAATCATCGTTAAAAAATATTGGAACCCCCCTACTCTCCGACTGCAGCGGCGGGACGCGGACTACATTGGAAACATCTGGGTTGACACCAATAGGTTAGTAACATCGTTTGGTAGAAAAACGGCGTCGCAAATTGGCGCCCAACGTGGGCCTTGTTTTCATATTTTCGTGATCGCTATTGTCTATTTTTTTTTGTCTCTTCTCCAAGCTTCCAATTGACATTTTTTTCTTTGCTATATGCTATTTTTTTTGGAATTGCTTTGTTAACATATTGCTTATAGGTCACGTTGTTCTATTATTGCCTTGAATTTTTTTTTATTGACTTTGAAATTGTTTGGTCTTGCACTTTTGGATATTTTTGATTTGCCTTGTCATTCATTATGGAGTGTAAGATTGTTCCTGAATATTTGCGTAAGGAGGAATTGCAGTATGAACTTCTTTATCGTGGTGCTGACCCTACTGATATGACTGTACAGGGCATGCGTGGTTGTTTGCGTTCCTTGTTAAGGATGGAGAACATAGATCGATCTTCCATTACTTATCCCCCTTATACTTTTAATTTGCAAACTGAGGTTGAGGGTGTGCAGAGTTGTTGTGTGCCTGTTGAGGAAGAAATAAGAAATTTCTCTGGTAACAAAACTGATAGTGGTTACAAACGGTTGAGTGCTCGAATAGCCCATCTTTTAGGTCGAGTTAATAGATTCCCTGTAAAAAATGCCACTGCAGAAGTATTAAAAGCTCGAAGTCAATGGTTAGCAAAAATTACGACCTTGATGGATTCTTTAGAGCGTTCAACTCGTTTGAAGAATGAACCTGACTTGAGTGTTTCACTGCATGCACATAGTACTCGCTTAGGTAGTGTTGCTGAGGACTCTGATGATAATGAAGAACCTGTAAGAGGAGACTTCAGTGGTACAGCATAGGAGTGGTCATCAATCTCAACCAGTTTACAAATGGAATTTGAAATTTTCAGGTGACCTTAAGAAAATGTCCGTTAATCATTTCTTGGAAAGGGTGGAGGAACTGCGTGTTGCACGTGGATTATCAGTGGAAGAATTGTTTGCATCGGCCATTGATTTATTTGAAGGGAAAGCCTTGATTTGGTATCGTTCTGTTGCTAATCGTTGTACGTGTTTGGAAGGATCTGTCTGAATTGTTGTTGCGGCACTATTTGCCCCCTGATTATCATGCTCGATTATTCCAAGAGATTTTGAGTCGAGTACAAGGCCCAAACGAGCCTATTGTTGAATATTTAGCTTCGATGTCCACCTTGTTCGCCCGATATGGCAAAATTCAAGCTGATGTCCAGTTGGATATCATATTGAAAAACTTGGCACCGTTCTATGTTATGAACTTGCCTGTAGTAGAGTCTCTTGAACAATTAGAGAGGAAATGTTTGCAATTAGAAGTCAAAAAGTATCGCGCTGAGAGTTACCAACCACCTATACGAAGACCGAATGTAGCTGCGGTTGAACCTGAATTGGCTTGTGCCTCGTTTATACCTAAGGTTCCAATTAATGAAGTAGTTGTAGAAGCACCGCGTTTCTTCCAATGCTAATGTAACTTGCTTTAATTGTAAACAATTAGGTCACCTTGCTCGTGAGTGTCGTTCGCCCCTCAATAAACATTGTTATAGATGTAAAAAGCCTGGAGTAACTGTACGAACTTGCCCGCAATGTAATCGTAGTTCGGAAAACTGCCAACAGAGGTGCTGAAGGACCGACCTGCCACCTCAGATAATTGTAAAAGTTCGGTCCCTTGTAGTTCTAAAATTTATTGGATTATATATTGCAGCATGCAGAAAATGATCATAGGCCATATTTGGAAATAGATATTTTTGGTTGTCGATTGTTAGGCCTTTTAGATTCTGGTGCTAGTAGTACAATTGTGGGTGGACCTGGGTGGAATATTTTGCAGAAGTTAGGGTTGCAGTTAAAACTTAGTAATACTTCGTGTACGGTTGCCAATGGTGAACATTGTCAGGCTCTTGGAACTCTTATGGTACCTGTATCGCTTATGGGGAGAGTCAAATTGGTGGAGTTGCTTGTTGTCCCTTCATTGCCGCATCAACTGATTTTGGGTGTGGATTTTTTTCGGGAAATGGCTATTGTCCCTGATTTGCGTAGGAATGAATGGCATTTTGGTAGTGATTGTGTTGCCCCTCAGATTTGTGGTATAAGTGATGTTAGGGACCTTAGTGTTGAGCAGCAATTGACTTTGGGAAAATTTCTTGATGAACAGTTTAAGCGTATGGGAGACTCCTTGGGTGTTACTAACCTTGTACAGCACGAGATACTGACTGATGCAGAACCCATCAAGCAGAGATATTATCCTGTATCTCCTGTCAAACAACAGTTATTGGAGTGTGAAGTGAGGAAGATGTTGGCAGATGATGTGATTGAACCTTCTATGAGTCCTTGGTCTTCTCCCGTGATCTTAGTTCCCAAGAAAGATGGTACGCAACGCTTCTGTGTTGATTTTCGAAAACTTAATGCTGTCACCAAGCGTGATGCTTACCCACTGCCATATATTTCTTCAGTTCTAGATCGTTTGAGAGGTGCACGTTATCTGAGTTCACTTGATGTTAGGAGTGCCTACTGGCAGGTGCCTATTGCGGAGAGTTCTCGTGAGAAGACAGCGTTTACTGTACCTGGTATGGGCTTATATCAATTCAAGCGAATGCCTTATGGACTTACTAATGCTCCTGCTACATTTCAGAGGCTCATTGATAGGGTTTTGGGTGCTGATCTTGAAGGATCTTGTTTTGTTTATCTGGATGACATTGTTCTCATTTCAAGTGACTTTGAAACTCATTTGGAATTGTTGAGTAAAGTCTTTGATCGCTTGATTAATGCGGGTTTTACCTTGAATAGGGAAAAATGTCATTTTTGCCGTTCGGAAATTGCTTATCTTGGTTATGTTGTCGATAAGAATGGCCTTCATGTGGATCCTAAAAAGGTGGAAGCCATTTTGAATGTGCCGGTACCTAGAAATGTGAGAGAGGTTCGTTCTTTTGTCGGTATGGCTAGTTGGTACAGAAGATTTGTTCCGAATTTTGCCACTATTGTTGCTCCTCTTTGTGACCTTACAAAGAAAAATAGAAAATTCAACTTTACACCGGAATGTGAACATGCTTTTAATGCTATTAAACAGCATTTAGTTAGTGCACCGATATTAACTTGTCCTGATTTTAGTAGACCCTTCACCTTGCAAACTGATGCTTCGGCATTTGGTATTGGAGCCGTTCTAACACAGGAATTTGACGATGGTGAGAAGGTTATTGCATTTCTTTCGAGATCTCTAACTCGTCAGGAGAGGGCGTATACTACAACCGAATGCGAATGTTTAGCTGTAATTTGGGCAATGGAAAAACTTCGTCCCTACTTGGATGGTATCAAGTTCACGGTAGTCACTGACCATCATTCATTGCTTTGGTTGGATCGTCTGAAAAATCCTACGGGCCGATTGGCTCGCTGGGCTGTCAGAATGCAGGGTTTTGATTTTGTTTTAGTTCATCGAAAGGGGAGGGACCATGTGGTGCCAGATTTTCTGTCGCGTTCAGTTCCTGTAGTAGACTCGGTAGCAGCTTCGGATATGGGTGAAGTTGATGATAAATGGTATCGCAAAATGTTGCAACTTGTTTCGGAAAGACCTGATCGATATCCCGCTTGGCGTGTTGAAGACGGCAAATTGTTTAAGTTTGTGAAGTGTAAAATTCCAGAACTACGTGGTGGTAATTGTGAGTGGAAAATTGTTGTTCCTAAGAATAAAAGGAAGTCTTTGCTTTTGGCTTGTCATGATAGCGTCACATCTGGTCATTTGGGTGTTTGTAAAACTTATTGGAAATTGCATGAGCTGTATTATTGGCCAAAAATGTTGTCGGATGTTGCTCGTTATATTAGAAATTGTATTGTTTGTGCACAGCATAAAGTAGAGCAGAAACTTCCTGCCGGTCAGATGGGTGAAAGACCTAGGGTTGATCATCCTTGGGAGACGGTTAGTCTTGATTTTATAGGCCCTTTTCCTCGTTCCCCACGAGGATATCGTTTTGCTATTGTGGTGACTGACTATTTTTCCAAGTATGTTCTTATTTTCCCTGTTCGCACTGCTACTGCTAAGATATTGGCTCGACATGTTGAAAACGACTTATTCCTTGTGTATGGTGTTCCAAAAACAATAATTTGTGATAATGGCGTTCAAATGAAAAGTACGGTATTTAAGAAAATGTGTGACAAATATCAGACCAAAATTTTGTACAACGCGAATTACTATCCTAGAGCCAATCCTACTGAAAGAACCAATCGCACTGTTAAAACCATGATTTCTTCTTATATAAGCAAGAATCACAAAACTTGGGATGAAAATTTAGCCGCTATTGCTTGTGCTATTAGAACTTCGAGGCATGAAGTATTGGGTTATTCTCCGTTTTTTGTGAATTTTGGGAGAAATTATATTGGTTCAGGTAGTATGCATGATGAAAATTATATGAATGTGGAATCTGATAGTGTGGATAGTAGGGTGGCAGGATTTCAAAAGATGTTTGCAGAAATTAAGCGTAAATTACAACTAGCGCACGAACGTAATAAAAACATCTATAATTTGAGACGCCGTATGGTTCAGTATGATGTGGGACAATTAGTTTGGAAACGGAATAAGGTTGTTTCTGATATGGCGAGACAATTCTCGGCGAAATTAGCACCGAAGTATATAGGACCGTTCCGCATACGCAGGAAAACTGGATATTTGACTTATGAATTGGTTGATGCAAACGAACATAGCGTAGGTACCTGGCACGTACAAGATCTAAAACCGTATACGAGGGATGAACCCTCGGACTAGTTCACATCTCGGTTCTGATTTTGCTTTCCTTTACGTATGATTGATTTTCTCTTGTCTGTTGTATTGTCGCAAAGTGTGCACTATTGGTGACTTGAAGAATTGCGAGCCGTTCCTCTTGGTTACTGTAGGGAAATTGTTGTGATTGCTTGTCGCTGTATGGGTGTGGTCATTTTTTTTTTTGAGTTGTGAACTTACACATTTGTGGATTTGATGGTCACAACCCTATTGGTTGCCCTTGCCTAGTTGGATTGTTGATTTGGTTGATTGATGGCTTGGACATTGTCGCCTTTGGCGGATTTACTACAGCGAAATTTGTTGGTGTTTTCCCTGCGTGTGGATGAGGAGAATAAGCTCGTATTTCTGATTCGATTGTTTCCTTTAAGATTTGCATATGTACTTCGTATATTTTTTTTGGGGGGGAGCGTTAGTTGTATATTGGAAGCGCGCTACCGCTCGTGGCGTTGGTTGGGGCCACGGCTCTCGCTTATCACCTCGGCGAGACCTTGTATATTGGCTCTCGCTTACCACCTCGGCGAGACCTAGTGTGTTGKAGTATATTGGAAGCGCGCTACCGCTCGTGGCGTTGGTTGGGGCCACGGCTCTCGCTTATCACCTCGGCGAGACCTTGTATATTGGCTCTCGCTTACCACCTCGGCGAGACCTAGTGTGTTGGCTCTCGCTTACCACCTTGGCGAGACCTAGTATGTTGGTTCTCGCACATAACATCGGTGAGACCTTCGTTTATTGGTTCTTGAATACCACCTTTTGCGACTGTTTGTGTGTTTGCACTCGGTATAACGTCGATATTGTACTCTAGACTTATAATCTTGCCTAGATAGTTTTGACTTGTTGAGTAATTCGTGTTGCTTGGCGTGGTTATTCGCTAGTAGTTTCTTCGCTGTTTTTGTGGGTGGCAATGATTGATGGTTATTGTAGTACCTTCGCATTTGCGGACTTTCCTGCTCTCACATTTATAATATTCTGGCTTATTGATTTGATTTGTTGCTTGAATATAGTCGCTTGATGCGGAATTGTGACAGCAAGATTACTGCGGTGAATTMCTCGTAATATTGTAGAATTGCCTTGGACGTCTACCGTTGTGTTTCACTGGTATGAATGATTGGGTTTTCGTGGGTTTTTCGTTTGGAGGGGTCGTAACCCTCTGGGGTTGGCAGCCCCTGGCCATGTGCCTAAATTTTAAATTTTGAATCATTTTTCTCTTTGGAATCGCCTTCCTTTCCAACCTTGTTGTTTATTGGAAATTGCTTATGTTGAAATGTTGGTTGGCAAGTTTTTATCTTGGAATTGTTGACATTAATGGGGTTTTGATAGCTCGTAAGCTTACTCGCTCGGTAAATTTGAGGAAATTTACCTCTTTCTAGGTGAAGGGGGGATTGTAACATTCATATTTTGTCAGTCGCTCACGCCTGGCGCATAGGCTTCTCGTTGTACACAGTGAACCTGAAACCATTACATCGGTACTGCAGACACTTCCGTCGTTAAGCCTAACGCTTGCGCGTAGATTCTGRGCGAGTCACTTGACRGCGGAAAGAATTTCCTCTTTCCTATTAGTATTTTGACCTGTTGCGAATTGAATGTGAGAACGTGGTATTGTCGATTTTTGGGAAGATTTTTCTAAGTAAATAGACCATCGATTGGTTACCATAGTGGGATCCGCTTGGAAAATCTTCAATTAAACGTGTGGATGTAAGTTGGGCTTTTGGAATTGGCTGAATGGTTGATTTTGCATTATTGAACATCCACACGTGACCATTTTGGGATTTTGGGTTATCGACAAGATTTGCCACGAATATTTCTGCAATCAGAGCCGCACACCAACTATAGTGAGTAAAATACTAATTAATCGAACGAGTATTAATACCCTCCTTAATATTTTAGGGCTCTTTGATTTTCTTTCCTTTTCGGTTCTCATCTTATCTTATCGTATACTTATCGATATTGCTATCGCTTCGTCTTCGTTCGTGTGATTGACATCTGGGCCTTATTCCTGTCTGGATAGCTTTTGAAGATTGGAGAAGTTGAGAATCGTAGAGTTGGGACTGATCACTTGGGATTGGATTTGGGAATTTGCGCTGCCATCCTTCCGGTTAGGAAGATTCAACCCTAGTAGCTGGCGACCCTTGTTGTGGAGGACCGTACATGTGGGACCCCAACCAGCAGGAGAGCGCAGATAAGCTTAAATTTTAAGTAGGAGGTCGTTGACCCATAAGTCGGAGCGCAGAATCCGCGGTGTAGATTCCATCTCGGTGGTGATTGCTTGAACCGTTGTAAACATTGAGGTTATTTAGCTGTCCGTCAACGGAAAAACTTGTTGTATGAGCCTTCCGCTCTTGTAATTGTTTTGTATAACTGGTATGAGCCCTCAGCTCTTGTAATTGTTTTGAATAACTTGTATGAGCCGTCAGCTCTTGTATTTGTTTTGTTTAAGTTGAGCGAGCCTTCAGCTCATATATACATTGCCGTAGGAGCCTTCAGCTAGTGAATTTGAGTATATAGCTTGTCCCATCACCCTTCTTTCACAATCGAACCTTCAGTTCGATTCCATTTATTATTTTAAATTATCTGTAACGCCACAGGGCTATTGCTTGCGGGTATCACCGATATTGTCGATCGTTTGTGACGATTTTTCGTTCGTCGTTCGGTTTTTTTGTTGCGTCACTCGTTAATGCGAAGCGCTGGCCAGTGCGGAAATTAACAGGGGCGATTCACAGATTTTCTAGTTATTTACTGGTACTCGGTGACCGGGCACATAGTTGTGGTGCTCATTGGGAAGGGTTAATTTTGATTGTTAAGTGTCATTTTGGTTATATGTTCGAAATTCTCTCATATTAGTCGTTTAAGTTCGATCTATCTTAAGTAACTAATTGAGGTTCAAACTTTATTCTTTCTTKATCATTACTTGTACCTCTCATAGTTTTCGTTAATTAAACTACGCTTCTACCCGAGCTTTGTTGTTTGATTTCTATCGTAGCTTTTCAAAATTTTCGTCTGAGTAGTCCGCTGTGGAATTGTAAAATTTTGTGGCGCCTATAATCATCGTTAAAAATATTGGAACCCCCCTACTCTCCGACTGCAGCGGCGGGACGCGGACTACATTGGAACATCTGGGTTGACACCATAGGTTAGTAACATCGTTTGGTAGAAAAACGGCGTCGCAGCATAAAATAGTTGTCTTATATTGTTGATAAAAATTGTACACGTACGAAATGTGAAAAAAATAGCTGTGCACTAGCCAGCAGCATCGCGGGGAAATCTCCACCCAACCAAAACTCAATTCTATCTCGCGAAGCGGGTAGGCCCGAGAAGCCAATCAGTGAGCGAGTGGATAAGAGAAACAGAATAACAATATCAGTTGCTTCGTAATTAAATCTTCTGTTTGACAAGAGTAAATTTGGTTCGACATAATGCCCCCCGCTATAATCCGCCGTCTTTTTATTAAACCTTTTCAGTCTGGGAGGTCTGGGGGAATTGGATTAGAACGGAATTAAATCCTACGGGCCTATGATGCGTTGTAGCGATCGTAGGAAGAGGCGAATTTAAAATCCTTCTTGCTTTAGAGACAAGCTTTTGCATTTTTGATGCCATAATGCCATCGGAGACACACGCGTTCTACATTAGGCCTGTTAGCAACCTTTTATAGCTGAACTAGTGGGTTTTACTGCGTAGGATACGTAACGTCATTGATTAGACAGTTGTGGTTATCTCTGCTTACAAAAGCTAGTGTGCGTGTGTACGAGGCTTCGCCCACTTGCTAATTGTGGCCGAGGTGGCAAGTAATTACCAGATTCAATCAAGCAGGACTTCGTAGGTGTCAGGTACAATATCTGTTATTTGGTGACGTGCTGCTGTCGTGTAGGTTCTAAACAATTTAAAGAGACTTCACCTTCACTCGAATATAAGCTGAATGTGGAAGACGTTGGGAATATTAATTGCGTAATGAATACTAAAAAGAACTGAAACATGGATCAGTTCATACGTATTATAAAGTAGACTGAATTACAGTCAGATGGCAAAATATGTTGCACTGCAATGGTTGAGAAAAAAAATCTTCATAACCATTTGAATATCATAACTGCAGCAACAATTTCATAAAATGTTATAATTAAATCATTGTATTAGTCGAAGCCGTTGTTTTTTGTAAGTCAAAAGACATTATTGTATTGCCTTGGCAATACAATATAACAAATGGCATGGAGGTACATATATTAATTGTTTACACCTTAAGTCCCTCTACTGAGAACTCTACTACTATACCTACTATTTTCTTACCAATTTTCATATCCAAAGGAATGAATTTAACATCTTGGTGCAAAAACCGGCCAAGTCCACTTTTGAGCGAACCTAAGTTTTTGTACTGATTATTCAGTATTATCAACTATTCTTGATCATTGGGTGCAAAAATTGAAGAACTTATATGTTAGTTGCAAGCTAATTGCAAAATCCACAACCTTTTTTCTTGTTTTCCCACAAATGTTGATTTAGGATTTCTCATAATAGTATTTTGCACAAAGTTTCTGCTATTATATAATTACCATCGTGGTTTCATATAACAGCAATTTACTCATGAGGCATAAGTGCTAATTGTATTTTTTTTAAACTGAAACAAATTTAAAATTAGAAAATACCAAATCAAGAAAAAGTTAATAATTCTTAATGAATGGTAAAGATATCTCTACTAGTATTAATTAAAGTAACACTAAATTCGTATACAGTGTGTTCTTGAAATCGACGCAATGAGGGATATAAATGACAGATAATTTTTTAATGTCATCTTTTGCATGTATCCCTGCTTGGTTAGAAAATAATTTATACCAGCACAGCATTACTTACAAAACTAGTAACTAGTATGACTAGTAAATTTAGGATTTACTAAATCTTTATACTCAAAGCATTGTTTGATAGAGATTCGATGAAGTTTTATTGCAAAAAATGCCCACGAAAGGAAATTCGGCAGAAAAATTTTGAATATATTCATGATTATTAAGTATGAAGGTAAAAAATACATTAAGCGTACAAATTTCAACAGAACCAGCAAATTTTCAGCTGTTTATTAAATACAATCAATTCAATACACAAACACACCGTATAATATTAAAAAGTTGGGCGTAGATCACTGAAAGTTTTTATGTATACAGAGTATTCTTTTCTTAATACTTACTTATTTACTTATTAGTTACTCCTATATTTAATAAAATAGTGATTAGTACCTAGGTATAAGTTGGAAATTTAGAATCTACATGGCAATGTTATAAAGTATCAAAGTAGGCTTAGAAGTTCGAAGCTTCGTATTTCTGCAGAAATTTTCCTACCAATTTTTTTTCTCAATAACACTTTATCGTATGTTTATCAGAATGTTATTCGTTTGATAATTCGGTAAATTCTAAATTTTGAAAAAATTCCGAAAGAAATTATTACACTTATCATTGCGTCGATCCTGAAACATACTGTATAGTATGCACTAGATCACATTGTACTGAAACCAGAGATATATGTCAGCCGCAACATGCAATTCTTATTTTCCTCTTACATTAAGAACATACCTGTACAGGGTTTTTATAAATTATCATGCAACAAGGGCGTCGTTGATTTCTGAACTCTTTAGGCCGCCTTTTTATAAATGCTGCCAAGCAGCACATTTGCACAATATACTGGGAATTGACATATACTGTACTGAAGGTTTTGGATAAAGTTAAAGCTACGAAATTGATGGTTTTATAAAATTTTTCGAACGGTTACGGTTATAAGATAATATTTTGTCGGATAGATCGCTGTCTCTTGAAAATACTGACAAAAAGTTAATAGTCTGACGTTTTGATTACACCTGTAATTTTTGTCAAAGACGAAGAACCTCAAAATTTGCATGACACAAGTTCAAACAAAATTTTGAAAGTAAATAAATAAATCACCAAGGATGCGAGACGTCATAGAAACAACGTGCCAACCTGATAAAAAGGAAACTAACGATGAAAAAGGAACTACCTACCTACTATATATGCACGAACTACTTGATAAAAGATAACTACAAAATAGCCTTCCAAATATCACCCAACTCATAATTTCCACAATCCCTATTAAAATTATTAGTATTGCTACAAATTTCTATAGCTTCTTTTATTAGACGTTTGTGATAATATTTTTCTCTATGTAAAATTTTTGTTTTATCAAAATCAATCATGTGTTTAGTCAAACTTTCAAAATTTTGTTTGAACTTGTGTCAGGCAAATTTTGAGGTTCTTTGTCTTTGACAAAGATTACAGGTGTAATCAAAACGTAAGACTATTAACTTTTTGTCAGTGTTTTCAAGAGACAGCGATCTATCCGACAAAATATTATCTTATATTATGGATGCTGAGAGCATTCACCCTCGGTTACGGTTATATTTATCTTTCAAAGGTAACAATAGTTTGCTTGTACGGAACTACACAACATACTTTAATATAAACAACTACGTCTATCATAACCCCCTATTGTTGCGGTCACCGCCTTTCAGACATGGCTTTACAAATTCAAGTATTTTCCACAAATTTAAAAGCCTACGCAGTCAATCTTAGTTTTTTCCTTTTTAAATACTTGCACTTTTTTATAACCAGCATTGCACCACCACATTTTAGCTGTTTACAATTTCTAGGTTAGAAAACGTTTCCGTAAAATATCCGGACCCGGTACCCCGCTACTACGGGAAAACGTCTTTTAGTTCATCCCAGTACAATTTAATAGGCTTACCCTAGTCACAATCTCGCAACTACGATACAAAGCCTAAAAGTTATACAAAACCGTGTCACTCCACAACTCTGAAATCTGAACTTTCTCCAATCTTAAAGTTAAGTATACCACAAAAGTCTACAGTGTATGTTCAAAATACACACTCCCTTGCATTTCTCATGTTTAAATATATGAAATAATTCGACATTCCTGAGAGGCGGCAAAATGATTTAACCCATAATTTTCATAAGCTCCTGGATGCATGAATCATTTATAGAAACCCTGTACTTAACAGCAGGTTAGTAGACTGATCCTCACGTTCCAATAAAGGCATTATGTAATCGCAAAAAGGGTTGCATCAGGATCTTTATGCAAAAATATCGAAAAAGGGGAAACATCCTCTGAAGTAATAACATTATTCTATACCAAAACTCACGAAAGTAGATGAGGAAGGAGCTGCTATGACCGATGAGTAGCGGCATCTTAAAACGTCCACATTAGGCGGAGCTTAAAGTAATATATCAATATGGCCGTTGAGACAAGGTTGGACTCAATTAAAAAGGTTTTTCTAAAGGCTTACATATAAAAACAGAATTAAATACAATAATATTTTCTTAGACAATTGTAACTACGTAGCTAGTTTATACTACTTTCGTAGGAATGGAAAAATTACTTATATAACAAATCTAATGAATTAGGATCTATTGTATGTTTATACTAACCTGTGAAATGATAATCCGATCGATTTGTTATTTTTAACGCTTTCTCTGCTACATCACATCATTATTTCACTGCCCGAAAGTAAAAATAAAACATACGAAAAGTTTTCAAATTGTCTTATAAAATCCAAAGTTACTCTAAGATAGCCCTATCTCTGGCGACCAACAGAAGTTATAGAAGAGTAATAAGAATATGGCAGAGATGACGACACGTATATCATGTGATGTCAACTCTTTTCCCTTCTACCATAGTGCCCAGCTATAATGCAGCCACCGGTAGTATTTGTCGTCTTCCATAAGAGAGCACACGTCCAAATTTTTAATGGAATTCTTTACAGCTTTTTGTATAGTTTTACTATTTCTATATAACTTTTTATAAAAAGCATTGAGTACTTAGTGTTAAAGTAATGTTTGAATCATGTTGAATTAATCAAAGTTACCAGATGAACTGACAAGTGTAAAAAAATTAGTCACGACAACAGATAAACTGTAGATTATTAATTGCATGATTAATAAAATAGTTAATTTTAATATTCTAAGTATAGCAGCAAGCGAAAAGATGCATTTGATACAATTCGATGTATCAACAGCGTTTCTCTATGGAGAGCTAAAAGAAACTGTTTTCATGCGACAACCACAAGGATATGAAGACGGAACCAGCAAGGTCTGCCAATTAAAGAGAAGCCTTTACGGTCTTAAGCAAGCACCTAGATGTTGGAACAAGCGTCCTGGAGTCTTTCTTCAACAACATGGATTCAAGGCCAGCGAAGCTGATCCATGCTTGTATATTAGAATATATGGAAAGAAGCTCCTACTTGTAATCTACCTAGATGATGGTCTTCGAGCTGGAACTGATCAAAAAGAGATGGACAATTTCATTCAAGAGTTGAAATCAGAGTTCAAAATCGTCTCGAAGAAAGCCGATTATTTTTTTTCTCGAGATTGAGCGTGAAGGAAAGTTCATCAAGATACACCAGAAGACTTATGCGAAGAAAATTGTAGAACGATTTAATCTATCAGAGTGCAAACCAGATTCAACTCCAATGCTCGAAGGCACGGAGATTTCCACATTAGGTAAAGTTGACGAGGCAACCAAATTTCCATAAAGACAAGCAACTGGAGCACTGATGTACCTGATGCTTGGCACAAGACCAGACCTAGCCTTTAGTGTAGGATTTCTTTCGAGATCATTGAAAATCCAACTCAAGAGGACGTTGTATGACTAAAAAGGGTTCTTAGATACATAGCGGGTACTTTGGACCTTGGGATAGTTTATCAGAGCAATATAGAAGTAGGACTTCTACAAGTCTATAGCGACGCAGACTTCGGAGGATGCACTAAGACAGGACGTTCAACCTCTGGTGTTATCGTGAAGTATTCAGGAGGAGCAGTCTCCTGGCTGAGCCAACGTCAGTCGGTTGTGGCAACATCGACAACTGAAGCCGAGATAATCTCAGCTAGCGAGGGAACCAAAGAGGCAATTTGGCTTGGTAGACTGTTCGGAGGGATCATCAAATTGAAGAATGTTCCAGTTATCGAAATTGACAACTATACAGCAGTAAGATTGGCTCAGGACCCAGAGTTTCACCGCAGCACGAAACACATTGCAATGAAACACTTTTTCATACGAGAAAAAGTAACTGAAGGGAAACTTGGGGTTCGACAAATCTCGACAGAAGAACAACTAGCGGACATCATGACAAAGCCGTTGCCAAGAACACCCCTGAAGATTCTGTGTGTGAAGATGGGACTTATGTAAATAGAGGGAAAGAAAATTTCTTTCTTGTTTTTAATTCAATCATGATCAACAAGGGAAAGTGTTAAAGTAATGTTTGAATCATGTAGAATTAATCAAAGTTACCAGATGAACTAACAAGTGTAAAAAAAATTAGTCACAACAACAGATAAACTGTAGATTATTACTTGCATGATTAATAAAATAGTTAATTAAACATCAAAGAAAGGCTTTTCTCAAGTGAAAAAACCTTAATATTAAGCAGTAGTTATCCGAGATAAAATATTTGGCGTATTAATCCACGGTAGTTTTTGGTTTACAACAACAAGCTGTTCAGTTTCAGAATGACTGGAGGGGACATGGATACACGGCTCTTGATATTCTAAGAAAAATTTAAAGAACGATATGCTAATCAGTCTGAAACCGATCTAATTTAGCTTAAAGCTAATAAATTCCACATCTGAATTATTCGTCGAAGTAAGAAATTTTATGTATCTGGATAGCCTTGCAGAGCTCAAAGGGTTTTGGAGAAAAAAGGTGAAGAATCATCGAACGACAACACGTAAGATTAAAAAAAGATGTTTTTATACTTGAATATACAATGGCTTATTTGAAAAATAACATCACGTTAATTAATTATTTTTCTATTTATGTGAATTACGGACAGCCGAGATATCAGGATTTCAAAGTAATTATATTAGGCTATGCGCAAAAAGACAAAGATACATTAATTTACAGATTTATACAAGCTGCTCCTTGGTTTGCTGTGGTAAACTCACGGCATCATTCAAATCTATTAAACACTAAGTGATTTCGCTCAGAAAGTTTAAAGTGACAGCTTGAGTGAAATTACCATATCGTAGTTATTAAATTCTGTACGTACATCTAGTAGAATACTTTACACTCTAGTAAAGACAGTGTCTGCTTTTATACACTTAGCATAAAGTCAGCTCGTCGAAAACTTTGCTAAGTAGACCCATGTAAATTCTGAGCATGGCTTGTACTCATTTTCAAACTTTGCCCAACTTTCTGCTGCGGGATGTCTCTAAGATGTATGTAGCACGGGGTAACCTCGGGCTTGTTAAACTTCAATGATATGAAAATCCCCAGCTGGAGTTATCGGCGGATCCGCAGTTTTCCGTGCTGAAGAACGGGCATTTTATTTATTAACGACGTTTCGATCCCCTCTTTTGCAGTTATGTGTAATCCATTTTTCAACGTTGTGATCTAGTGCAGGCGTTTTGATTACTAAATGAAGGCAAGCGTAAATTACTTGTTAAAAGGTGTTAGGTGCCACCATTAGTGATACTTAGGCTATGCAATTAGAGTATATGATTATGATAGGATTAAACGCTGCCAATTTCCCAAGATAATTAAAACATACAAAAAAATAAAAACTATGAGGCGAAAAATTCGAGTTTTGACAAACGTCACATTTGACAGGTTTATTTTTATCTTAAACAAGAAAAAACATGGACATCGCATGTAATGATCCAAAGTGTTATCAAATGGCACAGATTGGCAGTGGCGTACCAGCGTGTATGTACGGTGTCTAGCTAGAAAAGATTAGGAGAAATACCTACGCCACTGAAGGCAAGCCGCGAATTGATTTTATTTCTTACTTATGGAAGCCGATTTTTTTACACCTACTTTTATGCTTACAGGCTTCAAGGAAAACCATGTTGCACCACTGCCTTTGTTTGGGAAAAAACATTTTCATGTTGCAAAATCGGGAAAAAATTTTTGGTAGTTGACAAGTCGTGTATGCTCCATTAAAATGGCGGCTGTTTGTTTTCGATAACACTTTCAGTATCTGTACCAAATGCTTCGTTACGTATCCGTATCTTTCCTTATCTAAGATTTTTATGAAGAATATTGATTTGGAGCTGAAAACTAGGAAGTCTTGGAGTCCTTTCTGAGGCATACGCTTGTTTAATTGTCAACAAGACCTGTGACGACATTATTAGTAAAATCGATACAAAAATTGAGCAACAATGCTCAAAATTCTTTGATTCCAACTAAAATCCAGCAAAAAGCTCAAGAGACAACATTAGGGTCGATTACCAGCGTAAAGAAAAATAGTATACGAGAAAGGAATTGGTGGAATTGGGCAACTAGCTAAAAATGGGGCATAGGAGAAGGAGTATTTAGAGAAGAAATACTATTATCCTACTTTTTCCATTTCGACAAAGTATTTGATGCTAAAATCAGTATTCAAAGTGTAGAAAAGCAATATTTCGAAATATGGTAAACTAATTTGATATTGGAAGGTCGGATCAAGAAATTATAGACCAAAGAAGGCAGATACCGGAAAGAACCAAATCGACGAATTTTAGAAAAATAAACATGGGATGGGGGTAGAAAATATATGATGTCATTATTTCAATTTATAAATTCAGCTTTTTATTTTGAACTTTTTACGTGTTGCACGATCATGGGAATCGTAGGTACTTGCCGATGCCATGAATTAAGTTTTTTGGCTATCAGCCATGCCCGTACTCATTCCGAATACGAGAACAAACATTTCAAGAAGTTTCACAGTCTGGAAGAAGTCAACGCTGTAGAAATGGGTAGACACCTACATTTGCGGTATATCACTGGAAAATGTACTACACAACATGTAGGCATCAACACAGTTCGAAAAACCTTTTCAAAAGTGGCTGCCGTTGCTGGGCTCCCAGATCCAGAAAGTTAAACAGGAGGTAAAATAGGACGTTCTTCGGCAACATTATCCTTATTATACTACCATTGTGAAGGGTCACCGCGCCGGCCGTTGGAAATCGACTACGGTAGCGGTTATATATTGAAGAATTAATGTCCAGCAAGTTGGCAATTGCTGAAAAAATATCGAGGTTCTACGTAATATCCAAGAAGTTGTGGGCCCTTCCGGTCCTTCAAAGATACGTCATCGAATAAATTTAAATAATTGAGGTCAAAATGCGCAGATCGTAATATTAAGATAAATGTTAATAATAATTTTAAATATAATTAAAATGCTATAAAATCGAAGCGTGGTATTCTGAATTTTAGTCCACTAGTGTATTGTCAAGCAGAGAATATTTTCCAAATTTATTTCTATTCAATTCAACTATAATTCTTAGTTCACTTCATTGTTAACGTTAGTATCAGCATTTTTATGTTCAATGCACTTCCCGTGAACGGCGGATTATGCGCTAGTTCAGCAGTTTACGCGTCGTACGATCTATGTGACGTATGCGCTTATTCTAGTATAAATAGTGCAAATAATCAATCATAAACCAGTCTAATACTTAGACTCGAAGACCCCCAGGCAGGAGCTGACCCTCGAGCAACAATGTAAGTTCCAAGAATGTTTGTTTGATTACTTTTGTCTTTATTAATTGTTTTATTACTTACTTCACAACCTGTGTTTGTTTACAGATTTGTTTTACTTGTTGTTAATACATTATTATATTAAAGCGACCTAAGTCGTATCACTCCTGCCCTTGTCCCAAGTTCTGTTACAGGTTCCAATCTTCGGCAACGCAAACAGCGCGCACCCTAAACCCCAGGGTGCGACATTGTGGTGGAGGCGCCATTTTGATCCTGAGTACCCAGAGCGACATTGTGGCGGAAGCCCTTTCGATCCCGAAGTACCCAATGCGACATTATGGTGAAGGTCCATTAGCGTTCAACCCGTCATTCTAAAAACATACATTTCCTTAATTTCCAATTTTTACCTTGCTATGATAAAGAAAGGCATTGGAGGGTCAATCATTGCCAGTTGGAACTTAGAAAGGGACTTAGTTATGGTTACAAAGAAAGCCTAATGTCGATGGTGTCCGAGGGGTGAATTAATTCCGGTGTTACTGACGGTGGCTTGCCACTCGAGACATGTGGTGCCCGAGGAGTCAACTAATTCCATTAACATAATATGGCTTTCTGCGTTGCCTAAACAGAGACTCTGCAAGTTTTTCAGTCTGGTGCCAAAAATGCAGATCAATTTTATAGCAAAATTTCCCCGTTACTATCCATTTACAGGCACCATGACGACATGCAGCGCAAAGTACGCCATCAGAAAGCCACACAGGACACCGTAGAAGAGGAAAAAGTAAGTTTGCCCCCCTTCCCAAAGAACCCCTACCGCCCACCCTTACATACGTCTTAGGTCAATAATGCAATTTTTTTACAGATTAGCTAATACGGAAGGAATATTCTGCACTTATTAATTAATTTTGTTAACAATTAAAGTCAATTTGCTAGGTTTTATAGGAAGCAACAAAGGAGATTCAACCACGTCAGTATGGTAACTATTCAAGAAGCTCTTAAAAATGGTAAAAACCCCGTATTTCCAGATTTTGTTACCCCACCAATTTTTAACCCAATTACAGATATCCCATCTATATTTATTAGACAATACGATCAAATTTCTACTTACAATGGTTGGAATAATAGTTTCAAAATTCGTTATTTAGGAAATTTTTTACATGAATCTGCTAAGATTTGGTACTATAACTACTTAGAAAATCCTAATAATAGCTGTAAGATTTGGCCACAAATTAAAGAAGATTTTATAAATGAATTTAGTAGTCGTCAAACAGTAAGAAAATTAAAGGAGAAATTAAATTCCAGGAAACAATCAGAAACGGAAGATATAAAGCAATACTTTTACGATTTAGTTGTTTTGGCACACGATGTAGATCCAAACATGTCATTTGAAAAATTTCGTGATCATTTTGAATTTGGATTGCACCCATCGTTATATAATTCATATTATATGTTAAGCCACAATGTATTTAACAAAGATACACTTAAAAGTTTAGTTTTACGTTTAAGTGATGTAAGAGAAAGGGTATTATCAGTTCAGATCCCAAAAAAGCATTTTCTAAATTCAAAAGAAGATCTTAATTTAATTACTGACAAGCCTCAATTTTCAAAACAACGTTTAGAACATAATATACAAAATAAAGCGTCCAAACAATATAACAGTCCAAATAATTTCAAGAATTTTTACAAAAGGCAAAAAGGAAATAATAACTTAATAACCAAAGATAATTTTAAACTTATTGCTGCTAAAAATTATATTTTAAGGTCTAACGTTGAAATTAAAGTAAAACTGCTAAATTTGTATTCCAAAGTAACATTAAATAATTCTGAAAATTTCGAACTTAGGGAAAACAAAAATCTTTTCTTGAGAAAAGGTATTATTTGTAAAGGCTTAGAAGTAATTGGAAATAATCTGTACATTAGGTTAATCCTGAGGAGTAATACAAGTCAATCTATTTTTAAAGGGACTGTTTTGGGTTATTTGTACAAAAAGCGGAAGGACATTGGCTTACATTCTTCAATTTTAACTGTAACCGAAGGGTTAGATAAAGTTAGTACTAAGGAACAGAGTCGCCAAAGGGATAACACAAAATTTCAAATTTCTGGGGCTAGGGAAGTCAATCAATTTTGCAACAAGGAAAATTTATCTTTATATGGGAATAATATATGCAGTAAATTTAATGTGAAAGCCAAAGAAAACTATTTATCCAAAGGCATTCCTAAAAATTATTGTAAATATCGTAAAAGGGGTCAAAAGTGTCATTTAGGGCATAGCAAATATGTACCTAGGCAAATAGGCAAGTGCAGTAAAGCGGGAAGATACTTGGGTTCAGTAAAAGAAATGTACAATAAGAAATGCATGAGTATCAGAAATACAGATAGAGAGCAAGATTTAAATAAATATAGGGGACATGTGTATAAAGTAAGAGATAGAGTATAGCTTATAAATAAAGGGCAGGTATCTACAAGGATATTTGAAAACGTTAGCGACGAAATAAGGTTTCGAATATATGGTTAATTGAAGAGAAAATTATTAGTAGTAAACGTTAAGAATTTGTACATAATCAGGTTAGGTCGCAGGATTAATACTTACCAGCTGATCAGTATCTTCCGGAAGACGTCAAGCCATGGCAAACGAACGTTATAGAAAACTAATCCTCGAGGTGTGCACATTCTAGAAAAGATGAACGCCTAGAAAGTGAATTCACAATTATCCTAAATGAAAAAATGCGCTATAAAGATAAAAAAATTTTTAAAGAAAGGGATATTCAAAGGACGTATTGCTTGTCAGAAAAAGCTACTGCAGCTATAAGTGAAATTATTGAAAATCGGGAGACCTGGCAAATAATTTTTAATGCAGTATGGTCCTACGTGTTTTGTTTCACAAAGCACGTCCCATAAGTTCTCCTCGATCCTCGACGTCACTGTACTACAATTATTGTACAAAAATGCAAAATTTAGAAAAGCTGCAGCACCATTTACAGTAAATGCGCAAATAAAAGTGAGCAAAGCAAATGAGTGTGTGTGAAGTGAGAAAATTACAGAATGGGTTCTCTCTAAAATTATGCATGTACACTAACTTGGTCTTATTTATATGGGTACTAATCAACACAAATAACACTAACCAATGGTACTAACCACTAATCCTACGATCACGAAATTAATGAGTTAACTGTAATTTTTTTTTAAAAGTAGGTACCTACACAAAATTATTTAATAAGGTTTAATTTGCTTAAATTTAGAACACTTAAACAACGTCATTATTATAGACAAAAAAAAGATAATTATACTAGTAATTACAAGGTTTAGGATGTTTACACCATATATAATAGAATTATTTATATAGGAAAATAATTAAGAGAGGTTAAGATCAATAAGCAAATTAAAATTTTGTACAATATATTTAAGATAGGTAAAATGATTTAAATAGAATTTAGATGTATTTAAAAATAAGTAAACGTAGGTAAGATCTTAGGAATTTTATATAAATAGATAAACGGATTATTAGGTAGGCACAAACACTAAAGTACAAGTTAAATGTTAAAATCAAAATTCGTATATAAAAAGTATACTATAATAGAAATTTACTTACCATTTTTTGGTTTGTTTTTCATGGCATGG
Organism: Rhyzopertha dominica; assembly: GCA_025024175.1. Classification (NCBI taxonomy): domain Eukaryota; kingdom Metazoa; phylum Arthropoda; class Insecta; order Coleoptera; family Bostrichidae; genus Rhyzopertha; species Rhyzopertha dominica. The sequence continues at coordinate 39,265,559 of QCXZ01000064.1, forward strand.
GCCCGCACACACGCCCACACATCACACGAACAGTCACGATATACTGGCAGCAAGATGAAGATGACCGCCAAAATTTTCGAAGTACTGGCTCCACGTTCGACTCCAAAGGCGAGTACGACGATATAGCATCTACCAAAACCAGTCAATTCCAGAGAAGTAAAGCAAGAATGGGTCACCTACACAAGAATCCAAAAATCACACCCATCCCATCCTAAATTCCACAAAAATTTACCAACATCCAAAGAAGACTCCACAAGAAAACCGAAGACTTCACCTATTGACCCACAAGATAGCTTCAGGATGAAGTATTCACTCAACAAGCTGAAGAACCACCAGCAGCATCCAACCAGTACATTAATAAAGAAATACAACGGAGTTGGTAAAGAACACCAAATTTGCTGAATCTACAGAAATCTCAACCGGCCGTAATGAAGGTCATCCCAAGCAACAACCGCAATCGCCTACTCATCGCAAGTGCAACTTGATACCAAAGACTGCAATTAGTGAAAACATGAACAGAGCCGTATCCAGTGCAAAGTGAACAGTGCCGTACTCAAAATTTGTGTGACCGCAAGTGTGTGTGAGAAAGACATTAATTACAACATTGTAGACTTTGAAATGGGCCAATGATGTATGTTAATTTTTTTCACCAATCAATTTATAATTCTGGTCAAAATTTAATTTTTCATTACACTGTGTCAATTTTCAATTCTTGTTCAGTTTGCGATAGTTAACATTTTTAGTATTTTTAAAACTCCAGTGAAAGCTGGAGGGCCAGCTTTTTCAAGAAGGGGGCAAATGTCAAGCAGAGAATATTTTCCAAATTTATTTCTATTCAATTCAACTATAATTCTTAGTTCACTTCATTGTTAACGTTAGTATCAGCATTTTTATGTTCAATGCACTTCCCGTGAACGGCGGATTATGCGCTAGTTCAGCAGTTTACGCGTCGTACGATCTATGTGACGTATGCGCTTATTCTAGTATAAATAGTGCAAATAATCAATCATAAACCAGTCTAATACTTAGACTCGAAGACCCCCAGGCAGGAGCTGACCCTCGAGCAACAATGTAAGTTCCAAGAATGTTTGTTTGATTACTTTTGTCTTTATTAATTGTTTTATTACTTACTTCACAACCTGTGTTTGTTTACAGATTTGTTTTACTTGTTGTTAATACATTATTATATTAAAGCGACCTAAGTCGTATCACTCCTGCCCTTGTCCCAAGTTCTGTTACAGGTTCCAATCTTCGGCAACGCAAACAGCGCGCACCCTAAACCCCAGGGTGCGACAGTATCACAGACGTATTTTGGTTGACGCACTCAGAGCGTTGCATATCTCTACAGTAAAATACAAAAAATTTCTATCTTACATTATTTAGAAATGATTAAAATTAAAATTAGGCAAAGTGTAGTTTTAAGTTACGCTTTCTAGGATGTCACATTTTTCGTGTATCTTTGAAAATCAATCCCAACAACTTTGAATGATATTTAGATATCTAACGCATTTTTGTACAAGTAAGGTTTTTTTTTTATCAAAATGGGATAAAGTCGCTTTAGAAAATTGCACTTAAAAACTGTCGCTAGTGTTATTTTAGCAAAGTTTCGCCCGTTTTATGAGTTTTAGTTGTTTTTCTTAGCAATTTGGTTCAAAATGGTTAATATTATCAATTTAATCATATACACTAGAACATACTCATACCATTCTGAAGTTTTGTTTAATTTAAAGTCATTTAAAATAGCATGAAATTAGCCAGTAGTGTAGATAATGTTAGCTTAAACGTCTTTGATGCATAGGTAAGTATATAACTATCTTAAGAAGACCAAATAGCTTGAAAACTATTTATTTTACCGAAACAGATTTTTGATAAATTTTTTATTATATGAGCTGAAAAATCATTTTATACAGCCTATGTTCGGTCTTAGACGTACCCCATCAATATTGTTTCATTTTTTTAAATTGCTTGTCAAATTCATTTTATGCATAACCCTTGTAGTCTCAGGTCAACCATTTTGGCAATATTTGACGTTTTGTTAAAACATGACATTTATAATGCTCGCAAAAATTCACAAGATAAAATATGGGTTTCCCTCACGAATTGAGGAATGTGTATGCTATTTAAAGATGTTAAGCTATTATAAAATGTTTTGTAATATCGTACTAGCACTGCCCATTTAAATTAATGTAAACGTATATAACTTAATAATAATAAGGTATAGGTTTAACTTTAAAAGTAATGTAAATGTATTTGAAGTACTAAATCTTCAACGTAAATCCATAAAGAATCCATACACGTTAAATCTGGAGACCTAGCAGGGCATTTTATAGGGCTACGCCTTGCTATCAATTTACTGTTATAGTTTTTATTTAACATTTGCCTTACCTCATTTTTAGTTCCACAGATAGTGTAAAATTTAGCAAGCACTGCAAACGCCATTTTTTCATAAAATGTTAAACAACGCCAAAGTGCCCTATGTATAAAGTTACCTTAGAATTTAACGAGGAAACCACGATTGTAATAATATGTTCTATAACAAAAAACTGACACCTCAAAGACACTGATGACACGTCTAAAATCAAACAGGGACCTATGATTACCCTCTTCAACTAATAAAAATTCCGTCCAAAACTGTTTTCGTTAAAATAAATGGTACTCGAGTTATTTGGTCATCTCAAGGTATAATTACGTTTGTTTGACAGAAAGAAAACACTGTTCAGATTAGCAAATTGAAAAAGGTTGGACTATACAGAAAACCAAGCTGAACAGGTAGTTTGTTGGGATACGTGTATACGTTTATGATCAACCCAAGTATAAAATTCAAATAGATTTGTAATTAGTGACCACGCCAGCTTTACGAGCCATTTGTGTGTTACTTGTTTTTTTTTGCGGAACTGAAAATGTTTTTTCTCATTTCGACTTTGAGGGTGAACATTTCGGCAGAAAGCGCCTCAGAAACGAAAGGTATATGAAAAGGCAAGGTAGTATTCGGGTGTTTTACGCAATGATGGTTCAATAGACGTATTTGTAGGTATAGGGTTATTGAAAATTCCATGTTATTTCCTAGTCGTACAAAAGCTGGGTGCATAACCATCCATAGGTGCTATTCTTAATTATTATTATGCATACAATTACGTTCGTGCCTTTCCTCCCACCATCTTCAGCTCGGGAGAAAAGTCCTACCGCGGCACGTATGTTGGCGCCGGTCTAATATTTCGCGTGTCGCGAGAAACGTATAAAAACAGCGGCGCTAGGGCCGCGACTTTACTCAAGATCTCTTTCAGGTTGCGACCAGTTCTCCAAAGCTATTGCCGTATTGAAGTTATTGCCTGCTGACGCTAATCTTTTCGGGCATAGGTGACGCTGTGGTAGTCCAATATCGACATAGCTTTCCCAGCTTTATGAGCTAGGGAACGTTTGAATCCATTATCTGCTGGCGCTAAGTCTCTTGCAGACTAGGTGACCCTGTGATAGATTGAATCGAAGCCAAGCTACTAAGCTAGTAATTATCATCTGCTGACGCTACGTCCCCTATGGACGAGGTGAAACCGAGCTCGCTCTCTTTGATAACCCCCACTGCTGACGCCAGGTCCTGCGTGGACCAGGGGACCCCTGAGGGAGTGCCAGTCCTAGTTCGCCCTAGGTAACCTCCATGGCTGACGCTAAGCCCTCTGTGAACTAGGTGTATTTGTTTTCTGAATTTACTTAGCGTGTCATTGATGTGATTTATGTTAATCACCTATTCATATGCCCCCTATTTCGTCTAATGGTATCGATCTTATTATGCATTAGACCACTGCAGGCTTTATTTAACGTGACTTCTTGTTGTCAATGCCTTTAGCAGAGATCAAACGCTGTTAGGCTACCAAGAATATCCTACAACGTGGGTGCTCTCGAAGCTCAAAAGGCTGCATCTGAGAGACACTTGTTCTGGTGGTCTCCTTCGAACACAAGGCAGTGCGATGGCAGCATAGCGTCTCCACATACAAGATGCTGAGACCTCATTTACTGCGGGATATGGGTTTTATCTTTAGGTTATTGTATATGTTTTTTCCCCCGGTATTATGTGCACGTGTTTTCTTATTTCTTTTTGTTTTGTTTGCGCTTTTGTTGGTTTGATATTATTCCTTCTTTGACTTGGTTACGTATACCTCTGTCTTGTCACTCGTTTAGTATGTTTAATAATTTCTTTACAGCGACATCAAATATTACAGGTCGATGTGGTTTACCACTGACCACCAATTAAACAATTCTCTTTGTTTCTTAGGAAACACACTCAGGTCCCTTCTACATACCTAGCCTTTTTGAGGAGCTTCCTCCTACGATTTATGACGCAATATGCGATATTTAAGTAAATTCAGGTCTAGCCTGATTTGCTACAACTAAAATGAATTTTTCATAAATAAAATATGACTCCAGTCTATTAGAAGCACTCCGCAGTTTATCGGTGCCAAATATAGCACATATATGTTTACACAGAATTATGTGTTTTTGTATACTTTTCCGTTACGTAATTTTTGTATCCTACTAAAAACTAGACGATCACAATTTTAAAGTAATTTACTCATAATATTATCAACTTTCTAAATTTAAATATATGGCCTGGGTAGGTTATGTAACAGTTATATTAACTGGATTAACTACTGTGGCGTTATGACCACATCGAGCGGTGAATTTGGGACCACCGTTCCTCTTACACGGCACAAACTACTTTCAGAACTCCAGTTTATTTTTACTCAAACATTTAATTAAACACTTCCACAATATTAATTTGTTCTCTCTATTTATTTTGCCAAATGCTCTGTTTGCCGCAGCCCTTTCGCTACCACCGCCATTGAGCCTATATACAATTTTGCGTTTGACTAGGAATTCGCGCAGGTAAACAGCACCTCCGGAATTAATTAGAATCACGCGATAAAGTAGCACAAACGAAATTAACCGAGCAAATTAGATGGGGAGCATGTGGGTACCGGATACACTTACTTCGGTAATATGTTTGCAGATAGCAGCGGCACGCGGGCTAAATTGGCTGCTGCCATTACAAACGGTTTACCAACGGATCGTGTGTGGAAAACGTGTTTGCTTTGGATCTTTGCTACGGGGGCAACGCCGCCATCGATGGAAAATAAATTATTGTTTGTAGCTAGATGGTATCTAACCAACATTTATTAAGGCTATAATAGAATTGCCGTGCTGTCTACACTAGACCTAAACTGCACTGATGAGCTGTAATGACAGCGAAATAGATCTACCTGCAGTTGGTTGAGGTGTAGACAGCACAGCATAGACATGCATTTTAATGTATGTTGGTTCTTGCCTGCTAGCAAAAAGTGCCGCGGGGACTTGCTGTCAAATTGAAGTATGCAGTTGCATGCCAATTTCTCAGGTTACAGGTCACTTCCTTTAGGAAGTAGTACCCGTTAAGACAGCTAGGTGGCTTTGTCATCATGTCAGTGTAATGCTGACACATGGCATTGCCATCCTAAATTCTTACTTACATGCATTTTAATAAATCAAAATTGTTATTTTGTTTAATGAATTTATGAATTCATTATAAAAATAGAATCTAGAACATTATATGATGAGAAGGTACAAAAAATCGATGTAATGGAATCCGTGGGTAACATAACCAAATCATGTGCTCACCTAAATGAAAGAAAGAAGAGACGGATGGTATAACATAATCACCAAAAAATTACGATTGTTGCTGGAATGGGCGGAACTACTATTTTCCGAATTATTAATACAAAAACCTCAGTTTAATTGAGATCCATGCGAAATGTTTTTTTTGAGAGTGAGAAATTCAATAATGTTTTATTTTTGTGAGGTTGTAGCTACAATAAGCCTTTTAAATAATTGTACATACTATGATGAACTGAAAGATGTTTTTAGCCTGCCGCAATGGTAAAATTCACAAACTAAGTGGTAGTAGCGTTAGCTGCACTGCACAAAGCTTCCACAATGCAATGTTGTAGACTACTGTATCAATCATTATTGTTATTTCTTACTTTTGAAATTAAAATAGAACCCTAAATGTTTGGAAAATCTTAATCAATTTCGCGACTGTAACTTGATCTGCATTCTGCAACCTTCAGTACCATCGTGCTCAGTGATGTTCAGTGATTGCTGCGCATATTTTAGCTTGGCAGCAGTTATAAATAGGCGGTACAAAGAATTCAGAAATCAACGCCGCCCGCATTGCATAAATCATTTATAGAAATACTGTACAATAAGCACGGCGATTACTCAACATGGATGAGCACGATAGTACTGGAGGTTGCAGATCAGTTACAGTCACGAAATTGCTGGCTTTATAAAGATTTTCCAACAATTTACGGTTCTATTTTTCTTTCAAAGGCAAGAAATTGCAATAATTATTGGTATAGTAGGCTTGTGGTAACCTCTACAGTCTACACCCTTGCAATGTGGAAGCTTTATGTAGTGCAGCTAACATTACTACCATTTAGTCTGTGAATTTTACCATTGCGGCAGGCTAAAAGCACATTCGAGTCTATTGTAATACAATTATTTAAAAGGCTTACTGTAGCCACAACCTCACAAATACGATGCATAACCTAAAACTAAAAGTTATACGAAAGCACCTCACCCTACAGCTCCGAAATGTAAGCTTTCTGCAACCTTAAAGTTGATTTTCCCATGCGTTTTATAATGTTAAAATATATGAAATAATGCAACAATCGGTAGATGACAAGTATACGTCAAAGCAATAGTTGTATTCACTTTCCTGAGAGGAGGCAAACTCATTTAATCGATAATTTCCAAAAGCGCCCTGGATGCATGAATCGTTTATACAAACTTGTATAAAATATAACGCACTAATTTGTTAAAGTGCAGAGAATTTCATAACTAAGAATTAGGCTCAATCTGTTATCATTCGTAAATTGTGAACCTGCACTTTATGTACACTATATAGCATTATTAGTCAAAACCCCACAACATATCTTCGTCACAAGACCTCACATATTAAGATATATTGCCACAAACGTGACACATATATTATTTGATAAAAAAACTATAATTACCGATTTAAGTCGATACAGTTACGTTCTATCCTAGTTCTCTACTTTATTTATAGTGCATAGAACAAGGTTCCGGTTCTTGAGCTTCAGTACGCAGACACACGTTTGCACAGCGATGCATGTGTTGTCTTCTATTTGCAAAGGGTACAAATTACTACATAAACTGTTTCTTTACCGTTTATTAAATTCAAAATTTTGGATAGAACTTATCACTTGCCTGACCTGACTGGCTGCTACTGTCGTTTCGTGATAAAGGTAGGTATGAAAAAGAATAATATCTGTATAACAATGCAAGGATTAAAACAGTATATTAAAAAAACAGCTTATTCGCAGAGTCTCTGTCACATTTTCATATGTAGACAATATGGCATATTTTTCTTAAGCAAAGCAATAATATAGGACGTGATGAGGAACGAGACTGCCCGCCGCCATGCTTCGATTGCCGGTTCGGCGTGACCACGTCCAAAAAGCCCTACAGTACGATAAAAAGCGGTAATAAATGCGCTCCGGTGTTAGCAAACTTGGGCAATTTAAATTTTAACCGGGAACAGAGGTATCGGAACGGGAAGGCCCGAGGCATTCGCGGGGCGACAGTTCCATAATTTATTTACATTTGCATGTGCATCGTGCTCGCACGGCTGAAATAAAACTTCCTTAAAATTATACGTCTCCCGTTTTAAATGTATGTGCCGGTTTATTGCATTTGGACCTTTTACTGCGGCACACGCGACTGCCCGCACTGGTCGCTGAATATAAATCACTTATCAGATGGCGACTGTGTAGCCGCCAGTTGCAGAGGCTGTAAAAGTGCATAATTGCAGGGCTTATAAAACCCGACTGGAATTTAGCATGTAACCATCTAGATTACGTGCCTGTGATAGAGAGGACATAAACGAAGTTTTCCACTTTTCAATATAAGCCAACGTCAGTCACACAACTCATATAATGGTTCCTGGAGAGTTTAAAAGAGTTTGTGATATAACCATTTTATTGATCTACTGAGTGATTTTTAAAAATAGAGTAGGAACCTTAGGGATATAACATCGTTCACAACTTAAACAGCGCGGCGCGAACCGCAGGGGTGGTCGAGTAAAAAAATGTATTCGCCGCGCTAGCCTGAAATTGTGAACGTGAATAATGGCGGGCACACTAATGATTTAACTGTCTGGCGACAACTGTCGCCCCACCACGTCTGGCTTCTCTCCTGGTGCACACATTACTAGCACAGGAAAACCCCGCAAATGTCGTAACTTTAGACACCAGGAATAAGTTTATCAATCTTGAAAGACATACCTACGCTTTCATGGATGACTCGATGCCAAGTTTTCTTGATCACACTTTAAAAGCTTCGCTGGTGACTTCCTACGGGGTTATTTCTGTATTAACTTGAATAAAATTCTTTTTATCACATAGACAAAGGATAGACGCTTTTTTTGGTTAGCAGAAATTGAGTATTTGGCCCCGAACTAAAGTATTTAATAGAATAAGGATACTCAAATCTCATTATAAACACATACAAAGCCAGGAAAAAACAAAATAAAAAGTTATTAATGTCAAKTTATRCCAGTAACATTATTTACGATGTGATCAAAAAGGCAATGTAAACAAAAGTGTTTCTGGTCAATACCTACCGAGAATTGGTGATTCGGCAAATTTTCAGAAACAAAAATAAAATAGCTTATAATAATTCAAATATATGAAACTAGCGACTTCGCATGCATAGTGGAGCATATTATGCCTACAATAAATACATTCCAATCGTCACCTCCATTCGCTCCAAAAGTCTGTTTATTATAAGAGTATGCGTGCTTATATTATAGAAACAGTGGGTCACAGCGGAAGACGTAGCGCGACGCGGGGGGTGATCGCATCAAGCCAAAGCCGTCATCGGTATGAGAAACGCACTTGAATTTATTTTCACGCGCGTTAATTTTTTGCGATAACTTCTAAGATATTTATTTAAATTATATGGTGTAGAAGATTATAATAATGTGCATGAAGCTATCCCCAAAAGTTAGACATATACCATCGCGGACTTTTTTGTACATCTATAAAAGAGGAATATCCCACCATACATTCTATTATTATATCTGAAATGCATTAGTCAGCGTTTACTAAGAAAGCTACCAGGTGGCTTGACTTTTCCGACACTTCCAACAACAGTTACCATTATATTTCAACCAATTTACACAAAACCTTGACAAATTGTATACCTAGACCTTCCTCATGAATCATTCCTATCTCCTGGTGAACACCGCATGAAAATCCGTTCAGTAGTTTTTGAATTTATCGCAAACAGACAGACGCAGCGGAGGACTTTGTTTTACAATATGTAGTGATAATGCAATACGTGAACATTAGAAAGGCTAATATCTGCGATCATTAAAGTGAAAGCTGTGTAATGATCTATGAAGTTCCTTAAATGGTGAATCGGCAGATCATACATGCAAAAATTGCAAACTGTAGTACCAAGTTTAGTAAGAAATGCATTCGAAAGAATGTGATTTTCTGTTAATTAGTACAATATGGAAATACGATTATCTGTAAGAGCCTAATTAATTAAGATGAATATAATAACTGTGGATGTTAAGACTAACTGGACTTGAGGAATGGCCAGACCTGACCTATAAACTGACTGCACTTGAGGAATTGCCGGACCTGACCAGTGTTGGCCAAAATGGAATCTCCTACACGTACCGAAGATTAAGCATTACCCCAAAATCCGAAACCGTACCTTTGTTTGAATAAAAAGCAGCCATTTAACCATATTATAATTACACGCAGGCAAGTTACCTACAGGACGATTTTTTTGAAAACTTACATGAAGTTATATTAAATAATATTAATTAACTGTTGATTGCATGGGAATCCCTTTCGAGATAAGATTCTCATGAATAGCACTCACCCTCTTAGCGCGGCAGATGAACCTATAAAAACTTTATGATACATAATTTCAAAGCTTATCTTACAAGTATTTATGTAATTAGTATTACTGTTTTTAGCTATCTGCGGAATAGTAGATCGTTGTAAATACTATAAAGCAAGTTGGTTACATGTATTGGATTAAATACTTTGGACTTTATATAATTATAATAAAAATTTATTCATATTAGAGTTAAAAAGAATGTGACGCCTAAGACAACGCACAAAATACTTTTCACATTATTATTATTATTATTATTATTATTATTATTATTATTATTATTATTATTATTATTATTATTAGTATTATTATTATTATTATCATTATTATTAAAATTACCTACAAACTATTTCTTCATTTAGGTATTGTTTTAGGAAGCCAATAGCCATGAAATTGACAAAATTATTATGTGTAATGACAAGAAGAATGTAAACAAAACCATGGCCTTACAGAAGTTTGTTAAAATGTGTGGGTGATAGTCAAATGGCACAATCTCACATTTAAAGAAAAACACCATTTGAATTAACTTTATCCATCATGTTGCCGGCGGTGTTGATGGTTTGTTATGGAATTAAGTTTAAGCAATTATTACCATGGAATATAACTGCTATTATATTTGTGTTTAGAATATTCTAATTATGCAAAAAGGAGAAAGGAAAGCGCACGATTGATTAAGAGAACATATATCACTCGCATATTAGCGTTAAACACGATGTAGATATCACGGAATACTCTGCTCACAGAAAGGTTTAGTCAGATGTTTAAAAGCAGCTTTCATTCAAAACTCCATTTCATAAACTTACAAAATACCGTCGCTTATACCCCAGCAATGATACTAATTTAGAATGGAGCATAACAACCCTTTTACGGATCAACAACCCATCTGATAAGATCCGCTCGCCAGAAACAAGAAAAGTGCTCCATTCCAGTTTGGGATTAAATAACTGAACTTATAATGAAAAAGTTTTATCCTTGGGGGTTCGCAAAAAAATCACTGTGGATTCCCACGGTGATTTACGTTTTATTCGGTCAAATTAGCAGTTTCCCCTGGAGGTCGTCCGGCTACCATTTCGAAGTTGACAGGAGGGTGAGTTTATCTAGGGCAAGCATGGGTCCGTCAGGAACAATGTTTTGGTAATATCTCTTATTATGTTTGTAACACTACATAAACATTAAATTCAACTCTCGCGTCGTAGCTAGTGACAGTGGACTTTAGTCACTACTTTCTCATACATATTATGTATGCATTTCCTGAACAATTCAAGAACATTTTGGGGTTTTTCTTGCGCCAATTTTAGCCCGGATAGTGAAACATTATTATATAGAAAAAAAAACTATTAACAACAATAGACCTGTATCTCAATTCTCATTTCTATGTAAAAGCATTTAAATATGTAACTTATATTAACACATTCAGTCATTTAAAGCACATATCGATCTTTATATTGACAACCTTAATAGTGATTGCATACGGATATAAGGTCACTGCATTGAAAGGTACCGCCAACCTTAGTATCAGGTTTGATTCGTTAATGAAAAAGACTGCTACTTTTTTCTGTGGTGCGAGTATTGCCTCATTTCAACTTCCTCTGGCAATCATGTCATAGATGTTAAACAGAGATAGAGATTCCAAATCTAACCGGTAGATGGCGGCAACTTACAGGTATACGATTTTGCGTCTTAAGGAAAAGTTGATTCAATAATTCATTATTATTTTGTAAACTTATTTAGAGAATCAGTCTAGCTTAACATTGACTTGAGACACCTTAGTAAGGCAAAAACAAGCAAAGCGCGAGAGTTTTTGCGGCGCAACGAATAATTGTTTGTTGAACAGGACAAACCCTTAGCAAGAACAGGAACAGGCTTATTCCAACACAGAATCAACACCGGAAATGAGCAACCTATTCGACAGGTACCATGAAGGCTAGTTTTAGCAAGACAAGAACAAGTGTAAAAAATTTTGTATATGAAAGAACAACGCATAATCGAGGAATCTAATAGTCATCTTTACCGGTAGTAACAGTCATCAAAAAGAACGGATCAATTCGATACTGCGTCGACTACCGGAAGCTGAATGATGTGACAAAGAAAGACAGTTATCCATACCCAGAATTGAGGGCACATTGATCACTATTTCTAGATGTACATGGTTGTCGACGTTGGATTTAAAGAGTGGATACTGGTAGGTGGGGATGCATGCACGGTACAAGGAGAAGGCTGCATTTACCACCAGTTGCGGCATATACCAGTTTACTGTAATGCCATTTGGGCTATGCAGCGCTCCGGCCAAATCTGAACGAGTAATGCACATTATGTTACCTGAACTGACGTGGAAAAAACCTGCCTGGATGAAGTCATGATTATGGGGCGCAGCTTCGAAGAGCACCTGAGGAACTTCACGAGGTGTTTAAAGATTTCGGGCAGCGAATCTAAAGCTGTGCAATTTCCAGAAGAAAGTGGAGTTTCAGCGAACGGGAACCACACCAGCGAGGACAAGGTTAAGACGTAACAGATTGGTCACGTTGGGGATGTGAAGTAAGGAGTTTGTTGGGTACATGCACTTGCTACAGGCAGTGATGGGCGTTTACGCGTAAATTATAATTTTCTACATTATCCGCGTAGAAAATGTAGATAAAGCATTTTGGCGTAGATTTTGAGTAGAAAATATGAGACGAGTATATTATGGCTATTGTATATTAAGTGTATTGTGCAAATTATTTTGTTCTAATTTCCCTGTTTTATGGGTCAATTCTTAAAAATTTTTAAAGCACTGCAGTTTAATATTTATATTACAAATTTGCATAACTTATTTTAGTAAGTCATCAGAATACCCAAACGGTTTTCTTACTTCTTTCGTACAAAACATGCGTTTCGAAGTCTTTTCTTTTACGAGTATATTAGGTATAATAGGTAGCATATGAAACAGCCAGTCTTCTTCCGTTTATAGACAAGAAAAAGATAATAAAATCATAATTTACAGTCATTTAAGAACCCATTGACCGATTGAGGGCTCCAAAGCACGCTTGTGCCTTCTGACCCTAACAAATGTATGTCGAAACCAGTTATTGTTGTTTAACGTGACTCTAGTTATTTTAATTACAACGAAGTAGTATTTTGTTTAGTTAGGAAGCAACAACCAGTGGAATCGTCCAAAACGAAAAAAACGTTTTATGATCGACTCCAGGTAGTTCCGATCGTGGTCCACGCGTAGTTCCAACCTACTGACGTTAGTGCACGGCGATCTGCAGCAACTTTGATATTGTCCTGTAACTTTTGAACGGTGAGAGTCTACAGCATAGGGCTCCGGATTGGAGCTCAGAAGGTCATGGGCTATTACCATACCAAGTTTGGTTGTGATCGGATCAACTCCGTTCCATTGAGTGATATATATAGTTCTCTTTTTCACGTACCTCGCGGTACGATCGATGGGAGAACGAAAATAATAATATACAAAATAATATTGTCATTTGAGGCATTTGGAGCTGTTAAAAGTACTAAATATTACTAGTTTGCTTTTTATCTACATAAAGTTATTTTCTACAGTAGACTTTTAAAGAAGAATATTACATAGTTTACGCGTAGATAATGGCGTAATCTACATGGAGTATTCTACGCGCCCATCACTGGCTACAGGTACTCGTGGAAGGTTTCGCAAAATATGTAGCTCCATTACTCCAACTTACAGAACCTGAAACGACTATTGCATCAAAACAGGTCCATGAGGAAGCTTTCAGGAAACTGAAGTCAGCGTTACGTAGTGGCGAGATCTCGGCATATTCCGATGGTACGGCGGATTTTAATAAATCTCTAGCGATTTATAACAAAGTGTTTTCTAATCAAACTTAAAATATCCCAACTCAGCAATGTATTTACAGCGTAAATTACAGGAAGCAGATTGCGTGATTCAAAGGGCGAAGACGAACCCCAAACATAGAGTTGCAAGCTTCAACTACCTCCTTTATCTTCGCCGGAGAACGTGTCGTACATAGTATACCCTCGGGGGCACTATTCATGAAAGTATTCATATTTACGCGGAGCAGCTGCATATCTGTGTTATTAATTCAGGCAATAAACAATGACAAATTGCTGACGCGCAGGGGAAACACGCTTTTCAGCTTAGTAGAGTAGGTTTTTAATTTCGCTGTGATAATCGCTGAATACACTTTGTTGAATGATAACGTTCACGAGGCGTTGAACATAACTGTGTCTTTTTCTGATTAACAAGCGCAGAAATGCGCTGCAAAAGAAACAATATGCCTGCCGTTGGAGATTTTGTCTGTTGCTTATATTGCGCGGAAGCCCATAAATATCTAAAAGTTGTTATACCTTGCGTATAAATCGAATCACTTCGCAAAATAAATTTGGTCTTCTTTGATTTAATGTAATATTAAAGTAAAACGTAGTAAACTGATTTTTTATCTAAAATTATTATTATTATCTATATTTCAGCTTTCGGGATATTTGTATTACCAATAAACGAAAATATACATGCGTTTTCTGCATTTTATTAACGGCAACATGTCGCCACAATGCAATCGCTAATATCAATATAAATATCAATCATGTAAATTTAAAATACGAGGCATGTTTTTAAAGTAAGTACCGTTTTGGAATTAAAAAAAGACGTGCAAAGATATCGCAATAATTTTATCTTACATGAAAGCCTGTACCTTAATCTACTTTTCTACATAATTTCCGTGAGTATTGAGGCACTTGTCATAACGTGGCACCAGTTTTTGAATACTCTCCTCATAAAATTCTGCCGCCTCACTCGTTAACCACTGTATCACAAATGTTTCGACTTCGTTATCGTCTTGAAGACGCTGACCACCCAGGTGTTTCATCAAGTGCAGGAACAAATGGTAGTCGCTGGGCGCCAGATCAGGGCTGTATGGAGGATGATCTAGAGTTTCCCATTTAAAAGATTTGATGAGATCTTTGGTCCGATTAGCCACATGTGGACGGGCATTGTCATGCAGCAAAACGATACCCTTACTCAACTTGCCACGTCTTTTGTTCTGGATTGCACGACGCAGATTGTTCAATGTCTTACAATAAGACGCTGCATTGATTGTCTCATTACGAGGCAGATACTCCACTAGCAATACTCCTTTTCTGTCCCAAAAAACTGTGCACATGATTTTCCGGACTGTTTGCTTAAACTTCACTTTTTTGGGTGATGATGAATGTCGCCATTCCATGGATTGTTGTTTCGATTCTGGTGTGACGTGGGCCACCCATGTTTCGTCACCAGTAACAATTTGGTCTAAAAAATCTTCACCTTCATTGAGGTACTGCTCAAGGAAAGTTAATGCACTGCCTAAACGTTGGGTTTTGTGCAAATCCGTCAACATTTTTGGAACCCAACGTGAACACAATTTCCGGTAATTCAAGTTCTCGGTCACAATACGATACAAAACACTACGAGAATATTGAGGAAAGCAGTCGCACAATGATGAAATTGTAAAGCGTCTGTTTTCTCTCACCTTTTCGTTCACTTTCTGCACCAAATCTTCATTAACGACCCAAGGACGCCCACTCCGTTCTTCATCATGCACATTTGTGCGGCCATCTTTAAATGCTCTCACCCATTTCCTTACCATTCCATCACTCATAATGTTTTGTCCGTAAACTTCACAGATCTCACGATGAATATCGATCGGTTTTACGCCTTTAGCACTAAGAAATCGTATAACAGTCCGTACTTCACCATCGGCGGGACTCACGATTGTCGGAGGCATCTTAAACACTCAGTAAACAACGTACACAATGAAGAATCAAACTGTAATGGCGTTAGTGCATAGACAAGAGATGTAGGTAACCAGCGCGCATGCGCGGAACGCCGACCGTAGCGCTGCGGCGGCGGAATCGCAAAACGGTTCTTACTTAAAAAACATGCCTCGTACATTCAAACAATTATTATCTTTGGTCTTTATATCCAGTTATAAATAAAGAAAGATAATTATTGCCTGATATTTATTTTAATTAACGTAGATTATATTTTAATGGGTTAACAGGCGTAAGATGAAATGAAAAAGTATTGCCAGCCTGTTAACCCATTGAAATTGCTATGCAGGGTAAGAGTATCTTCGTAGTATGAAATAAATTTTTTATCGCTTGTATCTTATGTGTTAGATAATACGTCTAGAGGGCGAAAATGTTAGCTTGAACAAAACTATTTAAAAATACTAAATTGACCTTACTTTGGGGTATTATATTAGTCCGTTCCAAATAAGAAAGAGCCCGTTACACATGTATTGCTTATGGGTGCCTGGCCTATGGAACAGACTGTACATAAATTCGGTTTCGAGGCTAAATGTTGCCTCATTATCGGATCAAAGGTTACCAAGAAAAGCATATGAAATGAATTGAAATGAAAATTAGAATTAATGGCACTTGCCATTACTTTACTTTTACTTTACTTTCTAATTTTTGAAATTTTCAATTTCATATTTTTGCATTGCCACCTGCAAAAAAAATTTACTTGTAAATTTAGGGTTATTTTTTCAGAACCTTTGTTGGATCTGATAATCCCTAAAAAATTTATAGAATTTAATAATTGTTACATTTGCTTAATATGTAAAATATCAACATTCCTATTAATTTCGTAATTGTGCCATGCATCTAAAAAATGGGCCAATCACCAAGATCTTAAATGTTTTTCCATTCTTTTTTTAATTTCCTTAAGTTCTACCTGCGTATACATCATACTATCATAGGAACTATACCTATCTTTATCACAGTCGTTTTTGCAGAAATAATTACATTCTTTTTTCAATTATAGACCAAAGAGGTTTTTCAGCACTGCCTAAGATTTTGTGATGCTGTTGATAATTGCCAAGGTAACAACTTTAAATCCAACTTGTCAGACTGTCTAATTTTCTATTATTTCCACCCCACGTGTTCCCAATTACAATTCACTTCATGGCCTCCGAGAATTTCATTGCTACGTTAACGATTTTGTCCGTAACAAGAAAAAAGATGTGATTTTTTTGTCAACATTTTAATTTCAAGTACAACCCATTGGCTGGCGCATGGAATGATGTTACTCAGTTTTCAGGCAAAAAGAAGCGCGCTCTCATCTTTTCGTTTTCTGTCATTCCTGAAAAGTCCACTAAAGCTACCACCATTTTCTTCAACTAAAACAAATTAAATTTCCTATAGATTTAATTCTGAGAAATTTTATGTGGGATATCTTCGGAAAACCAAAACAAGTGCGGAAAAATCGCTTTCTTTTCGACCACTACTAAGTTAGCACAGGGTTCTGAATTTAAACAAAGTAAATGGGTATACAAAATAGGCTAAGTTCATATTATTAGAAACAAAAAGTGTTTTAGCCTGAATTTTTACATTACACTGCCTCCACATATTATACGAAGGCTTGATCACAACGCAAATTAGCTACAAGAATATATCTAAAATCTAGGGGCTAGACTAACATCGATCGTAAATGGTGTAATAAGAGAATAAAAGATTTTCATAATACGCTAATGTATTATTTGAACAGACAATAAATACTCCGGCAGTTAGTATTAATCTGCAATCACACATATTAGAGACCAGGTGTCTGAGATATTTATGACAGACGTTTGTGTTGGAAGCCATTTGGCAAGTAGGGACTGTACAATTGTTTTTGGTATTTTTGGAATCAAAATACGATAAAGATTAATTATTTGTTTTTGTGGAAAGACACTTAAAATATTGCAAGATTAAAAACGTAACTTATATTTGTGTATAAACTGCATTACTCAAAGGGTTTTTGTAAAACGACAGTCTACATTCTTTCTTATCTTTTATTTGTTACCTATACCCAGCTAGCGTGTGAACTTAAACCTGCCGAAGTATAGAATTTCAGAAGAAAAAAACGGGATRATAAGTAAAAATTAAATAAAGTTTTATTCATATAGACTGAAGTAATAAACGAAGCACAAAAGTGCAAAGTTTCATCTGCCGGATCCACTGCTTAATAGAGCCACGAACCAGTAGCGGCTAAGAGATCTATAATGACTAAATGCCTTCCAATGAATAATCAAAATAGCAAACAATGCCATATAAAAGAGGCTGTCTGTTTTAGTTGGGAAGCCGACCTCGTGACTCGTGAGTTTCGCCTTTGCTGCAGCTCATCAGACGAAGCCAAACAACACAGATAGGCCAATCTAAGGACGCAAATGTATAAGCTATAGAAGGTACTTTGCAGTTTTGTGTTTCATTTATTACTTCCATAGCTTGTACAGCGAAACTCATTAGTCACAAGGTCCGGCTTGCCTTATTTATTTGTCATTTTTAAGTAGTGCAGTTTGTTGCTTCACAGACAAAATTGAACTAATTCAGGGGGTAGGTTTATTAGGTACTCATTAATGTATTCAAATTATGATCGTTGGTTTAGGTCAGATACAGAATTGACAAAATTGAAAACTTCTGTAGAAATAATTGCATTTTTTTTAAATTTACATTTTCATTAGCTTAAAATAAAGCAGCAAAATTATTAAAACAAAAAATTGAAACTCTGCAAACCTCTACAGTAGTCACAGGCTTGCATGCTATATATAAAATACAGCATAGAAGGCATGAGGGTATGGTAATTTTGAACCATTGTAGAGAATAATAAATAGAACCTGTGCAAAAAAACGTTCAAACCTCTTTTTTGATACCAATCCTATACATAAAATGTACAAACAAAGAACACTACATTGAACTTTAAATTTTCTCATGGCAGAACGCTGTCGTGCACAAAACCCCCTCGGAGATGTAAAGTAATCTCTTGGTTCCAAATAAAGTTGGCGAATTCACTCCATTTTAGTTTTATCCAGGCAACAACTTTTAAAGTTTGCTCCAGCTTTAACGACCCTTTAACTAACGCAGCGCCGTCTTGTACATTTTTAGCATGAAGCTAAGTATTCCGGTCGCGAAAGCAAAAAGCGAAACTACACCGGAGCCGCCGTCGATTAAATACGCTGCGATTAGTCCACAAAAAAGCGCGGAACGCGGCCCCGGAATTCAAATTCCGTCGTTCTTCCGTTAAGATTAAAGCCGCCGGTACGTGCGTCTGAATTTTTTTCCTTGCCTTCGGTTTGTTCCAGCGTTGTTTCCAATTGCTTCGAATTTGTTTCGGTCTGAAATCTTGTTGCGAGAAACAAATAAAATTCATGGAAATATATTTTACCGCAGATGTTTGGGGATGAAGTTATTTCCCCCCGCTGTTTCTTTACGTAAATGGGAATTAGACCCCGCAGTGCCTGAGGATACGCTTCTCTTTTTGTGCCAAGAATGTGAAGCTATATAGGATACGCCGGTTGCTATAAAATGTAGGTACACTTACGTCAAAATATACAGTGCTTTTGGGGTTTTCGTTTGTTAATGAGTTTAGCACCACTCATCCGTAAAACTGCAACGGATATCCTTCTTAACACCATTGTAAGTGGTTAGGATCATTAATGTGCGAAACGTGCTTTCATTAATATATTTATTGATAATTTTTGTAAGAGGACAACAATTAGATTTGTTAATGCTTTAATAATTTGTGAATTGCAACCATATGCATCCTTGCTTTTAGAATTTTTCAATTTACCAATAACATTTCTAACATTAATATATGAAACCTCATAGAAATTAAACTTCGCATCGGTTAGATTCGCAGGGAACCCATACACATTATTGCCATGATTGCTGCAATATTGACAAGGTATTCATTTATATTATTAGTTGATAGTGATTCAGGAAGCTTTGGATATCGTTTTTTTTTTATTTGAATTTATTAAGTTCCACATTGTGCGATGCGTACTGCTAGAGTTTAGTATATATTTTTCATTAAATAATTTTCTTGTCCTTGATATTTCATTACGATATTTCTTCTTGTATTCCTTAATTATATCATGTGTAACTAGTTATATTTTATTAAGTTCGTAGAGCAGGCGTAACTTATCGCGCATCTTACTTAAATCAGAGGAGAACCAATTGTTCGTATTATTATATCTAGTAGCTTTTTTAATTATTAGAGGAAGGGGATTGTGTGCACCTTCTAGCAGAATGTTATGAAAGTGCTGAAAAATATTATCAGCATTCAACGATGATTAATGATAAAGCAACAGTCAACGCCGTCGATATGATTGTAAAACGAAGCAGCCCTTGATATAGGTCTAAATTCAATGTGGGAAGTTTCCGCAACGTCTTGAAAAAGTTCATACAAATGCCGAAGTGATCGAATAGTAAACGATTGTGAACGGCCACAGAATAGTTACTGACCGGGAGATTAGTAAAAATATTGTCTAGACAAGATTGCTGAATGATTGCGAGATAAATTTTTTTGATTAACTTTGGCACTTGAGATATAGACACAATTTCAAAATAACTAGTTATAAATCCAAACTGCCACAACAAAGACAAAGGAATACTCACTTATGTCAACGGTAGCGGCATAGACGATGGGCGGTATCCACAGGATCGCCAGCAGACACCAGCGTCGGTCCGCCATCATGGCGTCAACCTGAAAACGGAATGATTCGTGAAAAATTGGGGTTAAATGCACAGTGAAACAGCGTAATACCCCCGTCAGCGGTGTATTGCTCTTTTAATCAGTGACAACTTGAAATATGACCACGTTAACCCAATTGCATCCGCAGGGGCTTCATAGAATTTTAATATCGGGGAATATCATTGCGGCGAGCTGCAATCTCGCAAATACGCCTATTAACTAAAAATAGAAACATACAGTAGTGTTTTTGTTTGTTCCTCATATCAGTCATCTGTGTTAGTTTAGTATAAGGTGCACTTAAAATTAACAGGTTAAATAGGAAAAGTTTCAAATTTAGGTACTTGAAAGAAGAGCTGAAAATAACTGAAAGTGTAAGTGTAGGTAGCTATAAATAAAAAAAAAGTATTTCCCATCATTATATTCGTTATATGCATTCATTATGTTATAAAGGTAGTTCATGTACATATATTCTAAGTATAAAAGCGTTGGTAATATAAACGCATATACCTGAACCGCTGCGTAATAATCACATGTATTCATTAAGATTACAATGGTCAATGAATTAGTGATTTGATGTTAAAACGTAGACTGTCACGTTTTCTCGTTTTAATTAATACCCACCAAGGAAAAGATCTAACAAGCGAAAAAAAGGTATGCAAATGTCACCTTTTCTAACAATTTCAAGTCTCCTCCCTCCCCGAGTTTTACGACCTCCATCAATGGGGAGATCCATGAAGCTATCGCATTTGACGGAATCACACAATTCGGCGCACATATACCACGCAGGTTACTATGTACCAACTMCCGATGTCCTTGAAAAGCAACAAATAAACTMAAACTAAACAGTAAAATATTAACTGAATGTTATGTAAAAAATTGTTAACGCAGAATAGTTCTGGACAGTTCATAAAAATCCTAGAGTGCTGAAACTGTGTGGTTTAATGAAAATTCACAAAGTAGATCTCCCTATAAGTAAATCAGTTTTCAAATAATATATGCAATTCAAATCTGGTTACTATGAAAAAAAACTACTAATTTTTCTCAAAACTGGCAATAATTGTCACCCCAAATGTACCTTCAGGATGCCTGGAGATCATTATATAAAGTTTAGATAATTTAAATATCAACGTCTTAATTAAATTAGAACATTATGATACTATAGAAACTTGTGTTTAACAAAGTTAAACTATCCGATAATAAATTTTGCACACAAACGATAGAAAATAGACATACATCAATGCAAAAATCCCGTTCAATTCTAATCAACCGCAGTCTCTTTGGCTTCACTCTACCATACAAAGAGCCTACACCACAACCGTATAAGAAAAACCTAATTGCTTAGAGAATAGCTTTCCAAAAATGCAATTCTACAACTTATTGTTAAAGAAACAGTACAAAGTAGCTCGAAACCCTATCTAACTATCTAACCCACTAACTAACTAATCTAGATACAAATATAGTTCCTGACCCTAACATACTTGTATTTCGGTAAAATAACAGAAAAATCACTACCATAGTTCAACAACAAAATCATCAAATCAAAATTACTAATAAAACTCACAATAAATTAATTATCTTATCAGGAGGGATAAAACTGAATTTGTCAAAAAGTCAGGGGTTTATAAATTAACTCGCTTCAAGTTTAACAGCATGTAGTGAGGAAGACAGCAGACAATTAAGAAAAAGTTATCTAGAAAACTATCAAACATTCAGGGAGAATAAATCACACTGTGCTATAGGAAATCATTGTTTAGACACTAGACACAAGTTCTCAGAAATTAAAAAAAAAGCTTAAAATTATACCCTAGCGATAAAGATACCAAACCGAATTTGTAAAAATCACTGGAAATTGTGAATGACTGAGAAACTTAATGAACAAACGGAATTTTCAATAAGCCCTGTATACAGCTATTGTGTTGAGCCATGAGTTTGTAGCACCTTTAGTGTTTATGACGCACAGACGAGTCTGCACTTAAAAAATTCATAGGATCGGTTTCTCTTTTATTTGTTAAAGTTCATGTTAGTTAAAATAACAACAGGTATGTGATCGGTTTGAAGGCTTCCGTGGTTGTTATCGATGACATGTTGTTTTCCGGCTGCTTCCCACGTTGATTATTTGACAGCTACTTCTGAGGATGACACCGACATAAGTGTCGAAACGTCAAGGTCAAATAACCAACGTGGGAAGTAGCCCGGAAATAAACATGTCAGGCATGTGATTGGTCTAGATTTGAATTAAAGAGTCGAGTTTAGCATAAAATAGAGAAGAGAAACCATTGACTGTAGTCACGCTTATTTTAAATTTACATTTACAATAATAACTAAATAAGTAAAATAAGTAGAGTAAGGGTTTACTGTTTAAATATGCAATATCAGGTAGTAAATGTTGAAAGTATAAAATGTCCCCTAATATTTGAACTGCACTACCATAATAGTTAACAAAGCCGTTCTGAGAAAAACTGTGCGACGCCGTTTTTCTACCAAACGATGTTACTAACCTATGGTGTCAACCCAGATGTTCCAATGTAGTCCGCGTCCCGCCGCTGCAGTCGGAGAGTAGAGGGGTTCCAATATTTTTAACGATAACTATAGGCGCCACAAAATTTTACAATTCCACAGCTGACTACTCAGACGAAAATTTTGAAAAGCTACGATGGAAATCAAAAACAAAGCTCGGGTAGAAGCGTAGTTTAATTAACGAAAACTATGAGAGGTACAAGTAATGATAAAGAAAGAATAAAGTTTGAACTTCAATTAGTTACTTAAGATAGATCGAACTTAAACGACTAATATGAGAGAATTTCGAACATATAACCAAAATGACACTTAACAATCAAAATTAACCCTTCCCAATGAGCACCACAACTATGTGCCCGGTCACCGAGTACCAGTAAATAACTAGAAAATCTGTGAATCGCCCCTGTTAATTTCCGCACTGGCCAGCGCTTCGCATTAACGAGTGATGCAACAAAAAAAAACGAACGACGAACGAAAAATCGTCACAAACGATCGACAATATCGGTGATAACCGCGAGCAATAGCCCCGTGTGGCGTTACAGATAATTTAAAATAATAAATGGAATCGAACTGAAGGTTCGATTGTGAAAGAATGGTGATGGGACAAGCTATATACTCAAAATTCACTAGCTGAAGGCTCCTACGGCGATGTATATATGAGCTGAAGGCTCGCACAAGTTAAACAAAACAAATACCAGAGCTGACGGCTCATACAAGTTATTCAAAACAATTACAAGAGCTGAGGGCTCATACCAGTTATACCAAACAATTACAAGAGCGGAGGGCTCATACAACAAGTTTTTCCGTTGACGGACAGCTAAATAACCTCAAGGTTTACAACGTATCAAGCAATCACCACCATACGGAATCTACACCGCGGATTCTGCGCTCCGACTTAAGGGTCAACGACCTCCTACTTAAAATTTAAGCTTATCTGCGCTCTCATGCTGGTTGGGGTCCCACATGTACGGTCCTCCACACCAAGGGTCGCCAGCTACTAGGGTTGAATCTTCCTAACCGGAAGGATGGCAGCGCAAATTCCCAAATCCAATCCCAAGTGATCGGTCCCAACTCTACGATTCTCAACTTCTCCAATCTTCAAAAGCTATCCAGACAGGAACAAGGCCCAGATGTCAATCACACGAACGAAGGCGAAGCGATAGCAATATCGATAAGTATACGATAATATAAGATGAGAACCGAAAAGGAAAGAAAAGAAAAGAAAAGAAAAGAGCCCTAAAATATTAAGGAGGGTATTAATACTCGTTCGATTAATTAGTATTTTACTCACTATAGTTGGTGTGCGGCTCTGATTGCAGAAATATTCGTGGCAAATCTTGTCGATAACCCAAAATCCCAAAATGGTCACGTGTGGATGTTCAATAATGCAAAATCAACCATTCAGCCAATTCCAAAAGCCCAACTTACATCCACCCGCCTAATTGAAGATTTTCCAAGCGGGTCCCACTATGGTAACCAATCGATGGTCTATTTACTTAGAAAAATCTTCCCAAAAATCGACAATACCACGTTCTCACATTCAATTCGCAACAGGTCAAAATACCAAAAGGGAAGAGGAAATTCTTTCTGCTGTCAAGTGACTCGCTCAAAATCTACGCGCAAGCGTTAGGCTTAACGGCGGAAGTGTCTGCAGTACCGATGATCACACCCAAGCAAACAAGGACTAAGCAACAACTAATAATGGTTTCAGATTCACTGTGTACAACGAGAAGCCTATGCGCCAGGCGTGAGCGACTGACAAAATATGAATGTTACAACTGGTAAATTTGCATTCCAAGCGGCAGTTCGTTTACGGCTTTTCACAAAAGGTATAGAAATTGAAATGCATTCTCTCTAATTAATCAAAAAAGTTTAAACAGGAACATACAAAGGTTACTAAAATTAGCATTCGTGTTATTTTGTTAGATAACAGAAAATTCAGATCAACCTTGAGCAGCCCTCGTTCTAATCTGTCGTAAGTATTATCTATATTTACGTTCTTTTAACACCTATACCATACACATCTTTAGATACTTATTCGTCTATTACTTACAAAAATTTTTATTCGGAATAACTATTATTTGCAATAGTACAAGCTGAATTATTCCATAAACGTTGAAACTGATCCGTTTAGCATAACTGCTGAAGTTTAAATTTTTAACCTTATTAGTGTAGTTTTGTGTTACAGGTTAAATTACGACCACGGTTACAGTCTGACTCATATCTGCAATATTCTGTACATAACGTACTATCGCTGCAGTTTCCATACTGCAACCACCACTTTTAGAAAATCAATTCCCTCCATTCATAAAGTACATGAACTCATTAAATATTCCATGTATGCGGTATGGCATGTAACGCGGGGTTATAACTCTATAAAAAGTTTATTATTGCACTGCATTACGATGCTGTAAAAGTATTCCAGACCGAAACAAAGCTGGTACTTTGTAAACCGCTGATTTTATTGGAATTGTGTAATGTCTGCACATACCAATGAATCCGTGGTTCGTTAATTTAGTGTTTGCAATGGGTTGTCCCGATGATGTACTCAAATTGGGGTAAACAATGGATTGTAAGTATAAAACATGGGTTGTGGGTTTTACAATAAAACAGGTTGAGAGTAACATAGCTCTTTCCGGTTTTGTTAATGTCAAGCGCGAAAATGTGATACGGTAGCGTCAACCTTGGTAATAAATGTACATATATATTTCCGCAAAAAAAATACATAAATTCCAACAAATATTTAGGAAGCTTTTAGAGTTATTGTGCAGATTCTATAAAAATCGTTTAAAGGTCTATATCAATTGCGTTTGGCTACTCACTACTAAATGGCGCCATTGTCGATTAACAAGAGCGCATAGTTTTTTAGATGCTATCCAAAATAAGATGAAACAAATTTTTAATGATCGGTGATAAGTATCTTTATAACAAAAGATCGCCTAAACAGTCATTTATTTGCTCTTGTTTAATTTCTGTACCGTTGCAGGACTCGTCCTCTATAATTCCAAGACAAGTGATATAGAGATGTATACGCTACCGTGATTATTAAACGTGTCTAACTTTAATTCAAGGAAATTTAGCCTTCACGTTGAACCACCTCGTAACAGAGCTTAGTGCGTCGGTCCTTACTGTGTACTTAAAAGCTTCGCTTAAGTAATACGGCTATAGATCTTTCTAAAGCCATAGCGTAATATGCATTTTAAATGTAAAGTAAGGCAATATATTACTATTAAAATGCAAATTATCACTTAAGACGAGTTTACGAAGTACCCGAAACGAAACTGCAGCATCTTGTAAATCATCCGGGGGGATTAATTCCGTTGTGAAGCGGCCCGAAAGCAGGCACTGAATTGAAACCGTCGTTATATTTACAGAGGCCTTAATTAAGCTCTACTGTAAAGCTTAATTAATTTCTATTAATTAACGAGAATGATTTTACCGGACTTCCTGGCCAGATAGTTCCAAACAGCCATCAATAACCCATACTAATGAAACCTACCAGTAATGGCCGTTGTGGACGCTTCATTAGTGCAGTTAAGCCGTAATTTGGCTGTTTGGATAGCCAGAAACTTTTATTAAAACACTAACAGTCGATTGCGTCGTTGCGATGTTATATTCAATGCTACTTCAGGTCTTAAATTTTTGTGGATCGCACTAGCTACTCAGAAGATTGAGGAAGTTGAAATATAAAGGAACAGTACCAAGCATGGGCGCAAAAAATAATTAGGTTAAGCTCAGAAGTTCACTATTTTCCAAGAAACGGCGTTGCGTGTGCACAATATGGGGTGCAAATTTTGCTACTACCTATTTACAAACAAGTTGTCCCGACTAAATCGTATACCCCCTAAAATCCCTTATTTTGTCCAAGTTTGGATAGATGCTGAAATAAATGATTTCTAACTGTAAGAAGGTCAAATTTTATCTTGGTTTCAAAGTTATTTCTGTATCCATTCTGCGCGCAGAGACACACGCCTTCAAAACTTTAAATAGTAAGAGAGGTGGCGWGACACATTGTTTTGAAGTAGCATTAATTTTCTATGCAATGTTCTTGTTCTACAAAATTAGGAGAAACGTTTTGAGAATCACGAAATTATTTGTGGCTCGTTGCAAATTTTACAATAGTCAAACCGGAATATTCTTGTCAAGTTTTTAATGACAAGCATAGATGTTATTCTATTTGTAATACAAACGAAAATAATACGTGTGCCAGTGGTTGCAAGACGTCAGAAAGTCACTGTCAGATTTTTCAGTGGCGTGCTGTTTAGCGGGCTACAAATTATACATAATGATGGGTGCAGCTGGTGGCCCAAGTGTAAGCGGCAAGCTCTGGATATTATTCATCAATTATTCGCACCTGTTGGTACCAAGAGTTAATCAGTTGCTTGCGGTGCCGGACAAATGAACACCAGCGTTCGGGGATGCACTCCTCCAGTGCACATTCCCACATGGCCAACACATGTGCTTCAGCATTGCCCTCCTCGCTAATGTGTTTATCATAATACTGCTTTTTCTATGAACAACATTCCATCAGCCTAGGGGTACGACGACAGGCGAAGCACCTTGTGAACATGTTCTCTAAGATACTCATCTACTAATATTGCTTGGCCGAAGCATGTTCTGCCTTAAGTGTTGGTCACTATGATGCAACGCATCTCCAACCACTCACGGATTCGTGCCGTGGTCCATGCAGCAGTTATGTGCTTTTGAGGAACCCAAGTTTCATCTATAAACTCCAACTTACACAAATTCTTTCATTATAACCTGCACTGTGCACTCACTAAAGGTTAAATAAAATGTTTAAATGTTTGCAACCACGAGGCAATCACTACAAATAATGCAACGCTACTGATAAAATGTCAATGATGATATTAGTTGGCGGAATACTTTCGCGCAGCATCTACATTATGACCGCTACACGCTACTATTAGAGAAAGAGAGAGAGAGAGAGAGAGAGAGAGAAACGGGCACGTATGTCAAATCTGTAGGAGACGTACGTCGTAAATGTCACTCCACATAAGCAACGAATGCGCAAACAGCGCAACAGTAAAATTTTTGTCGGTGTTTGATTCGCGAAATCGTGACGTGAGGCTCAACATTCATCTCACAAGCTGTACATCTTCACTTTCAGATAGACAAGTTCATCTTTTAAATGTAGGTATCTGTAATACACATATTTACATAAATCTTGTTTTACCTCAAGAATTATAAGGAATTAGCAAAACTGAGTAGTTATTTAGCTGATCGTTGTTGTATTGACTATTTAATTAATAATTTAATCGATTACAGCCTCTCTATCTAACTCCACAGCTATCAGTTCGAATTTCCGAAACGCAATAGCCGCCTAACAGACGAAATGGATCTGTAATCTAGCATTTCGAACGAAAATTAATGAGCGTCGACCCGATACTGCTTTGATCTGCTCATTTTCACCATAACGGGTAGTGGTCGATTTTCTGGTTATTATGCTAGAACTTTGTTAAATGCAGTAGATTGACTAGACCGAAAAGCGATATGCGATGGGTGTGGGATCACGATCAGAACCCTCACGGATTTTATTGGAAACCCCGACAAATTGGGATTAATATCCGCATAGCTGCGGCGTAAAATTTGGCATTCTAGTGCCATTAGCTTTCCCGGTATCTCGAGAATGTTGCCTCTTGCGAAGGTTAGTCTAAGAGCTAACCCGAGAACTCGCATATCTGTGGTATGTTTCACTGGAAAACGGTTTCAAACGTAGATGCTAATATGCTAGTCTGTTTGTTTTTATTCCTGTAGCAGATAACTAATTTTTAAACAAAATATTTGCAAAGAATCATATTTAGATAGACACGCAGTCTAATGTATGTCTAACATGTACACAATAATTCAGGTGCAGTACAGCTTTACACAGATATATAAGTGATAAATTGATGTAAATTGATGATGGTTTAATTTTATGCAATGGCGAGAGCGTACGGGAGGCAGGAGTTTCTAATGTATGTGTGTGTTTTTAAGGTGCAACACTCAAAAATTATAGAAAACATATTTTAAAAGAATTATTTAAAAATCTTCAGCACAGATATGCAAATAAACCAGATAAATTGTAGAATATTCAAGATGATGGTAAAACAATGAACATCTTTTCTTTTTCCTGCTCTAGTTAGAAAAAACTTTCTTACAATAGCTGCAAGCTCGTTTACAAACGCAGGTATACCTTATTATGTGCCACGAACAAGTATTTCAAAATCTTCAGATTTTTAAAATTGTAACGCAGAAAGAAACAAAATAATTGTCCTTACAAAGAACGCTCGCTTTCGACAAAATCTGGGCGTGTTTCCAGAATTGCTGTAATTTTAAGCAGAACTCATTTACAGTTGTCAAAAACATATGTGGGTTAATTCTTGCGAATTTTACAACTGATGCTCGATTATTTCAATTTGTTTTTCCCGTGACTTGATATCGTTCATGCGTCGAAGTTTTTACGCGTTATTGCAAACGTGTGTCGTTACTGTGGCGTTTTTGGCTCCTTTGTTTAAGTTTGGCTGGGGTTACCGGAGATTGCAAATAAAGTGGTTATGCGATGCTTTAATGAACCCTTCCTCTAWTTTTCCTATCGCTGGATTAATACAAAGTTCTAACTCAATTGTACAGAATATTTGAGAAATAAATACTGAATGCATAATGACGCCAAGTCACTACACAAACGCAAACAAAAGCAGGCAACGTCGCAATTTGGTGCCAAGTGTTTCAGTTTTATTCGATTGCAAAGCGCAGTTGCCAATCTTCTAAACATTAACCGCTTTGTATCTGGCATATTTATACCAAGATTAAACACAAAACTGCACCTTAAGGTAGTTAATAGCAAAAGGACATGTATAACGAACACAGTTAAATGATTTATTTTGTTTATGTGCTGCAAACTGTTTAAACTTGGAAGTATAGGTTATGTTTGTGTGTGAAACAAGGAGGAAGAATAGCAGGAGGGAGCGCGGCCGTAAGCCCAATGTAAAATATTTTGCACCACGCCAGACACCTTTTATTACTCTGTTACGACTTGCGCAGTCGGGATTCTCTACAAACCACTGGCACACGACGCTTGTTTTTAATAACCACAGGCCGTAATTAGAGATGTGTAACTCAGGAGTGAGCTGCATCGAAGAGCCGACTCTTTCAAATAAGCTGCTGAGGCAGCTCACTTATTTCAGTAGATGCAGCTCTCCGGCTCAGCGCCGAACTGAATTGAATTGCTGAGCTGGCTGACAACGTGACAACTGAACGCAGCTATCGTTCATTGATACGGCTCAGGCGAGCTGTTCTATCCATTCTTTTTCCCAACATGTTAAGTAGGTACACTGGTACATAGTTACAAAATCTATCTAAACGACATGAGTCAGGTAATTAATAACTGAAAGTCGACGTTTTAACGAACGTAAATATATGGGTTTGCAACAAAGATAGTATGTAACAAAAATAAAACAAACAACTACAAAAACACAACTCTACAATTCACAAAAGTATATCAAATTAAAAATATTATTTCTTCCACTTTGTTGCTGGACAGACCAGGGAGTTATCAAGTTTACTTCCGGTTTTAATTTTAAATTTGATAATTTGGCTTGTCCAACAAAAACAAATACGTAAATCCAGACTTTAAGTACGTCTCGGATACGAGAGATCTAGATCAAATAAAGACTGATAGAGGGCCGTGACGATATTCATATGACCGCGAATCGTAGGAATCTTGCAGCTCTTTTGAGCCGACTCACTGAGTCAGCTCAGTTCAAAGAAGCAGATGCAGTGAACTGACTCACTGAAAAGAATCGAAATGCCCACCTCTAGCCGTAATCGTAGTCGCGAAACACCTTTTATTGCCCTAAACCTTGTGGCGCGCGCGACCAGTTTTTCAAACTGACGCTCCCTCCTGTTATTCTTCCTCCTTGGTGTGAAATTTGCCGACGGATCAAGAGAACGTTAGTGTTGGAATGTCGTGTAGACTCTGTTAGGTTGTGCACGGTATGAAGCAATATATTTCTGTCACAAAAAATATAATAGTTTTTTCGATATTCTAGACAAAAATACTAATTTCTGACATACTGGAAGCCATACTTATATMTATAAMAAATATGAAATAGGTTCATTCAACATAAACTGGTACTTGATACACAATGGAAATACGAATAGATGCAAGAGAAAGCCCTCCCCCCACCATTAAACGTGAGTAAGATCTACGTGTGACATATTTTTTCTGAAATAAAATAAGTACCATTCACAAGTTGCGTTTAACTTGTAAGTGTTTTTGAACTTATTTTAGTTTGAGCTTGAAATTTGAATTGATGAAATTTAACGTCGCTTAGAGTAGACAAGCAAATAAATGTGTGGTAATATATAAGCTTGTTAATTGTTATATTACGATACGTGTTCTTATTATACGGTAATTTTATAATTATGAGGATAAACTCAATGGTTGGTAATTGTAGTGTTTTTCCTTGTACTAGTAACTTGAAATCAAAATAAAACGTAACGTTTACCCAGTAAACAGAAAATTGCGTCACATTGTACCTAACTTATTAAAAAAATCATACTTTAACATGTGTATCTGCAAGATCTTCAATTATCCTATAAAACAGGGACGCTTTCGAATCGAATTAATTTACGCGATATGTACTAAATTCGTGTTTGAAAGAAAAAAGTGTGACTAGCTTGATCCGTTTTTTCTAAACGCCTGTTTAGTAGGTACTTGTAAGCGAAATTTTTATTTTTTCCAAAACAGCCGTGGTTGTTACTATGGTAGCTGTCGTTTAGAAATGTTCAAAATGAGCTAATATGGCTCTCCTTTTAAGAAAAAAGCAAAATCTCACATAAAAATCATAACCTGGAATTACTCCACTTTTGAAAGCGAAAGATGACTCGTTCGAAAGTGTACGTTCAACAGATGTAGATGTAGATTTCAGACTTCTGTCCAAATGTCCGCGGTGGATGAATTTTGTCTGCGACAGTTTAACATGACATTGACAGGTTGAGTTAGTAGTAAGCAACAAATCACACCTCCTTTTAGCGCTGTTCTAGTCAACTAACAAATCCAAAGCGTCTTAATAGCTGAATTTATTATAACAAATGTCAAGCTGCATGTAGCAATTCTTCTATGGAGAATTTATCTATCAAAMTTTAATAAAACATTTACATCGTAAACGCGTAAAGACACAAAATTGAATTCTCTCGATAAAAGTAGAAAAGTGCATGTTGTATTAAAAATTTCACTCTCTTGCTCTTTGACCAGCCTCCATCGACTGTGTCGTCGCCGAGGTTGGAAGATTTCCAATCAATGACGCTTTTCCCGAGGGAGATGCACAGGAAATTGAATTGATATTTCCGACAAGGAAAAGTTCTCGCATAGGTGCACTACAGTGACCGAGTGCAGATACACACACGTAGCTAACGTCTCCAAAATGCTCCCGTCTTATTTATAGGTCGTTTGGTGTGCGAGCGTGCAGTAGCAACAAGGAAAAGAAAATCGACCGTTAAGGGGATTTTGCAACACATATATATCCTGAGGGTTTTTGGTTTACAAAAGCTCTTTAATTCTGTGGTGACCTATCTTTAACGGGGGTTTTTAAATTTGCAGGCAATTTTTTTGATAATATATTTGCATGATCTTTGTAATGTATCAAATATTATCATGCTGTGTTTAGTTCTTCACACCTTAGAAGCAAACAATATGCAATAACAATGTTCATCAACTTGTTTGGTATCGTTAAGCCGATGGACACAGAAGAAATTAACAAAAAATGTAGCACTCGAAACATGAACTGAAGGAACTGTATTATCGACAGATTAATGAATTCTATGAAGGGCAGATTAAGAACTTTAAAACCTATTTTTTCAGCAAAGCAACAGCTCATTACACCGCGTTGTAGTAAAAGCCATCATTAAACCGCTCAAAATATATCAGACCAATAGTCATGGTGGACACTGCTAGAGCAGTGCAGCAGCATACAATAATTGTATGTTATCAATGGGTTCAAAAGTAGTGTTAGTTTTAGATGCATTCTTTGTTAGATATTGATGAAACTCAGATATATTATGTTGATTGTAGTTATTATAATAGCTTTATTCTATATTGCGTTCTTAATGAAGCCATTATGAAATGACATTTTTTGTTTTCCAATTTTAGTATCACTAAAAAGGTATGGTGGAACATTAAACAAACTCAAACTGGTAACATCGTAACTGTCATGGGTCTGATCAAGCTAAAGTGTTGCCAACTTAAATTTCTCACACTCGCTTGTGTAAAAGACAGCAACCACGCAAAATACAAAATATTGCATTAAAAACCCACTTTATAAGGCTCTCTTTCACATGCATCCAATGTTTAGAAAACGAGTTGAAGGCTATCAGCACAATGTCAGCCTTTAAGGCGCTTAACTTTTGTGCTGTGTTGTCTGTATTGGGACTATAACCGAGCTGAAGAGATCGAAACAACTGTCCTCGGATTTTTTTTATGTAGACAAGATAGACACATCTTTTCCATGGTGCTCTTTTGTAGTATATCGTCATTGGGAACGTCCGGTAAGGTAGTGTTCTTTTGAAACATTTTGGCAACAGTTGTCTTAGGTTTCCAAGCGTTTCGTTGGAGCCAGTTATCGGCTTGATGGTGGATGACGATTCCTGAAAGTGTTTGGTTTTACATGCATTTTGCATCAAGTTTCTCTCGTGAATTAGGTTTTTTAACAAATACTCAGCCATGATAGTATGACCAAATCTAAATATTATAACAAAAATTTTAAGGGATGGCCAATCCTTTTTACTAGTACTATATAAAAACAGGTTGAAACTGAAATTAATGCCTAAGCCCTTGTATTTAGGTATAATAGAAAGGAATGACTATAACACATGGGATTGCACTGCGTCGATATGTAAAGATTTTAATCATAACAAACTCGCTGTTAAGAGGTGCGAGTTCACTTTTTTGAGTTTAAGCGTTCTCAAGCCTTCCAGCAGATGAACTTAGACGAAGGCAGCAAGCAGCTGTTAAAGCATAACTGGTTATACAGAGTTAATCATTTTACTTTTGGAGTTGTTACGGCACATACGAAATTCCAAAAAGTGTTAATTATTTGTTTAACAATCTTCCAAAGTAGTTATTTGAAGATGATAGGTAACTCGATTACGATCATCTTAAAAATCTTAAACATGTTCTGTACATTCAAAAGCACGCAGCTCTGAATGTTAATAAAGATACATTCTCTTTACGTAACAGATAAGGGGGGATTGCATTTATCTTCCAGTAAAATAAAAGCTATAGATTTGTTTCTATCACTACAAAATGTAACAGAATTTTTAGGGTGTATAAATTATTATCGCAGATTCAAAAATATGTCAATAATACTTATCCTTTTAGGGAAAATGTTGAATTTTATTAAGCAATTTAGAAGTGATATTATTTTGTTATGCTTATAAAACCTCTAGTAGCTATTAGCTTTAAGCTTTAAGAGGGGCATTTACTTGGAGTGATCGGGCAAAATGTAAACTATGCAACCCATGTTACCAGCGGGACATGGGACGTAAGAGGGTAGCCGATAGGTAGAAATCACGCAAAGATCAGACGGGCTAAACTAATATTCGGAAAATTGCTGACTGTAGCGTGTACATAAAAAAGTAAGCATGATATTAGTAACTTACTATGATATTATACCAGGTTATTCAAAATATGGAATAACCCATTTATTTCTGTAAATATGAACTATATAACATTTCATTCTAACTGCATGTCGACTATGATTTCTGGAGGAACTTTTATAATAATTTTCATTCCGCCTCCCCATAGCTTCGGCAGACAGTAAATTAATGTGAAAGAGCTTTTAACATTAAACTTGTCACGTGTATTTAGACATAAAAGCTTAGAAATCCGGTCATATCGGAATAAATCGTATACCGCACGATCATTCCCGACAGGTTTGTATCTTAGCCTCACTGTTCTCTGGATACCACGCGACGGATCTGGTGGGGATGGGCATTCGCATTCCCCTCTTTTGACGGATTCGTACGAAAGGGTTTTGCGGTTTTAGATTTTTTGAATGTTTTTACTTATTTATCGTGCTCATGTTTTTGGTAGTGTACAAAGAAATATGTAGCTACAACGTGGAGATCCAATTTTTCGTTTATGTGCCTTAGTTTTCGAGAAATAGCTCGCCAAAAATACGCATTTTTAAGCAAAATATAACAACAAATATTTACATTACCGTACCAAATTCAGAAAAAACTCGAACTCTACGTTGTAGCTACATCTTTTGTCATTGCCATGTCGAAATTTCACTTCGCAAAAGTTTCTAATAACTCGGTAAAACGTAAAACGGTAGATGCTTAAAACGACGGCTTCGCTCTAGGTAAATGCCCCTCTTAAGCCTGACTCCGCCCTGCTTTGAAATGACAGTCGGTTCCTTACCTGTAATAGAATATGCAATCTATTCTGAACAGCAATTAAAAAACCAAATGGTCTGGCCTATTTGTCTATACATACATAAATATTTAACTAAGAGTAATTCCTAATCCCTATGAGCTGATAAGTTGACAGTTGAAATTTTGCAATTTAAAGGAATTGTATTATGCTACATCTTATACTTTTATATTTATTTTATACTTAGACGTAAATACGTCCTTCTGTGGACTTTGGGGATCATTTTGTGAAAATCTAGCGGTAGCTTTACGAACTACGGCGAAATTTATTACGGTGTGTAAGATACAGAGATAATCGGTACTGCGTCATCTAGCGGTGATTTTACGAACTACGACGTAGTTGGTAGAGTCGGTGAGTACAGAGACCTACATTGCCGATTGCCAAATGACCGTTGTGTTTAGGCCCATTGAAAAAGCCCAATGGAAAAAGAGGTCAGTGAAATAAAATTGCTTTGAATGATTATGATTTTAGCTCTTCTACTAGGTATTAATTAAAGGCAGACGTATACACGACAAACTTGCAGATGTTTGTTTTATTTATCAAACCATTGTTCAACTTCTATGTCTCAGCAAAGTGCAATAAACTTCCGTTTCCAGTTACAGTCTGTTACATCCTATAAACAAATTCCTTTATATTAGCCATCCTGTGACCCATTAAGTAAGCGAAAATCGTTATAGCCAATCGCCGCTGCACTTAAAATTGTCCTCTCAGAGGACCGTTTATAGGCAACAACAATGAGGAGAAATCAAAGCAACCCTTATGCCGTCGGCATATTCATTTTACTACTAATGCCGTTGTAAAACGTTATTTACTCCTGGGC
This sequence comes from Rhyzopertha dominica, assembly GCA_025024175.1. NCBI lineage: Eukaryota > Metazoa > Arthropoda > Insecta > Coleoptera > Bostrichidae > Rhyzopertha > Rhyzopertha dominica. The sequence goes on from QCXZ01000064.1 coordinate 39,301,763, forward strand.
ACAGTAGTAAAATTTTTATTACTGCAGCCTACTTTATTGGGCTCCAAGCAATAAGTACGCATAAACCGAAATTGGAAGCCAGTAAAACAAAACATACTGTAATCCAGTAGGAAATAACACAAACGTGGATTGCCTGTAGTGGAAGTACAATGGACGCTACCAAGTAAATTAGAGATGTACACACATTCTTTTCGACAGTTTGTAGTTAAATAAATAAATAAATAAATAAATAAATAAATAAAAAGGTGGTGAACAACCCTTCAGCTCAAAAGCAAGTAACAACAAGGGTGATGGAAAACATTTACTTTGTGCTCCAAAAATCGAAAACAACGAATAACAGAACCATAAACTGTTATTTAATGCAATTATTTTGTACTTTGTTGGTACTAATGACGTTCCACCGTTCTGATGTGAAAACTAAACGCATACAGCAGGGCTTTTATGCACTAATCAAGTTTAATATAACCGAATTCGTTGAATCAACAAACAATATTTGCAGCTTCAGTGTTTAATTGGTTTTTGATAACAAGCTTGTGTGTCAGGTAATTGAAGGTCAACAGAAAATACATTATGGGAATGCAAAAAGGTGATGAATTATTTATCATTGGAAATGGGATATGTTAGACTGCACTGAAACGTTTCAACTGTTCGCAGGTTTTATGTTTGACGTGTACTATCACTATAATGTGTGTTTTGACAAAACTGCAGCTGATAAAGTATAAGTCTGTCACAAAACATATGTATAGACAAGTCGAAGGTATCGTCCTTAAACTCTTTGTCTGAGTACGGATTTGAGCTATTGCCAAACTACTGAAAAGGTGTCAAATTAATCTTTATTACAATCAAAAGCAACATAGTAATCAGAAAGCTAAAAATGATGTGAATAATAACAGTTCATCCTCGGTAAAATAAATCGGATTGTAAATTGTTAATTTTTCTAAGAAATAGAAGTGTAATGTGGTTACCTCGATTCTTCAAAGAAGAAACCTAAGAGCTAAAGTTTAATACCTTATACTTAACATTTGTTACAGAGGTGTGTGCAAGTGCTTTGTATTTTTTGCTCTTGTTTTCTGTAAAGCTGATGATAATAATATACAATTTCTTTGATTTAATGAAGTATTTTTGCTGAATAAGCCACGTAGCAAACATAATTGATAAAAAGGTGTTAGAGTTTTTGGTTGAGTTTGGTTATCATTATTTGGCAGGCTCTGATTAAAATGAGGTAATACACAGCTCACAACTATGTGGAAAAAAATCAGTATTTTATTTTACATTTTATTAAGATTTTATTAAGGATTACGGCCATATGCTTTCGGGAGTTGCTCTTAGTTACGAGGTTTGTGATAGCATATGGGTTAGAAACCGTTTATACAAAATACCATTGTACACATATTTTGTAAACACTTACCAAAGATGCTTGTGAGGCATCTATAGATGCAATTTTTAAATGATGTGCCCCTTAGTTGTTGACATTTTTCCCTAATTTTTTTTTACTTTAAAAAGCTAGTAAGTCTCTTGAAGCCATTGCATTGATAGATTGTAGCTGCGCGTGCGCATACGCACCCTTAGATAACGTTACTAACAACATTAAAACAACGTGCGTAGTCAGTCCACGGTATTGTCAAATAACCTAATGAGGCTCAAACAATTATACAAGATTTTTGATAACGTTACATATTACACCTCCGATTTGTACGTTTTTAACGCTGAAAACAAGTTACTAACTTTATTTTGCGCAGTGGGAACGGGAGATCCCTGGTGTATCTCAATGTCGAAACCGATTACCGCCAAGAAATGTTTTGACTAAGTATAATCCAAACAGCCTAAGTATCTCATTCCGCTCCAATTGACGCGCCCCATGAATTACCACGTCCACTGCAAAACAAAGCAATTCGATTGAACTCCTTGGTAGACCGGAGTATCGCCGGTCATCAATATGCATGACCGCTCCGCATTTGCAACTGCGGCGGGTCCGCTGTAGCGAGATTGTTATTCCAAGTAATAATGGACTCCTAGGTGTTCTCGCCACTACATTAATTCGGACGCCGTGATATCATAGTTGCCGGATTGCACGGTTTATCACGAAATGTACGATAACTATACTGTCAAATAGCACCATCAATGCGTGATATTTAGAAAATGCCTTTATATTGGTCGCCTGAGAGAGCATTCATTGTGATCCTGCGTACAAGGAATAATCATGTACTGGCACTGACAGATATCTGTGCGGGTGAAATCTGCAAGCAATAGATGCGCAGTAACCCAGGTAGCAAACTGCTTATCGGACCTCACTTTGGGCCTAGACTTTGAAGCAAACGGATACTAAGAATGCAAGGGTTGTATTCAGTTAGTTTTTCCTTACTGTATCGGGTCGCTGTCCTAAGCTTAAGCAAGCATATACAGTGAGTTAGTTGTATCCAATGGCAATTAGAATTTCAAACATTGAATCGTAATGTGCAGATTAAAATTACGGATTTTTTTTTCAGAAGATAGTGGTAGAAACCTCTCCTAAATTTCGACTAACTGCTTAAGGAATTTAAAAAAAATATATAACCATTCTATTGGAAGTGTGCGTTTCAATTTTATCATGAAATTTAGTTCCAAACTGAAAAATAAATAAATGTGCGGCTAAACCCGAGAAGTTATCGCAAATGTGATAAACTGTATGCGGCGGAAAGTAGAGTTGAATCAACGCTTAAAGGCCCTCCAAAAAGTTTAGGAGCTTGCTGCTCTGGCGAATATGGAAAACAAGGAAGTTTTATGACGCTAGACAAAAACCGAAGAAAGACTGCAACCAAAACGGGCCTAGACGATTTAGTCATGGCGCAACATCATCGATTTACACTGTGGAAGAAAGCGTATGATTTTGTTACAGTCATGGTTCCTTTGTATTATGAAAATATGCTTCTAATTATTTTATTTGTTTCGCTAAAACATGATCATTTCTAATTTGTTAGAGTCCCGAAGTGAAGAGAATCCACCAAAAATTCAAGAACGAATATAATTATACTGATTCTGAAACTAGTATTAGACGACTGATTAAAAAAAATGGGTTTTCGATGGGTGCGGAGACAAACTAATCACAAGCTGGTTATGGAAAAATCACATATTCTACAGATGCGTCTTAATTATCTATATAGGACATAGGAATATCGTCAGGCAAATAGACCAACAATATACGTGGACGAGACATATATCCATTTATCCCAGACTAATTTGAGATCCTTGAGCGATGGTACAAAAGATTTTTTGCGCCAACCCGTATTTAATTATTTTAAAAGCATGGAACGAAAGTGGATTTATACCAAACGCCAACCTGAGGTTCAAGTGGCAAGGCAAAACCACACTGAAATGAACTTCCAAAACTATAAAAAAGTGGATGGAACCAAAATTGTTACCAATGCCACAAAAAAGTATGCTGGTGATCGATAATGCGCCTTACCATGATCTAGAAGTGGAAAAGTGCCCTAATGTGTGTGCAAGGAAGGAAAAACGATGGAATGGTTGTGAAGGAGAAATATTTTGTCACCAAGAATCCTAAAGGTGAAAAGGTCGAGTTGTACGAGCTGATTAAACTTCATAAACCCCGTTTCAAAACATACGCCATCGACAAGTTGCTAAATGAGAAGGGCCACGATATTCTCAGGCTTCCACCCTATCACCCCGACTAGACCCCACTGAGATGGTTTGGGCTGCAATGAAGCACTTTGTTGCAGACAGAAACGTAAGCTTCAATTTGGGTAAGGTCGAATCGCTATGTGACGAATTTTTCAATGCATTTGCTACACAAGATTGGGAATCACACTGCCAACATGCTAAAACCGCTGAAGATTTTTTTGCTGCTATGAAACCTTTACTGGACACTATGTGTGATAGTATAATAATCATTTTGCAAACCGACAGTGACAGTGAAAGAGACTTTGATTCGCCTGATTCGRACAGTTCCGATATTGAACATTTCTTGTAGGTAACACTGTATAGAGCATAGGTATGTCTGTATGTATAGATATATGTAAGTCAAATGCTTATTACATACGGTCTTAAAATTTGAACACCTCATTATGTGTTGGATGGTGTAATGGCAGTTAGGGCTAAGCCGTCTCTGTACCAGTAACGTTGTTCCGATGCAGCGTCAGGGTTGGCATGATTAAAACAAAACCTATAAAACAGAATGTTTTAAACTTGTTTAAAACAACGCCTATGTTTAAAACTTTGTTTTAAACAAATGTTTAAAACATTCGTTTAAAACAGTGTTTTTTTGTTAATATTTTAAACAGTATTTTTTGAATGACTACTGTGTGTGATTCATTAAGTATTACTATTAAGCTCGTTTATCCTCCACACATAGAAAGACAAGATTATTAGCAATTACATATCTACATAATGTCACCCCACATTTGCATTAAAATGAATTGAATACAAAACCAGACCCAGTTAGAAAATACGTAAATGTTTTTTCAAACTTTTTATTCATACAACAGTTTTAATTTAACTTAACCATTTTTTATATTTAATGAATAGGCACAGCACTTTCAGCTATAATTATAGCTGTCATCAGTGCCTCATTGTGTAAAAAAGAATACAAAAGAATTTATAAACCTGGCATTATCAAAATCGAAACAAGCAATCTTGACTTCAAACAAAAAAGTAGTCTGCATGCCAAAAGCACAAACATGAAATCAATGATCAAATAAAGAATTTATAATAGGACGCTAAAATTACAACAATCATTCAAAATTGTAAAATTACCGTTATCTATAATTGTGTATATTTCAAGAATTTCTAGAAAATTTAATTTTGATGATTTATTACAAACATGTAAAGAATTTAAATTATTTAAATAGGCAGTGTGTTTAAATGACAATAAATGATTTGCTAATTAAGAATTTGTATTAACTATATCAGTATTTTTCATATTGTTTCAAGTATTCATTGCCTCTAATTGAGAAAGACTGTTATTTTGTCTTTATTGCGAACAAAACGGTAATTTTACAATTTTGAATGATTTTTGTAATTTTAGTTGTCCTTTTCTGAATTCTTTATTTGATCACTGATTTCATATTTGTGCTTTTGGCATGCAGGCTCCTTTTTTGTTTAAAGTCAAGATTGTGATGGCTAATTATAGCTGAAAGCGCTTTGCCTATTCATTAAATATAGTGGATTTTATAGACTTCGGGGAGATACTCTTATATCCACTTAGAGGAAAATTGACCAGTTTACATTGTTTAAAAGTCTTAATCTTAACATAAGAGAAAAATTTGTATTTCTGGTCCAATACTACAAAACAATAATTAAGACGTTCATTCAACACTTACTAGATAATTATATCTTTAGTACAAAAAAAATAGTTATCAGAACTTGGGAATATAAAAACAATAAACAAAGAATAAAAAAATAACAGCATTTTTACTTTTTTACTATTGTAACCATATCTTTTTTTGCACTTCTTGCATTGAGCTCGCATTATACCATTTTGCACCTTAATTTTGTCAAAGTTATTCCACACTGCATCGTTCCTACTACGCCATTGTAACTGTTGAACTTTAAACTTAAACAGACAATGTTGGTTTCTATTTTCTTTGTTAAAGTTGATATTGGCTAAAATCAACACAGGAACCTTAAATTGGGCGTGTGATTGGTCCAGATTTTAAGAACAATGTTGATTCTAGTTTAAAATAGAAAAGAGAAACCTACTCATAATAATTAAAATTGTTGCGTAAACAAAAAAGACAAATGAGAACTGATAATCGTAGTCATCTAGGGATTTTTAGACAACTACCACGCTCCGCGCCATCTGCTCGTATTTATTTTCATTACTATGTATAGTAAATTTGCATAAGAGTTTATGTTTAAAACAGTGTTTAAAACGTTTTAAACATGTTTTCAACTAAAATTAAAAAAAACATGTTTAAAACGATTTAAACATGATTAAATTAAAAAAAAACTGTTTGTTTTGTTTAATTTAAAAAAATGTTTTTTGTCAACCCTGTGCAGCGCATAGCTGCTATCCTTGTCTATCCGAATACGTTCTAATTCCCTTGTAAACACAGGTATCCGCAAATTTCACCCGCACAAATATCTGACGTTCCAGTATATCGAAAATTAAAGATTCGGTTTACAGCGACTTTTAAGACAGACTTAAGATAATGCATATAAAATGGATAATTGGTATATTCGAAGTGACATAAGAAAAATCTGTCATGAAAGTTTATTGAGTACATTTTACTTCAGTCCGCTGATATCTGAATTTAGTGTGAACCACTCTTTTTAATTATATGATCTTATTCCACATATCTCTTGTTCATCTATTGAGCAGTGTTTCATTTTTGGTTTAAGTTTCTAACATGCACGTGATCCGAGCGTGATTACTGAATAGATTCGTCGGTCGAATTATAGCACAACCCTGTAACGCGAGTTGTAATTGTGGGAAAAATGTGGGGTGCGTTTTTTAATAGATTGTGTTGTTGTCACCTGAGACATATATCTTTGGTAGCTGAAAGGCAATACAATTAGTTTTATTAGTCTTTTACTGGTACGTCACCACTCATTTTTGGAGTTATTAGTCTAGCTAAATAAATAAATAAATCTTCCCTAGCTGAACACTCATCTTTGACTAAACACATGATTGACTTTGATAAAACAATATCTATGTATACCTAGTAGGTAGGTAGTTCATTTTTTGTCGTTAGGTTCTTTTTTATCAGGTTGGCACATTGTTTCTATGACGTCTCACTTCCTTGGTGATTTGTTTATTTATTTTGAAAATTTTGTTTGAACTTGCGTCAGGCAAATTTTAAGGTTCTTCGTCTTTGACAAAGACTACAGGTGTAATCGAAACGTTAGACTAATAACTTTTTGTCAGTGTTTTCAATATATGTTTATGTTTACATATATACAACTTCATATTTGAATGAAAGAAGCACAACTTATCGCATAATTTAAAGCTACTAGACAGTATATTCTCACTACGTATTACATAAAAATCCATTCAATACACCATCTGTAAAAGTGCCGTCCTTGTAAATAATACTTATTTTATTAGGTTATGCTATACCTTACTTTTTAAATGTTTCTAAGAGTATAGTACAGCCAAATGATAACTTGTAGCATTAATATAATCGCACTTGACGTACTAAGTTAGACATGTAAATACGAAAGGTGTTCTCTTTTATAGTTCATAGTAACATGAAGTGTTTGTCTTATAGTATTTCGAGAACAAATAACTGCATAAAAATATTGGGGTAATTATGTTAGCCCTTAAAAGTTATAGCGGTAGCCCAACTTCAATGTCTCAGCAAGTCACTGCACTGCAACACGTAAAACGCAAAACTTCATAAAAATAAAGGTTTTATTTCGCTTGTACTTTGGTGAACAGGTGAATACCTCAATAGGAGTACGTTGTAAAAAAGGATAACTTGCGTATATCGTACATATTCAAAAAGATTACACGCACTTGTGTAGACTATGCACACCTATATTTTATACTATAGGCTTTTTTGTACTATAAAGCATTTCAACTGCACTTTAGTTTACACGTTTTGTTTTAGTCGGTTTACATAAACATATACAAGGTCTTCATGACTACCCTACAATCAACGCAATATATGCCCTAGAAACGAGACAATATTTTCTTTCCTACTGTATTTGTAATAATAAATTCATAATCAATTATAGTGACTCCCGCTCGTTTTTTGTGTGGTAAAAAGAGTTATTTTAAACTGAAAACACCTAGCAAATGAAGCCTTATCTTGAACTTGAGTTTATGGTACTCCATAATGTTTTAAAGGGAACAAAAGGTATTTCAGACACGGTAGATTTTAAATGGGGGCGAGGGAATAAAAAATAGTGCCAATGAATTAACATTGCTTACTTTAACCTCGCTTTCAGCGTTTACACGGAACGTAAGCAGTTGCAAAACTGAATGGTTTTAAACATTTTTACCGTAAAGGTAGGTACTTTATTGCTCGGACATGTAGAAGGGTGCGCCTTTCATTTAATATTTAAAAAGGAATAAATTTGCATTCTTCCCGAGCTTCTCAACACTAGTTTTCCACATTGAGTCAATTTTCCTTTTATTTATTAGAAAGGTCATTACAAAAGTCAACGAAATGCAGTTTTACATATACTTATTTAAAGTGCTCCATTTGCAGGTATAATCGTTAAGGACTCATTATAAAGTAATGATAAATTGATTGATGTGGCTTGAACAAGCAATCGCATTAGTTGGGTATATTAAATATTTAAACCATACTACAGTGAGTGACATTCAAAGTAGCATATGAAAGATGTACCAGTATATTTGTGCCAGATTCTTGAAAAAAGGTATGTTTGTTAAGTATAGCTTTAGTCTTTATTATCTATTTTTATTATTTATTAGTAAGTGATAATGTTTGTCGTGTGGTAAAGCAACAAATACACATCATTTCCATGCCAAGAAAAGTGGTAAAGCATACTGTTGATACATAAATTATTAAAATCGTTTTTTTTTCCAAATAACTCGAAAATTATGAACTTAACTAAATATTTAAAGAATGCTTTCCGATCAGAAATTTGATTTTCTATATAATACTCACTAAAATTTAAAAAAATCGTATGGACAGGGTCCAACATAAGTTTTTCTGGGAATATTTCGAAGAATCTGATGGTGTTGATATTTGAATTATTAATTATTTTCGGAGATATTTAGGAAAAACCGTATTCTTTAAGTGACGCTTTTTTTGCTAATATCTTGCTCCACCGAAAGTTTATGGCGACGAATAATACTAAAACGAAAAAAAAATTTGCAAAAAGGGTATTTACCTCTCCACTTCATCCCCTTCCCGATACCCTACATACCCCAAAAACAGGTCGCTTTGGGTAGTTGGGATTTATATGTATTCCATATTTTAAGTTCATATGTTAAGTCTTTCGAAATATATCGCGTCCACACACAAAACCACAGACACAGACAAGAAATTTTTTTGCTCAACTTTTGTTTTTTACGTTATCGACCATATTAAAGCGATTAAGCAATAAAATATTTTCGCGATATAGTACTTCCCATCCGTTGGATGTGGAAGTAATTTCCCACCACATCACATAATAGGTAAAATAGGTATGTATTAACGTTCCGAGGAAAGGCTTCAAATCTCTTTTTTTTTTGTCTCGACCTGTCACACCAATCCGACAACATCGCGCGTGACCCCGCTGTTAAATATTTACGTGGTGCTCCGCTTTTTAGCGGTCCATAAGCAGAAGAATAATGAAATGCAACTGCTTCCGTGTTTGTCCTGGACGCTTTCCAAACCAAATGCGTTTGTGCCCTGGCGGTTTCGTCCTCTTTGCTCGAACGCTGTTCGGATGCATTTTCATAAAGCGGACTGGCAGATGCAGTCTGAGCACTGGGMCTGTTATTGACTTTTGCGGTTTGTTTCTTCTCCATATTTTAGCGGCAAAGCGCACCCGAATGCTCCTGGTTGCGACCTTCGGTATTCAGATGCAAGATTTTTGTCTCTGCGCCGAGTTATTGCTAGTGCCATAAAAGGCCTAAATACGTGAAATAAATTCTATTACTTACGTGGATTCGATTTTCTCAATAAAAAAATTTATTTGTATGGTTGACATGAACTTACCTATTGAACATAAAGCAAGATTTCTAGGAATAAAAATTGACGAGAACTTGAGTTGGGCACAGGGCATGTAATAGATCTTTTTCAAAGATTAACTTCATTACTATACACAATCAGGTTTCTGCAAAATACCTAGCACCAGAGGCAATGCGTTCGATTTATTTTGGAATTCTTCAATCTTTGGCTACGGAATTGTTTTTGGGGCTCGGCCTCGAACATAAAAAAGCGTATTTGCTCTTCAAAAAAGTGCTATGTCCGGTTTGAAATCGGGCTATCCCAGGCGGGGTTACTTCGTTAGATTAAAGGTATAACCGTCACGGCCTTGTTTATTTACTTGACAAGTTTGGGAATTTCGAACATCTCCAAAAGAATCATGAGCATAACACTCGCACGAACAAACCGGCTTACTCAAAACATAAATAATTGTCATTTACTGAAAACGGCAGATACTACTCAGCAACAAAATTTTACAATAAATTGAAGGATGACGTATGCTTAACTCAAAACAAAAAGCAAATTATAAAAATATATAGCGTCGCTACAAAGTATGGAACCAGCAGGATATTTAAAGTTTTGTTAGACCGATTTATTTTGAAATTTCGCATGAGTCTATGGGTAATTTTTTCAACTTCGTGTTAGCTCTCTTTTACGAGATCTGTGCGCAAGTTGAATTTTTTTTAGTGGGAAGGGGGGTCAAAAAGCACATTTATTGAAATTGTCCTGATTTAACAAAAGTATCACACTTGTATAATTGATTCTGAGCTGAGAAAAGTGTAAATAGGTACAATAATTGAGCCTGACAAAGAAAGAAAAGAATGAAAAAAATTTTCTTTATTGCTAATGTGAAAAAAAGCCAGGTTCATATTATCATTTTCCTTGACTGGTGACAATTTTCGTCTAGTTTGATCAATTTATTGCGAATAGGGTACCCTAAAAGTAAAAAAAAGAAAAACATGATTTCGTGAAAAAGTCAGTATTTTTCCAAATTTACATTACAGAAGATGCTCAAAACGCTCCCCATTTACTTCCTGGCAGTAATGCAGCCTTGAGTAAAAGTTTTCTAATGTTCTTTGTAGTCTGTCTGGAAATATCGCATTCAAATATCCACAAACGTTGACTGCAAATGGGGTGGTGCACCATCTTCCTGAAACCATATCTGTTCAGAAGGACCAGCAGCATTTTCACGATTAGGGAACAGGCAAAGAAATTCTGGTGTAAAGTGCTCGCGCAGGAGTTGTAAATACTTGACCGTATTCAAATTTCCATCGATGAAAGAAGGCCCAATAATGTGCTCACCGACAATACCATACCAAACAATCACTTTATGAGGGTGTTGTGTGTGGACTTGTTCCATCCAATGTGGAATTGTAGCCGACCAATATCTGCAATTATTTCTATTCGCCTTACCATTTAAGCAAAAAGTCGCTTCATCAGAAAATATAATCCAATTAAAATGTTTCTATCTTCATCTATCATGTTCATAGCAGTTTCGTAAATTCGGAATCATCTTCGCTCAGTTCTTGTAATAAGTGAATTTTGTATGGATGAAACTTCTCTTTATTTCAAAATTTTCTGAACAGATCTGCTAATACGGTGAGTAAGGCACGCTGTTGTACGGAACACATCTAAAAAAACATTCAAGCTACTTTCCTCACTCGTAGCAACCTTTGGATGTACTGGTTTTTGACGATTTTTAACACTGCCTGTTTCGTTAAAAAACGTTGCAATGCTTTGATAAGTGTTGATCTGGGAATTGGATCACGATGTTCATGAATTGCATTGCAGAGTGCAACTATTTTCGAATAACTTCGCCTTCTATCTCCATAACCAAATCACTATCAAAATTTCGATGCGATCATGTTAAGTTAACTGAGGCATTGCGATGGCAAATAACAAAGTAAATGAAAATTTTCAGCAGTCACGAGGAAAATGGAGACACCTGGAGTTTTTGTTCTTACTTAGCGATGACGAATATGGTTTTTATTCCGAAGTTTTTTGCAAGACCCAAGTTTGTTATCACACTTTTCTCAACTCAGAAGCAATAAATTGTACAAGTGTGATACATTTTTGAAATCAGGAAAAAATATCATTTTCAACTATGTACCCACATCTCGGAAACGAGAGCTGACACGCAATTGAAAAAAGTCCAGAAAATGCACTTTAATTAACCACAGGTCCATGCACGATTTCAGAAAAATCGGTTAAACAGAACCTGAAACATCCTGCTGGTTCTTTACTTTGTTGCGACCATGTATAAATATCTAGTTGTGCTAGAACGTTACTGCCTTGAAGAAATTCTGGTCAGCGAATCAAACAAATTTTAATATGTGACTTGTTTGTGATATCGAACTGTTAGTCTTACGTGTTGCTGTAATCGTAATTATATTACGGCATCTCGCTCTCAAGATCACTGTAATTTCACTAGTAGTACCGCTAATTGTCGCTAGGTGGATCACAAGGTTTAAAGAGAACAAAATTCCTGGTCCCGTGCTGGGCAACCCGGAGCCACTTCCGCACCACGTTATTCGCTTTTTGTGCTTGGTGGTATTAACAGGTTTGCACAGCGGTAAGTTTATTTTTCATCTAACATCTTCGTTTGCTCTAGCCATGGGAAAACAKAGACGAGATAAAAGATCCCGATCTCCGTCTCCGGATCATCATCTGTCCAGAAGGGAACTTTCAAAGCGGTTAAAAGCTTTAGAATCTCTTTTAGCTAACCGAAGGTCATCACGTGCTGACAGTGATGGCGCCGGACCTTCTAAAATTTCGATTTCTAGGGCGCATCCGTTTCGTTCAGCAACACAGTCTCAGTGCGGCTCCGTTTCACCTAGTTCTGATAGTGTCGAGGCATTAGATTTGGACATTGATGGTCCTTCAGACGCCTTGTTTTCGGACCTAGTGTCCGAGTCCCACGGCACACAAGACGTGGATGCCCATAGTCCAGTGGACATGGAAGACCACGGTCCAAAAGACGTGGTAGGCAGTGGAGGTTCAACGGAGACTGATAGACTTCCCGAGGAGATCCTAGATATCTTGGGGAAAAATCCTTCGTCAGAGGACATCACCTGTTTTAAGGTAGACCCTACTCTTTTGAGTAGATGGCAGTTTATTTGTTCTAATGGCTTATCTAAACTGGAGAAGGAAGGCTTATTGTCCTACCATGCGGCCTGTCCGCCTTTAAAAGCACCTGGGTTAAACCCGGAAATTTTGCAGGTTCTATCTGAGAAAGAATCTTGCCGTGACAATTTCCAGAAAGTAGCGCAGGATCAGGTAGGAATTGGTCTTACGACCTTAGGAAAAATGTTTGACTTGTTGGCAAAAAATAATACCTTGGAAGGACCAGTTCGATCCGATTTAATTAAACTTTTAGTAGATTTAGGAAAAATACTTTCTGATGTATTTTTTACTTTTTCTAAAAATAGACGGGCATTTATAACCCCCACCCTTACGAAGTTTGTGAAAGAGGTTGTGATACAGATCCCCCCTTCAGACCTTCTTTTTGGAAATGATTTATCAGACCGCATTAAAGCAGCAAGGGCTGTTGAGAAAACTAGTAAGGAACTGAAGACCCAGGACTCAGCAACCTCTTTTAAACCTCGCAACAAGACTGGTAGAGTGCATTCTGCGGTGGATAGGACTTTAAACCGGAGGGGCCCTTCTCGCAGATGGAGGGAAGCGAGAACCGACGGGCCATCCTCCAGAAGGTCGTTCAAAGTCAGGAGGGAGAGAGACAGTTATCCAAGGAGGGGTCGCAAGTAGCTGTAAGTACCTGTTATGCAGGCAGACTAAGAGGCTTTTATGATCAATGGTTAAAATTACCATCTAATCCTCTGGTTTTACAATGGATTCAGGGTTTTAAAATTCCTTTTCAACATCCGTTACCTAAGACTCAGAACTTTCGTTCTAGGCGTTTGTCTGAAAAAGAAATTCAGGACACGAGCATTAGTATTTGTTCCTTACTGGAACAGGGGGTCATTAACAAATGTACCAGCTGCTCAGGTCAGTTTCTGTCGCCTTATTTTTTGGTCACTAAACCTGATGGAAGAAAGAGATTCATTTTAAATCTTAAGAACCTTAATGCCTATGTAAATCCAAGTCACTTTAAACTAGAGGACTATAGAACTGTAAGCAGATTATTGCATCATTCCTCCTATATGGCATCTATAGATTTAAAGGACGCATATTATATGATACCTATTCTGAATAAGGACAGAAAGTTTTTTAGATTTTCTTTCAACAATTCACTATATGAATTCGCTTGCCTTCCCTTTGGGTTTTCGTTAGCACCCTTTATCTTTACTAAAGTGATGAAGCCTGTAGTATCTCATCTACGTAGATTAGGTATTACAGTTGTTGTCTATTTAGACGACTTTATTGTTATTGGAGACTCTTATGATGAATGTTCGAAACATGTCAGTTATACAGTTTCACTCCTAGAATCCTTGGGATTTATTATTAATTATACAAAAAGTAGATTAGTCCCTTCTAGACAATGTAAATTTTTGGGGTTTATCTTTGATTCGATGGACATGTCCTTAAGCTTGCCAGATTCTAAACGTCATAAGATCCTTTCTAGGGTTTTACATTTTAAAAATCTTCTAGGTAAAAATTGTACTATCAGAGAATTAGCTCAGTTTATTGGAATTCTAATTGCTGCTTGTCCAGCTGTTAGATATGGCTTACTGTACACTAGAAGCCTAGAAAGAGAAAAGTTTTTGGCATTAAAATTATCACAACAAAATTTTAATAAATCTATGAAACTTCCTTTTTATTTAATTGAAGATTTGGTGTGGTGGGAGAAGAACATTTTGTCTTCCAGTCACAACTTGAATCAGGATTTTTTCGATATGGAGATTTTTACGGATGCTAGTACTACAGGTTGGGGTGCATCTACTGGTAACCTGTCTACCCATGGCTGGTGGGATTTGGATGATGCCAAAAAACACATAAATTATTTGGAATTACTTGCAGTCTTCCTTGGTCTAAAGTGTTTTKCCTCTAAACTTAATTCTTGCAGAATTCTGGTTCGAGTAGATAATTCAACAGCTCTGGCCTACATTAGGAAGATGGGTAGTATACAATACCCAGAATTATCAAATTTGGCAAAAAGAATTTGGCAGTGGTGTGAACGTAGAGATATATGGTTACTTACAGCTTACATAAAATCTGAAGATAATATTCAGGCTGACCTCGAATCGAGGAAGATTTCTATTGAAACAGAATGGGAATTGGGATCTTATTTCTTTGACATAATTATTAATAAGTTTGGCACTCCTTCTATAGACCTTTTTGCATCAAGAATTAACACCAAGTGTGCTGAATTTTATTCGTGGCATTTAGATCCCGATTCTGTAGGTACTGATGCATTTACGTATCCTTGGAAAGACATTTTCTTTTATGCTTTTCCTCCTTTTTCCCTCATACTTAGAACCCTGAATAAGATTGTATCAGAGGGAGCGGAAGGTATCATGGTTGTACCATTTTGGCCTTCGCAGCCATGGTACCCTCTGTTTAATAAATTATTAAAGGAAGAGCCAGTCTTTCTGGGTCCAGATGAATTCATGCTTTMGTCTCCTTTCAGAAAGACTMATCCACTCTCATCATCCCTTACCTTGGTTGCCGGGCTATTATCAGGCAGGCGTTCTTAGGTAAAGGAGTTCCAGAAAATGCCATTTCAACTATGATGAGTTCCTTATCAGCTGCAACTATAAAGCAGTATGAAACAACCTACAAACTATGGTGGTAATTTTGTGCTCAACAACAAACAGATCCTTTTGCAGCATCAGTGTCGGAGGTGATATTATTTTTGCAATATAKTKTTGATAATTTTGCATGCAAGTATGGAACTTTTAATTCCCACCGTTCAGCCTTATCTCTTATTCTAAGGGTTGACATCAGCCATAATTCTGAGGTTAAGAGGTTCCTTAGGGGTATTGCAAGATTACGCTCAGCTTCATGCAGGTACTCTTTCACTTGGGACCCTCAGAGGGTTCTAGATTTGTTGGCAACTAAAGTTCCAAATCAAGAATTACCTTTGCAGGAATTGTCAAAAAAGTTAATTACATTGTTAGCATTAACTACAGCTCAACGCATGCAGACTTTGTCTTTAATTAAATTATCTGGGATTATCAGATCATCAGAGGGCGTAACTATTTTAATATCTGATCTTATTAAGACTTCAGCCCCAGGCAGGCCTCAACCTTGTCTAGAATTACCCTTTTTTACGGATAATCCTGCTTTATGTGTAGCAACTTGCTTATGTGACTATCTAAAAATCACTGAATCAATTAGATTGTTTATATAAAAAAAAGATTGATTGGCATGGCTTCTAGCCATAACCAATGGCAAGACGAAGCTGCTTAAATATCTCGAAGATGGGCCGAATTTATACTAGTTAAACTAGACTGAAAAAAAGCGACTTGTAGAATAAATAAATACGTATTTTAATCGCTAGGTGAGTAGGTAGGTATTAATTGCACAAGCGGTTTGTTAATAAAAGTAAAACAAATCGTGCTTTGATAATATGTCTGCTTCACTTGTTCATTTTAATACTTACTGACAGTTCATCGTTATTAACAGCACCTACATGTACAACCTATGTATATGAATTTCATTTAATTTATGTGCTGTACGTCAACACGATATTTCTGTTAATATGAAATGAGCATTTTCCGTTGGAAGTGTTATAACGTACGTGTACAATTACAGTAGTTTTTCTAACACTCGCCATTTTACGCTCGCAGCAACGCCTGCTCTGAAACAAAAGCTGCTGGATAATCAATAGGCAGCTCGAGCTTTTATGACTGCCAACTTTAACAAGACACGGAAAGCCGTACCGTCAGAATAGGAGTGTTTAAATAATGACACCAGAAGCAGTTTCGTTCTTTTTTACAGGTGATTTATTTAATTTTGCATGCGACGCTTTATGACTTCTCTTGCGAGTCGGCAGGAGAAAAATGCTTGTAACTGCTGTTGAATTGAATAGCAGCGAGTAGTAAGCTTAAATGTATTCAAGGCGGTGTAAAGTTAAACAACAGTAGCTTGTGTTGAATGTGGTTTGAATAAAACTGATTACAGATATTAAACGTCCTTCTTTGCTCCTAAGTAACACTAGTGTACGTTATCAACGTACCGTTTGAAGAGTTCTATCATTACAGATTAGTACAAGCCACTGAACTGCCACAATATTATTGACCATTTGCAACAGATGCGTAAATAGTTTCCGAACATTATTGTTAATACGTTTCTGTTTCGATTGCAATCTCTTGAACGTTTTAGTTCAATTTCTATAATGCTGTTTTTTGTTGAGTAAGTATAGATGGAGTTGGCAACCACAGGGAATTTAATAGGTGACAGTGGAGGTATCACCAGCTGGAGTTGCATCTTTAAGCTGAGGCAATGTTTTTATGGAATTTATATAATAAAAGGCAAGTCTACAATAACTAGAGGGTTTTAATAATGAACTTTTTGTTTCATAAATAGAATTTAAAGATGGTTAAAGCCCGGAGCCCGCGACAGATATACGAGTCCTAATATCAAACCTGATTTTTATTGCGAAACACCGTCAGTATCGGTGAATAGCAATACCGTAGTCCATCAAAGAGGTAAAAAAACATTCACACATAAAGAATGGTAACGTTATACGTCAGCTGCCTTTGTGAATGTGTACAGGGTGGTCCAGCTATCGTGCTCATCCAACTGACGGCTTTATTAGAAATTTCACAAAAAAATGTTTCAAATAAAAGTGGTAGCTGCCAAAGAGTACTCGATAAAACAATACATCGTATTTATACAACATTACCAATTTTTTTTATCGCTTTATCGAATATTCCTTGAGTGCTATAATTATTTTTAAATAAATAAATAAAACCGTTGGGTGAGCGATAACTGTACCACCTATTGTTATCTCCGAGACAGTTAATTTAAAACCATATAAATCTTAATAATCCTTTACACAGGATATCGTGTATTGTATTTGCTTGATATGATGTTCACTGGTTCACACTTAGGTATTTTTAAATGATGTAACCTTGATGGTTTTAAACACTTTTATTTAGCTTTATACACTACATGATGTGACTGCTGTCGATACACGTACAATATGTTAGTCGGCTATTGCCGCAACAGATCGGGCCACCATCGGTGGAATGGCGGTAGTATTTTTGAATTTAAAATTATAGAGTACCGAACATGCCCCCGGGCCTTGAAAGGCTTCAATAGTCTTTCAATATATGKTTATCTCAGTCAGGTAAGTATTAGTCATTTTCGATAGGTAAAGCGCACACTTTCATCACTGCCCGCTTTAGAACACCACTTGCTGTTTTCACAGTAACCACTCTAACGACGCCATCTGAGCCTGGGTGGATGTCAATGACTCGTCCAAGCTGCCATCTGGATGGGGGATTGTTGTCATCCTTGATGATTGCCATGGTGCCGGCCTTGATGTTTGCTCCGGAAGTTCGCCACTTGGTTCGCTGCTGAAGCTCGGAAACGTATTCCTTGGCCCATCTTGACCAAATGTGCTGAACCATTTGTTGCAGATGTTGATATCTTGTTAATCTGTTTATTTTTAGGTCTCTTACATCCCTTTCGGCTACGGATGTCAATGGACGACCAATGAGGAAATGAGCTGGTGTCAATACTTCTAGGTCATTTGGGTCTGATGACATTGGGTACAACGGACGGGAATTTAAGATTGCTTCTATACGGGTAAGTAATGTATAAAATTCTTCATACGTTAATGGAGTATTGGAAATAACACGTTTCAGATGGTGTTTTATGGACTTAACACCGGCTTCCCATAATCCTCCAAAATGAGGGCTATTGGAAGGAATGAAATGCCACTCAGTTCCTTCAAAATTTACACTATTTGTTATGGTTTTTGCGTTTTTGTGTAAGAAATCTCCCATTAATTTTAACTGAGATGCTGCACCTCKAAAATTTGTACCGTKGTCACTATAAATGTGTTGTGGTTTGCCACGTCTTGCTACAAAACGCTTATAACAATCTAAGAAACATTGTGTTGTGAGGTCAGTAACAAGTTCTAAATGTAAAGCTTTTGTTGAGAAGCAAATAAAGAGAGATATGTATGCTTTACTTGTTTTTGTACCCCTGCCCTTTCGATCCTTTATAATGAAAGGACCTACGTAATCCACGCCTGTGACAAAGAAAGGATATGTGATTTGAAGTCTTGTTTGTGGTAAGTTACCCATGATTACAGATTGAGGTTGTGCATTGTGTTTAAAACACTTAATGCATGCATGAACAATTTGTCTGGAAATATTTCGTGCAATTGTTACCCAATAAATTTGCCTGACAGTATAAAGTAACAATTGGGGACCAGCATGTAACTGGCGAATGTGTTCGTATCTGAATATTAATTTTGATAAATGATGGTTACCACAAAGCAAAATGGGATGCTTTTTGTTGAAATCAAATTTTGAATGACGAAGTCTGCCTCCTACTCGAACAATTTCTTCATTATCGAGAAACGGTGTAAAACGACAAACTTTGCTCTTCGGATTGACAAAATGATGTTTTTTCAAATGTTTAATGTCATTTGTGAATGACTGATTTTGACTGATTTTAATCAAATGAGTACGAGCTTCGTTTAATTCTTCAAGGCTTAAAGATCCACTTTTTCTTTCATCTACATGTTTACAATTGTGAATAAACCGCTTAATGTATGCTATAGTTCTAACTAAATGACTGAAGCTTGAAAATCTTTCAAATTCAAACGAAATACTTTTGTTTGTTGTGAGAACCTTTACCTGCGTCCTTTTCAGTTCTGGTATTTCATGTTCTGTTGGAGTGTATGATGGTCACTCATGATTTTCTTGCACTAACCATGGAGGTCCGTTCCACCAAATTTCCATGTTACATAATTCATCAAGTTATTTGTTGTCTTACTCGTCATAATACTCAAAATTGTTGACAATATTGCTGCTTGGTGTTTCATACAATATGCTCCACATTTAACTTAAGTGCAATAACTCATGTACGGTTATTCTTGGCCCCGTACTAAATAACAACCCAGAAATTAGCATGTCATCGCCCTACTACACTTAGCTGACTAGGCACGAACAAAACGGCAGCCATGCTTTCTCACTTCCAACCAGAGAGACCGCGTCTACGTGACAAGGTAATTTAGCTAAAACGCATAGTAATTGCATCCATTAGGCCCTCCCCGTCAAATGTTTGACAACTTATGTCAGTAAAGATGGATTGTTTCGCGCTTTCTCCAGATTACTTTTAAATATAGCGGTCGCGCCCGTTTGACTGACGCCAATGCAAGTTTAAATCAGATGGGACTAATGGAAAAAGGAAATAAAAAAAAAATGAAGGGAGACTATCTGAATTGATGAGGTAGAGGAAACCTAATATTGATAAGTAACAAAAATTAAAGAAATATGTAACTCTAATCTTATATGCTATCTATGGTATACTCTGTGAACGTTTGGTGCGAAATAATCCATACAAACAAGTTCCAAATCATCTGCTACCAAAGCACACCTTTTTGCAGCGACGTCATCGTTATTTTCTTACACAGACCCGCGGCAAATTTCAACAATATGCCAATTTTGACTTTTGACACTAACACAGATAGTTCTCGAGACACGAATGATCAGCAATCACAAAACAACAAACTGAGGGCAACAAGCAGTTTCTTTACAATTATAAATTCTTGCCTGAACATACAAAGTTGATCTAAAAATAATACCTTGAATTTGCAGACACATGAGTAGAGGTAATCCTTCCATTACCTACATATTTGTCAATGCGAATTAACTTTTTTTAAGTCAACACAGAAACGTGATCATTTAACCAATTTTCAATGAAATGTCTTTTGAAGGCAACACGGATATACACACATTATGGCCTTTTAATATCTTTTGTGAATAATAAGTAATTTTGTTTCTCTAGGTCATTTAAAGGTAAAGCTGCTAAGTATGTGCATAAGTTCTAGTACCTATAATAGTCCAATCGTAACCATTTTTACACAGTATATTAAACTGCAAAACTTCTTACATTCTTACTATTATTATTACTAATACAATAGTTAGAGCAAAAGCGTGACTATATACAAATTTAAAACCAAAATATAGCTCACCTATAGTGATCGGAAGTAATTCAATTGCAAGTGATGAATTACTGTAATTCAATTACTTTTCTTAGTATGAAGCCGCCTGATATCTTTATTGGGGTACCTAAATGTCGTAAAAATAAATATCTCAAACTGCGGGTGAAATATTTCATCACGCCAGGAGACAACTGTTGCAGTGGTATTAATTAGGTTAAAATGATAAAAATAAAATTAAATTAAACAATTAAATTGATATTCCGGTAATAGTGAATACCTTGCACTATGAGAGTAAAATGCAGAAAAGAAAAAGTTATAGCATAATAATTAAAAATTGTTTTCAATAGTGTAACTAATAAAATGTGACTTCCGAAATTGTAAACGGTATAAAAAGGCAACAATTTTTTATACCATCAGTTAAATTCATCATTGAAATAAATCACCTGCCTTGGTCAATTCACTCTCACCCTACGACAAGTTTCGCCGTGTGGGGCTCATCAGGCAGAGGTTAAGAGTAAATTGACCAAAGCAGACCGTCGCGTCGCCTTTAATCGTGGCGAGCGGACTGGTGCATATGAGAATAGGAGGGCAGATGGCCTCAATGCCATCTAAGCGGAACTATGCGAGCTAGGTGGTCTATAACAGTGATAGGCACCGGCCCAATGCAGGTTCCTATCGATGGCATCGGAGAAGGTACTCCGTAATCAGGATGAAATAGACTGCAAATTACTTAAAACCTACGATATATATAGCTTCTTGATCAGAAAAAGGGCAAATGTGGTTTCCATTAAAAAAATATGCAACTATCRAGTATTATGAGTTACCGAAATAGCAGGCAATTACAACAAAGTACCATGCACGGTAGATCATATATTTCTGTTTCTACTGCGCCAAAAAAATTGCCACGAGAATGTGCTAAATAACCTAAACTCTAAGCAGTTTGGCGTGCGGCGTTTGGTCCATTTAAATGCTTCAAACAGGCAAGCAATATTAACTTATTCACAAGTGCAAGTTGTGTTAACTTTTGGCATTTGGAGTTTGTCTTTATTGTTGGAATGTAGAAAACATCGCGCAGCCCCATTCTTCAATCTTAGATCTTAATATCTACATCAAGATATAGAAATATCGATATATCGACATTTCGATATATTGAATAAATATCAATGTCAAACTTGCAATATCGTGTAGCCTTAGTGTCTAATCAGCCACATATACGTATATTATAAAAAAATATGGCTCAACACGGAATCTTGTGGCACACCGCTTAATACATACTGGCACGGTGACCGATACTCCCCAATCCTATCCAAGGGCGGATCCAGCTTTCAAATCAGGGTGGGGGGTCACCTAGTCAGGAGAGGTTGCAATTTTATTAAAATAATCTAATTGAAAAAGAAATAGTATTTTATTGTTATAAGTCGAAATAATTTTAATCAAATAGCAAAATTAATTTTTCGTTTTTTTTTCTTCTCGAAAAGCGAATTG
Source organism: Rhyzopertha dominica (assembly GCA_025024175.1). Taxonomy (NCBI): domain Eukaryota; kingdom Metazoa; phylum Arthropoda; class Insecta; order Coleoptera; family Bostrichidae; genus Rhyzopertha; species Rhyzopertha dominica. The sequence continues at coordinate 39,323,936 of QCXZ01000064.1, forward strand.
TGACTTCAATCCACTTCAGTCGGTATGTTTCTCTGAAGTCCAGTTCAAAAACTCAGAAATTCATTGAGTGCACAAATGAAACTGACAATCACGTGTTATTTTTATCTCATTAAAGAAATGAATTCGGATCTGAATAATGGTGAAATCAATCAATGATAAAAAAATAAAATCGTCACAGGTAAGGCACTAAGAGTTGACATTCATTAATTATTAGCTGTGCTTTCGTTTTTATAGCAAATTTACAAAAACAAGCCATCTTTTAATTAATTATAAATTATACTATATTATTATTATATTATATTATTATTATTATATAAATTATATATGTATAAATTAAAATATAACCTCCTTTAGGCTTTTTAAAATTAGGTCATTCAATATGGCTTCCGACGGGCAGGCAATGCGCGCATATGAAACGGTGGAAACTTAAAATGTACTGCTAAAGTTGGGTCGTAAATTAGCGAGTCGTTCGATTTTAACGATTCATGCCTTGATTCGTTTGATTCGACTCACAGCTAATGAATCAATCGTTTAAACTTGAATTACAATTGACGAGACGACGATACCACTTTCAATTCATGATGCACAAAAGAATTCTAAATCAATTAAGAACAACCTACTAGTGCCGTTTGAGAAATGCGGAATGTAAGACTTGTTTACCTGTTTTCTACGAGAATAATGCGGTTTGCAACTGTATTCCCAACTAATGTAAACGGCGATTGATACCACGTTGTCATGGACGGAAAGACATTAAAATATATTCTTTGTCTTTTGTGTCCCAAAGAAGAAGGAAAATCGTTTGGATTACTTACTAATATATGTTATGCAAGTATGTGATCCAGATATCAAAAATTTCTTATGAAATTTTAAAAAATTTAATGTATTCGACTCGTGGAAAGGTCAACAAAAACCAGAAATTAGAAACAAATTAATTACCATTTTAGTTTTAGCATGTACCTAATAGACTTTAACCATAATATACTCATTTATATTTTCAACTCAAAAATCTACGCCAAAGTGCTTTATCTAGAAAATTAGATATTACGTGTAAATACCCATCACTGCAACAAAGTTATAATAATTATCAGCAAATATCAAACCATTATAATTCCACTATATATACTGATTTGTTAGGTATGATTTTTTAGCGTTAAAGCAATAGTAAATAAAAAAAAGTTAACACTGCTATAGTTACTAGTTACGGTACGCACTTTGCATCTCTCTTTAACAATGTCTTATAGCTCGGTAACTCGTTTTTGGTAATAATTCATGAATGATTCGAAACTACGCGATTGAAGGAACGATTTGATTCGAATCAAAAGTGCGCGTTATTGGTGGATATATGCACTCGCCCCACGACCCCCCCCTGGATCCGCCCTTTATCCTATCCTAGAAACGTCTAACCTAAAGCAACTGCACATTCATCGCAATAGTTAGCAGCGTACATCGAAATATTCCAGTTTTGTAGCAAATGGCGTATCAGCACTTTATCAACCGCGCACGCACTCGTCATTTTCCAATCGTCTGTAGCTTGTAGCAAGTTGGACACAACCGCCTTTTTTAAAATACAGTACAGGTGTTGGTTCAAATGCATGATAAGTTCTATTAATTCACTGCAGCTAATCTTTTTCAACACTTTGCAATGGATAAATGTCAGACTCGCAGGGCGATAATTGCCCGCGTCTAGTTTGATATTTTTTTTTATACAAGGGTGTGACGCTCCCAGTCTTACAATCAATGGGAAGGACTCCAGTATTCAATGGATGTTTCATGATGTGGCGCAGAAGAGCATAGACTATCTGCACAGTTCTTTAGTAGTGCGTGTGGATAGTATGAACTCTCAGTAAAGCATCAGCACGAAGGCTCCTTAGAAGTCAGTGCTGTTTATAGGTTGTGTCGACGGTGTATGCTTCATACATCAGCAGGTGCCTTCGCCGTTTCCAATGGGTTACTACAGCCATTCTTTCTATAACCAATCGGAATAGAAACCTAGTTACAAAGCTTTGAGCGTGTTGGAGAACATTTTTGCGGGTTTGTTTATTTTCAAAAGTCCGCCTTGTTTGCCGCTGTAATCCTGTTAAATAATTTAAAAAATCATGATGTAGTCTGAGATCCTTAGAATGACCTTTTAAATCTTTGCCAAAAGGCTCTACGGTGTCGACAATTGATTAAAAGTTGATATTCCATAATTTTTGAAACAATTACTTGTTTCATATGAAGGAACGTACAAAGGTATAATGGATTTAACTGAAAACAACCAACTCGTTCTAAGTTTGTAGAAAAYGACGATTTAAGGAGTCAAAATAAGCTTTATAAAAGTTCAGTTTATTCCGAAGTATCGAGGACGTGTTCAGCAGAAATATCACATCAAACTTAATACAGACGTTGTCTGATATTCAAATTGGGGGAAATATTTCACCTGAATTGATATTGTTATCGGTGTTACTTATGAGAAAGTTTGATTGATTCTGTATCGAGTATGTTCAAAAATGTGTTGTGTTAAATTACTATTCAAAAACGTACCTCCTTCTACCATAGTACCTTCAAGACACATCGTATACACTATACATCCAGATTGCCAACAGATAAACCTCTAAGCGTAAGCAAAAACGAGAGGTATGAAAATAATAAGTGCAAAACCTTACTTTTACTAAGGCGAAAAGAGAGCTTCATGTTATTAGGAGCCAACGCGATAAAATTTGCATCATTTTTATAATCAGCTCTCTGCCACGTCAACATCAGCAACGTCGTGAATAATCCCACCGCATCTGCACAAAGAACACAGTAAAGCAATTTCTTCCGCAAACAAAACGAAGTAAAAGCGGCCCTTTTATGGCAGCTCGCTGACCGGAACGTCAACTGCACCGCGCACAGTACGGGAGCCGCCCGAGAAAGAATATCCGGGGCCTTTACACTCCGGGTGGAGTCGCTGTGCCACGACAGAAATACGCTTTATGGAAAAATTGGCTTGAAACTGACGTTAAGAGACCAATTATTTTATAGGTTTGCAAAGTATTTATAGATCGTTTTCTTGACTTTCTTAGAACGATTATACAAAGCTTCTATAAATGATTCATGCAACGCGGGCGGCGTTGATTTCTGAATTCTTTGTGCCGCCTTTTTGTAACTGCTGCCAAGCTACAATATGCACGGCGATAGTATTGAAGGTTGCGGATCAATGTCACACGACAGCTCCGAAATGTAAGCTCTATGCAACCTTAAAGTTAATTATCCCACAAAACACTACCGAATATGTTGAAAAAAAAAACAGACTCCCAGGTGCTTTCTCATACCAAAATACATCACATGATTCAGATGACAAATGTACGTCACTTACCCGAGAGGCGGCATTAATCGATAATTTTCATAAGCGCCCTGGATGCATGAATCATTTATTTAGAGAAACCCTGTATTACATGTACAAGGTGGTGTGCGGAATTCAACACTTCGTTATTTAGCTTTTATCTTATAAACTATCAAGACCCACCGATTTGGTTTCTATTTCTGCACCTTTTTGTATGACACGCTAAACGGCAATGATGTAAGAGTAGACCTACATTTTTTTTTAAATTTAATCATATTTCATGTGATGTCCCTTACTTTTGTTGAAATTATGTATTCAATAATGTTTATTAAAAAATAGAGAATTTACAAGCAGTATTTAGTTTTGAAATTAAAAAGTAATGCTACCAAGAAAACTCGTGCATACTGGTATCAAAGAAACCACATTCAGTGACAGAGAAAATTGTCCGGGTCAGAGTGATCAATCCTCATTTTCTCAGTCAGTGTTTATTACAAAAAACTTTGGGCTTGGTTCCAGCGTTGATACTATTTCGTCAAAAGAGTGGAAAGATGTCCCATGCAAAGGTAAGGCATTCATGATTACCTACTAATGAAGACATAAGGGACTTAGTTTGGACTGCTAGCGTATAGACCTTACTACAACTTATCTCAACAGTACTAGCACACATTTGTAGGAAAAGGTAAAGACAAAAACAGTACGACAGCTACAGTCATTTCAATGGTCTCCAAACTTTCTAATTTATCATATTTGACTAACAATCATGTAAATAAATACTTTTCAAACTATAAATACTATAAGCACCAACGAACCCTTTGATATTGTTTTTATTTTGTGAAACTAGCGCCCAAGGTTAAGGCAACCAGACCGATGAATGACGAGACTGACGGATGACGGATGGCGTTCCCTTCTATCAATCGGTCCAACGTTCAAGGTTCACCCGCGAATCTCGGAGCCTATAAATCTGTTTTGAAAAACTTGTAAGCCAAGAACAACCGAAAAAGTCCATTTAAGGGCTAGTGATTGAGTATAACTGAAATATAGAGCACCATTTATTGTGTTGAACTAGTAGCGTTATAGTTCAATGTATCTTGGTACTAGCGCGTAAATAAAGTTATTCCTCATTTTTCGGATTCGTAGACGCAGCAATATAATAGATGGGTTAAGATTTTTATAGTAGAACTGGAGCGTTCCGATCATATGATCCTCTTGTCTGATATTATAAATTTTTAACGGTTCCATTTGTTTATCCTTCATTTCACTTAAATAGTGAGTGGTGACAAATATACATAGATGCAATTGCTAAAGTTTCAAAAATTATAGTTGAGTGGACAGAAAGAGCTAAATGGAATGATCAGAATAAAAGTACAACAAATAAACAATAATAGATCATCTAAAACTGTCAGTGAGACAGTTTTCATAAAATATTTTCAAGAACTGGTATCTTTTGTGTATTTCGATATTAGTATACTAAAATTAATCTTTCTGTTCCAACGAAGTCCAAGTACTAGTTTTTCTTAGCTTCAACTTCCTTCTATATTGCCAACCTCTTAGATCGTCTTCCTTCCTAAAAAAACTTTGGTCTCTTCTTGAATGAATTAGAACAACTCACTGCTAGTGACATAACACGGTACTCTTCTTATGTCAAATATATCCATAAACCTCGACAGATGGTATTCTAATGTACTGTACATAATGCCACACGTTTATGGCGTTAAATTACAATGCTCTGAATGTTGACAAGATGGAAGCAAAAGCTATAAGATGCAAGCAACTACAGATAGATCTATTTCGCTATTATTATAGCACCTCAGTCTAGTACAGACAGCATGACATATAAATTATCTTGGCTATATAGGGTATATACCCTCTTTTAAGAAACATATTTAAAGATGATGCTTTTCCCGCGAGAGGACTGGTCGAACACTAGCCACATCTGCGAAATAGCGTTGCTATCATTTATGACAGGCCGGTGGGGCAGATAATGTCATTTCGAGGTCCTAGACTCTTCAGTCTTTTGTATAATTCTTCCCCACATTAATTAAAAAGAAAGAGTATTTCACGTGCTTGTACCATGTGATCGGCTTTAAGTCTTCTCAACATTGAGTTTAATCTCTTCATAGCGATGTTGTAATTGGTACCTATTATGAGTGAGTAATGTTTATATTCACGGTAGTCTTACCGCATAACCTTATAAGTCTTAATGGCCTCAAACATACTTTTTTTTATCTACAGTTGTCATTTCTTAACGTGAGATCTTCTAGCTAGGCTCAGTGATTCCTAACAAACATATATTTCATTAATTATTTATACATGTACCTTTTACGAATATTAATGATAACATCACTGCTAAAGTAGTGCTAAGAAAAATTGGCAATCATCTTTTTCATAAGTCAAAAGGCAACTAAACAACATTGCAACACCACTTTTTTTTCCTCGTGACGCCTTTCCGCTATGTGGGTTCCTATGAGTAGCTTTGTAGAACTGGTTTGGGAAAACGTTCGAGATTTCTATGGTCAAATCACTTAGTTCGCCCAACTCAATACTTCGTCCAAAATCTCGAATGTACTGGAATTTTTATTGTTACATAAAGTTAGGACGCAGCTGTTGTATTCGWTGGCGTCTTACTTTTCTTTAATGCTTATGCTTGGGATTATACCTAGATTTTCTCTTCACATTCTCTTCCGTATTTAAACTAAAACCTTCAGCCGCTAAGCAGATTAATTGTTCGTTTTTGACTTCATCCTTTAGAAACTACATCAAACTTTTTTGGCGACTGTTTCCAAAACAGGCATCCCCCAATGTTGACGACAAGTTAGGCTGCAACAAAGCCTTCTGGTTAAAAATATCCATTTCTGAAGACCTTTGCTAGACTTCCAATATCYCCAGCTGCAAGGGTGATTCGATAAATGGGACAAGCATCCAATGTTGCAGGGTTGAAATATCTAAATTCCGGCCAAATGGAGCGTTGCTTAAAACTAAGTTCAACAACTCCCGCACATGCACGTTAATTTGAAGATCTTCCCTCCCAAACTATGAAGGATCCTGGTATAGTTTTCGGCTATGACAGGAAAACTTTCCACTACTTGACCGACGCGACTTCCTGGTACAGTATCTGGAACAAGATAATCAATTTCGTCGTCACCATAAGTGTTATCATCGTGTATTTTTCTAATTTCTAAGGGACCGCCGGTCTCAAATTGCATAGGTAAGCATTCAAAGCGGTAAATTCTAAGTTGTTCATTAAAATTTTCATTTACTTGCCATTTTTACAAGTTCAGTAACCTGCTGTTTTTCTTTTGTTGATGATTCCACGGTAGTTGCCTTAAATGTAGGTTGTGGCTCCTTTAACAGAGGGTCAAAATATTTTTCGAAGGCGATTGTACCTCTTTTCGTATACATCTGCTGCACCAACTTCCTTTAAACGCCGTTGTTCACTTTTTTTTGTTTAATTTCCAAATCTTCGGAAATGCTCTCTTCATCTGGCCGTCTCTACTCCTGTTCGCTAAGTAGTGAAATACGGACGTAACAACAACTTCATTGGAAACGTTCTAATGAAACTAGCGTTCCACTTACTCTTGAAGCAGCTCAACTCTATGAGGTACCCGATATCTGTGTAACAAAATAAACGGCAAAAGTTCGCCAAAGTTGCTAAATTAAGTAGCATGCACGGCACTCTTCACGTTAGTTTCCACCCTGCCCTAGCTACTGCGAACAGTCTGCTTTGAGTAGCACTCTAACGCCCCGCACCGAAGACAAAGTACATCACCAACAACAATGGGTAGCAGGTCGAGTGGAACGTGTAATTTTCCATTATATACGGCGCGTTTGCTGGATGATATCGGAGCGTCGAGTTACACGCGAGTTGTTGGGAGAGGCTTTAAACTGGATTACACAGTTCCGTACACAGATGCGCGCTACAAGGCAATTAGGGATTCGCACCTTTGCGAAGGAAAAATTACCGGCGGGAATAGACGAACCTACCAGAGCCAAAGCGGCTGCATAATTAGGTCAGATATGTTAGGAAACTCGGGTGACCTACATCTGGAGTGGAGTTAAGATGACTTGATTGCATCTCAAAGGGAATAGTCGAGTGCATACACAAAAGGGTACTAAATCACACCAGTATTGCAGTCAAAGTCAATGGGATAGGCAGCATACAAGCTTAAAGCGAACCATATGCTGCCCTTGTTTTGTTACACTAATAAAAATGCACGAGTACCGAGCCCAAACCTAAAATATATTTTTCGTGCCATAGTGAAGCTGAAATAAAATTAACAATAATAAATATGTGTATTGCAAGATGCAGTGGTTTCGACGGATCCACCACCAAATGTTAAAGTATTCGTGCCAGGTACTATCAGAACACCAGCACGGCTTAGGTCTGGTAGGGTGGACGAGAAATTATCCGAATTGTATCCTGTTGATCTGGGGATGACTCAGGGATCTGTATTGGGGTCGCTGATTTTCTTATTATTTATGAATGACTTGCCAGACTTAATAACTGACAGTCTTGTTGTAAATATCGCAGATGATACTTGTATTGCTTTGTTGACTCAAGACCTACAGAATTTGACAGAACCTCAAAATGTAAAGTTATTCTAAAGATGAACGCAGTTCCCACTGTAGTTGTTGTAAGGCATAAATATGTAAGTTACGTACTTGGTAATAACAATATAAATTGATATAAACAATTCTTCGTTGAATTTATTTAATTGTAATGTCAATTTACCTACTGTACCACGGCTGTCTATATTTGAACCTTGTGTGGTTTATAAAAATAAGACCTATTTACATTAGTATATTCTACTGCTATCCAAAGCCAGAGACCTAGTAGCTCTTAAATACTAAGCTCTTTTAATTTTAAGTGTATGTTAGTAAAGTTTTAAATATTTTTAGTAAAGTCTTCGATTAAAATTTTCCGAACTTACAAAACTATAATGCTAACTGCAGGAACATTGCATACAATATGTGGATATTATCTAATTAAAATGAAGACATATGTCGACGACACTGCTGAAAAAAAGTAGTAAAAAGCTAATTATATTAAAAACCTAAATAAGTAAAATTTCTATGATCGCTCCAAATCGAATAATATAAAAAAGTTTCGTTAGAGAGATATATCTGTGTTACGGATGCGTGCATAGCATATTTTTATTTCAAGCAAACATAAACTTATCACCCATTTATCAGCATATTGAAACTTCAACAAAAATTATGTTTAAAAGGCAAAACTAGTTCAACTTGAATTTAACGAAAATATAATAAATACTATTTTTACAATTAGCGGGGCAGTAGGTAATTTGCTATTTTTAATACATGTACTGAACTGTCAAATTAGGATAGGAAGTCGGTCAAGCCATAAGCAGAAACTACTTTTGCAATGTCACTGGTTTAGTTGTGAACATGGTATTTGTTCCCTCCTGTTTTCTCCACCTTGAGCAGAAATTCCAGCATATGTGATATCACAAGTGCTTGGCAAGCGCTGCAATAACACTGCTATTGACCTTGTTCGGTAAACGTCTTATCTTTTACATCTGAATGTAGATATATCCCTGTATACAGCAATGACGTTATGGTATGATATGGTACTATGCCTAGAGTTACAATATAAAAAAAGGCATACCTTTAAATTAATATAAAACAATGTAAACTACAGTTGATCTTTAATATTTGCAACTGTCAACTACTTAATTGCTAACTTCATCAAACAAAAAGATGTTAAATTGGTTATTTTTCACCCCCAAAAGGCAGCTTCCGAAAATAATGCTTTCCATTACAGCGTAGCAGAAAAGTTAGTTATAGACATATTTTACCTTAAAATAACTGTAACCGTACCATCTTAATTGTTTTCATTACCTCATACCGTTTTACTTTCTTATAAAAACGTAGTCTCTTTAATTATTCATGCTGTTCCTTTATTTTCTTTATCACTATGCCATAATATAGATAATTATCACTATTAGTCCAAAGAGTATGCAAGTGAATGGGTGAAATGTAAACTGTACAATGTTTAAGAACGAGTGTACTAACCAATGAATACGACTATCACAAATAGACCTCATCATAAATCTAGCAACTTTATTAATAGGGCAATACATTGCTGTAATGGTGCATACCTGAAAACTCAATAGGTAGTGCAACATCAATAAATTTCGCCGCATTTCAGTCGGCTTTACTTGGATGCCTTTTATCTAGAACAAAACGCCACAATGTATATTCCATATTTATACGTCCTGCCATGAAACACACTGTGCTGCCAATAAAACAGCATTCACTTATTAATAGGTATTTTATGTGCGCCTTTTGCCACTATAGCTGTCAGCGCCACCGTTCATATATTAGTTGGTTAGCTTTATTTTCTGTGCTATCGATGCGTCCTGGATTTATGAGCTGAAATATGCAAATGCACAACGTGTGTTTATCAGCCGCAACTGATTCTGCTACTCACATTGAGTCAAGCTACAATTTTCACAACCCTTGCAATTTACATCCATATTAAAACTGTAAAGTTACTTGCTCTTGCTTTAGCATATAAAAACTTGCCACCCTCAGCACTTCACGATAAAATATTTAGAATGCCATAACACCTACAAAGTAATTTTCAAAGGTGTTGCAAAGTTTTTTAAAATATGCTTGTTTCTCCAAGACGCTTGCAGCTGCCTAATAGTAACAATGTCTCAAATACACTAGTAGTGTAACAAGTGAAAGTGCAGTTTATAAGCAGTTTTAATGTCATGCTTTACCAGCTGTTTCGGAATCGTTTTGCATACACGTGTGAAGTAATGCCATTCGGCGAGGAATTTTTTTAGTTTAGTTAAATTAGGTGTTAAAGAAGAGCTTGCTTGAAAAGATAATTTGAATATCTCTAAATTTCTAATTAAAACAGCGGTTTCCTCCATTCGTTATGTTGTGTATGATGTTTTGGAAACCTTGATGTCTTTTTTTTGCTATGTGTATAGTAAATCATGTATACTTTAATTAATAAAAACTTATATACTCGTATATAGTTACAACCTACTTTTAAACGTATAAGTACTTATAATAATTAAACCAGTACTTAACTCAACGATGAAAATAATGATTTATTCCAATTCGGTTTCGGGGAAGATGTCATAAATCGTAAGAAAATCTATCGTGGTTGCGTTTAATTATTTTAAGATTTGAGCAAAAATTACCTACTTTTAAATAGCGTCCCTTGCTATCGACCACTTAAATAATGTACACTTTATTATGAACCAAATTGAAAATTAAAATCATCATTAATTTGATTAAAGCAAGCCCATTGCAATTAGAAATGCAAAAATTAGAATATTTGTAAAAACTCTAAACAGCCTAAGTTTTCGAAGAAATAAACCTTTTTTAGGTCATATGCAATTTTACCTGTTTATTGTTTTCCTCAATGATGATAGGTTTCGATGAAATAGTTGCTATCATTGCTATTCAACCCATGTTGAAGTTTACTATACTTGAAAGTCAGTTCCATTATTTACGTAATTGCGTTTATAAACGGAAATCCATTTTAAAGTTATGAAAGCCATAAGTATAACAGTAAAGAGTTTTGATATACTAATTGTATGTATTCTTGTTCTGCGAGCTATAAGAGCAGGAGGGATATGCTCTACTTGACTAACTTCATGCAAGCAATTGCTTATTCAGATATTAAACAGCATACTTCCTTGCGCCGCGACTGACGCATTGTCCTCAGCCTTACCATTGGAATAAGACATTTTTCGTTTTTCCTCTTGCTAAGCGAAACTGTATTGCATCGAAATTAAGATCTTCAAAACACCTTCCAATATACATTTTTAAAGAAATTACAATTTTGTTACTTTGTCTACAGACAAGTTATTAATTTTATCTTCGTGGGCTTCTAGAATAAACCAATTCTGAGATAAGACTGATGTCGGGGCTTCATCCAACACCAGGTACGCAAAAAGCGCATATAGTCCACATCTCTGATCGATTCTTTCATTTTAGAATATACTAAACAACTCTGTATTCCTACCCTTGTGTCGTGTTGGCAGCTTGCAGGATGTAGAAAGTTAAAATTAAGAAAACCATAGCGCTTAGAAAATATAATTGGCGCATGTTCAGCAGGCCACACTGAACACAAGACCAATACAATTAGTCGCATAAGTATAATTATGTGAAAGAATATTCCAAATTTAGCTTTATAAAGTACTCCCACTTGTACGGGCTATCAGGGTAGCAAGAGAACGTATTAAATTTATTTGTTCCTATTGAACCAAATATTTGAAATAGTTGGACATCATACAACAACCGAAGTTGCAATGAACTTTTTCTTCATTTAAAATATTTATGCCGTTAAATCTAAATATAAATTTTGTGCAAGAAGGCTTCCTGCAAAATAATAAAAGTCCAAAGAACTGTAATTTTTTTGGCCGCCTTCTGGCGACAATAAACAGTTGAGACTAAACCTATACATCATTAAACTGAATTATTTACAACCCATTCGACGACTGAAACGGGCTCCTGTTAAATTCCACCCAGCAACATCGACAGAGGTTAATTAAAAAGCATAGGTCAACGGGTAGCCGATGCCGATGTTTAGTGTGCATACAAAATTGCGCGGTTACGATACACATAACCGTACCCGTTTAATTAACGGCAGTATGCCGTGCAATATGTATTTACCAGGTTCGTTTCTAGGTTTGCGATTGCTACCTTGCATGTTAGAGTAAATTTGCACTAGTGCCTGATCAGTGTACAGAACAGTTGAGCAATGTTTTCCAGTAAAGGCACAAGAGTAAACATATTTAAGGACATAAATTAATATATCCATAATTAAAGACATCGCTAAAAGCTAAAAATTTGCATTTAATCAAAGGGAGACATAATCAGATCTCAGCATAATATCCAGTAACATAATAATACAAATATAATTCTGTAACAATAATCTTGAATACAAGATGGTTGGTTGCTACACGTTTGGTGAATCCAAAGAGCCAAAGTTGAAACCTCAATTAGACGTCCAGAACGCTACTCGTCAAACTTTAAAGTATTACAGTCTTTAATATTTCTCGCCCGTAATTCACTTAATTCTCATTCAATCATTCATATTCATGATGGTCTAGATTTGCGTAATTCACAAAATAGCGAGCGTCCATATCAAAATTCAACGATCGCTAGTCGCTACCAATTTTAAAGTTTAAATAGCAAAGCTAGTCACGCTACATTTCATTTAAAAGCGCATTCCTTATCTATATATTCACGTTTGGCAGAATGAAATCGGACAACCTAATCTGAATGTATGAAATGTGACACCTCAGTTGACAATTTTATTTTGTTTATAAGGAATATATTTCTGAAAAATTACTAGAATTGAAAGTTGCAACTAGCTGATTGTCCATTGTGAACAATTTAGATCTACAATCTACAATGATAAAACATAAAGAAAAAGGGCATGAGTTAGATTACGTAATGATGAAAGGCAAATAGTTACATGCAGTCTGAAACGCCGGTTAAATATATCCCTGATGTGGACCACGAAGAATAATAATCGCACGAATACTATTCTTCCTGTAGGCTTTAGCAAATGCAATACAAAAATTATTCAATAAACTACATCTACGGCGCAATAATAAGTAGAGAAGATGTGAGGCTACGTTTGTAGTAGAGATATAGAATAATTAATACATCCACGTATACTACTGAAAAAGTACAGTTTAGAGAGCCCTGCAGCGCCGGTGGCTATTACCTATGTGTATGTGAAAATTAAAGAGTGAAGCCTATTTTAGTAAATTAGAAACGACGCAGAGGTAAATACTGTTATTATACTGCGCCTGCAGATTAGGCAACTATACTGACAGATGACGAAACTACAGAAAACGTTTCTTTTCATCGAAGATTCTCGATGGTGTTGGAAGACTAGGCCAATCACGAAGTTCAGCGCCCCCCATACATAAGCGCGGCTACTAATAGCTCGCAAAGTTAGTTTGATTTGAAAAGCGATTAAGCAAACGAAGAAGGCGAGCCGAGTGTTATAAAGTGTGTTAGAGTGACTATAGTGAAGATGTTATGAATAGTGATTAATTAAATTAGTAGTGTTGGAGTAGTAATGTATTGAAGTAGTAGTACCTATTATAGATTAGTGTACCTATTTCAGCGCTTAGAGCGTGAATAAAGGTCGTTAAAAAACCTTACACGTAAGAATACTAACAAGTACAAATCGGGCAACTTCTTTTCTAGAGAAACAAAAAAGGGATACTTAATCGTGAATATCCAGACGTAAGAAGTACATCCTGCCATTTTCAACGTATTTCTAAATACAGTTAGTCTCTTGTCACCTGGCACCAGTGTCAATAGCCAAAAGCGGGTGAATGAAGTAGCAGAGCTCCGTCCGCCGATTACCAATCTCCGGGCTCATGCTGCCGGAAAAATAGCGGATTAACGCCCGACGGAAGCCAGTTCTAATTACAGGGAGGGCGGCCGAGCCGCTTCCGGAGGGCCTCACACAATGGGAACCGATCAAAAGGTCCGCGTAATAGGTTATGGTTCCATGCTGATTGATAATTGAATTTGCTTCCGTCTGGATGCTCGACGGCCGCAATCGAGACCCAGGACTCTACGCCAAAATCAATTAGCGCCGATGTCGAATTTTATTCGGGTACCAAGGACTTTCAAGGGGTGGAAGGGGGCAGAGATGAGCAGAAGCGATCTGTATTGAAAAATGTGCAGCGACGTTACCTTTTCTTGCATAATTGTCTCCAATGTGCAACGCCATAAAATCCACGTGTCTGAATTTTAAGGACCACTGTGTTGCCGGATTTATATTTTGCTACTAACTGTTTTAAGGTGTTATGTACATTAGTTCTAACTGATATTAAGCTGAATTATGTTAAACAGCTTCAGAAGAATACGCAGAAACTTCCTCCACTGTACTTATCTATGGGTCCACTTCGAAGCTGCAGAGCTGTGGTGATTCTACCGTAACGAACATATTGGTAACCACCAATGCCCGCCTATCTGGGAGTTGCCTATCCATCAGCTTGAGTCGGGAAGCAGCAGAACAATCTCACGTAAGAATGGCGATACTCAAGCCACACGCAACACATATTATCTATGAAATAAAAGTTGAGCCTCACGTCATAAATTTAAGGCGTACAGTTCAAATCAATTGAAAGTCACTGTCATATTTTTTCAGTAGCGTGCTGTTTAGTGGTCTACAAATTATACATGATGTGTGTTGCTGGTAGCGCATGTGTAATGGACAAGCTCTGGATATTATACCCCACAATTTTGATKTTTAAACCTTTCCAATTTTTATCGAATTCTCATGCTATTCATTTGTTCACATTTTCAATATATCCGAAATCAGAGTCGCTGTCCTCTTCTTCAACATTAATGACTAACGGTGCTTCGTCATTGATTATTCGCAGTCGTTGGTATATCAAGAATTAATCAGTTGCTTGAGGTGTCGGACAACTGAACACCAGCGTTGCGTCGGAGGAGGGGGGGGGGGCACTCCTCCAGCGCACGTGACCACATGGCCAACACATGTGCTTCGGCATTAACCTCTTCACCATTGTGTTTATCATAATACTGCTTTGCTTATGAACAACATTCCATCAGCCTAGGGTATAGGGTTGCCATATAAAGAATGTTGAAATATGTCTTGACTCAAAAATATATAGCATTTAAGAAGAAAATATATCGTATTGGTTTTTCGAATTAATTAAGTAAATGGAGGTGTATTATATATTTTTTAGAATATACAGGATGTTTCATTTCAATGACCCTGAAGAAATTAAAAATGTAGCCCAAAATACATTCTCATAGCCAATGTGGTTATTTTACATAATGGTACTATTTTAAAAATACATTGGGAATCCATGACGGCTATGCGCTATGGTTCCTGTTACTGTATTTATTAAAAGTCCAAATGTATTCAAATGAAAAAACAGATATGATTTTGATTTATGGTGAATGCAAGAAAAATGTTTCCGCTGCTGCCCGTTTATACAGGGAACGTTTTCCAAGTAGAAGAGCTCCTGTCGATACAATTTTCAAGAGACTTGAATTAACTTTAAGGACAAACTAGCCACTACTGAAAAAGTCAGGAGAAAGAACAGCAACAGGCGCCGACAATGAAATTAGAGTATTGGAAATTATGAAAATCCTCATATTAGTCAAAGGGTAGTCTCAAGAGCAACCGGTATTAGTCTGTCTTCAGTACACCGAATAATTAAAGGCAATCAATTTCATCCGTACCACTTGCAATTGGTTCAGGCCTTAAAGCAGACAGATTATCATAAAAGACTGGCTTATTGTAACTTTTTTTTAAGAACACCAAAATTTGAATGTGAAATTTTATAACATTTGCTTTCCAGATGAAGCAAGATTTCCTAATAATGGTGGAGTTAACAAACATAACATGCATTATTATGCGCAAGAAAACGTTGGATTCGAGAAGGACATTTTCAAACTATCTACTCGACGAATGTCTGGTGCGGAATATTGGCGAATCAAATTGTTGGGCCTCATTTTTTGCGATAGTTTAAACGGCAGTACTTATCTAAATTTTTTAAGAAACATTTTACCGGTACTTCTCCAAAATGTAAATTTGCAAGTAAGACAAGATCTATGGTTCCAACAAGATGGGGCACCTGCGCATTATCATAGATAGTGCGAAATCATCTTGATTTGGTTTTGCCTAACCGATGGATAGGAAGGGGTTCAATTAATCCTTGGACACCGAAAAGCCCGGACCTTACTCCTTTGGATTTTTTTCTGTTAGGTATGGTAAAAGAGCAAGTATACCAAACACCAATTGAAAGTGTAGAACATTTAGAAAATAAAATACGTGATGCATCATCATCATCCATCACTCCAGAAATGTAACTGCATGTTAAAAGATCGTTTTGGGCACGAATTCAAGCTTGTGGATACAGCGGAGGGCGACACTTAGAGCATTTATTGCATTAACGTTATTGAATAAACATTTTTCAAATATAAAATTTGTTTTACAATACCTTAATTTACTTAAAGCAAATGATTGAAGTTTATGTCAAAATTTACGAATTTATACAGCTCTCTACGTTTTATATTTTTTAAAACGATAAACAATAATTATCAATGTTACCTCTGCAAATGTATTTTGGGTTGCATTTCTAATTGCGTCAGGGTCATTATCATTCGTGAAACATCCTGTAGTATATTACACTGCAACACGAAGATTATATACTCATACATATGTTCTAAAATAGATAAGGTAACGATTCGATGAAATGGCTGTTTTGTTTGATCATAAAAGGAGCAGCTTTTCTTAATATGAGTATGTGCAACATACATTTTAAGTAGCCTCGGAAAAACTGAAAATATATCATATTTTGGACGTATAATAATATGTAATATTATATATCAGTGATCACTAAAATATATAAGAATGGTATATAAAATATCAGGTCTGGCAACCATACTAGGGTACAAACAATTAACGGGCTATTACAGCTAAGACCAGAGTTGCCGTTTGCAGGTAATTACCCGAAATACGAGTATTTCTTCTCCACCTGCCGATAAAATTTTGCTGCGGGTAAAATGTGGGTAATTTGTAAATGGTGTTGGTACCAGGTATAATATAAACCTTTATAGCAGCGGTCGGAAATATAACAAACAGCAATCAAATACTTTCGCATTATGTTATCGTATTTAAAGCAGTCTTTCATTCTGTCGTAGGTCGTGTTTCATCTTGGCTTGGTAACACGGCAAAAGCAACTAAAGCTAACGGCCCTAAACCATTACAATCGATTGTCGTCTGTGCGAGTGAACTTGGATAAAATGACACCTGAAGCTGACACCGACACTGTGACAAATGACAGACTGAACGAACTGAAGGAAGCTGAATACGAATAGTGAATGTACACCTACTATAATTATTGAAGCTGAATAAGTTAATTAGAGGAAAAGACGAATAGCTGGACGAAATAATAACTGTAAGTAACGCCAGTGATCGGGTTGGTGTAAGTGCAGTTATTCTTAGTCATGGATAAATGGTTGATTAAATCAAAACCTGAGCGTGAAACAAAGCCACGCGCATGCCAACAAAACAGTGATATTCATTATGCTGACACTGACAGTAGCAGCAGCAATAGTGTTAAGGTTAGCACTATTTGCAGCAGACTTATTGTACCTGATGAGGAGGTAATGCCATTGTTAATTTAAGAAAAGGTACATATTAATCAAACATGTTCCTTCTAGGACAATATAACCGGCGTTGACAACACTCAACTAGATGCAGGTGCAAAGTTTATAGAACCATCAACAGATAAGACAACCACGGCTGAGGAGCAAAAAGTATATTTTGAAGGAATTTAAAGATTTTATAGAAGTAAGATATGTTGTTGTTTTAGTTGCACAACATGAATCTTATTTGTTCATTAGAAGAAAGTGACGAAGAAAATCCTGATTTAATTCAAGGTCGCGAAGGAAGCAGCTGCTGTGTCGTTCCTAATTCCAAAAAGAAAAAAAGAAATGGATGTCCCCCAAAACGACCCCAAAAGTTTTGCGACGCGTGGCTTAAAATAGAAAAGTTTATTAGTTGGTTAGCCAAAGCAGAGAATGCAGCAAACGGCAAAGAAACCGCACATTGTAAACTTTGCAATTCATACATAATCGCAGATAAAAATGACATTAACCGACACAGTGAAAGTTTTAAACACAAATTAAATTTAAAAAAGTTGAAAATACTCAAACTCTGGAAAAGATGCATTTTGTTAGTGCCGAACAAAAAGTAAAAAATGCAGAATTAATACTGTGCGGCTTCTTAGCAGCAAAAAAATTACCTTTCAGTTTAGCTGCCTTAGGTATGCTGTGTGCTCACATTTTTACAGATTCTGATATAGCTAAGAATGTAGCATTAAAAAGAACAAAAGCTACTGCAATAGTAAGAAATAATTTAGGGGAGGTGTTTTGGAACAGTATACCCCCTTGGAGGCTTGTTTTACCAATATAGTTTTTTTCAGATCCTTCAAAAACCACCGATGAAATGCTAAAAACTTCTAGAAATAAGTTCACCATACTGTAATTGCAATTTGAATTATAACTTAGGAACCTTAAATGCATTTAATATAACGTTCCAATCAGACAGCCCCCTTTTATGTAAACTGAGATCAGAAACTGCCATACTGGACCATTTGAATCAAGACGAATTTTAGCCTTTAGAGTCAATACTTTCAGGGACTGCAGCTAGAAGAAAATTTCGTGAACTGAAAAACAATCCCAACGTAAATAGGCGGGATATTCAGTGGTTTCAAAAGAACTGTCTGAGTTTTTATATTGAATTGGTCAGTGACATAAAAAAACGTCTCGACTTTACAGACGAAATATTTGATATCTTAGAGGTAGTAGAACCTGAGTATGCACAATGTTTTACAATTAAATCATTGTCACATGTTTTAAAAAGATTTCCTGTTCTTAAAGAATTTGTTGACGAAGATAAACTAGATCTGGAATGGAAAGAACATGCCCTTTTACAACACGACAAACAGGATTATTGGGAAAAAGTATTTAAACTGTTTAACTCAATTGGGGATACCATTTTTCCTAACTTACAAATAGTCATTAACTTATTATTGATACTTCCCTTCTCCAACGTAAGTGTGGAGCGTTTATTCAGTGTGTACAACGACATAAAAACAGACAATAGAAATAAACTAGCCACAGAAGCCGTAACCTCATTGATTCACACAAAACAGGGTATTGATGAAGCAATTGAAACATCTGAACCAGAAGCAGAAATATACAAAATAGACGTATGGAATAAAAGTAAATAGACTTTGTATATGTATGTTTCCTTGAGTAGGACATGATAGGTATGAAAAGGTAAATTTATGGGTTAATTTATTTGTGGCGTAACATAAAGTGTGTGGGTAAAAGCGGGTATTTTTCATTACATGGGAGGGTATTACAAGAAATCTGATTGGCAACCCTGGCTAAGACAGTGTCCAGATCACACCAATAGCGCTGAACTGGCAGTTGTACGGCGATAGGAGAATCACCTTGTGAATATGCTCTCTCAGGTACTCGTCTACTAAATATTGTTTAGCCGAAGCATGTTTTATGACCAATGCCAGCAGCTCGGTCTTAAGTAGTGTTGGCCACGAGGATGCCATGCATCTCCAACCACTCACAGATCCGTGCCTTGGTGCGTGCGGCAGTTATGTGCTTCACCCTTTCGAAATGTCCAAGTTTCATCTATAAACACCAACTCTGCTTGGTGAGCGAGTACGCCAACTAGTTCTTTTATTATAAGCTGCAATCACTAAAGGTTAAATATAATGTTTAAATGTATGCAAGACAACAAAACACTTCACGAGACAATCACTACAAACAATTCAACGCCACTGTTGAAATGTCAATGATGACACAATTGACGATATACGTTCGAGCAGCATTTACATCATGACCTTTACTATTAGAGAGAGAGAGAAACGGGTACCTATGTCTAATCCCCAGGGGACATATGTATGTGTCAAATAATATTGCATAGAAGCAACGAAAGCGCGAACGGCGCAACAGTAAAATTTGTTGTAGGTGTTTGATTCGCGAATTCGAGCCGTGAGGCTCAACATTCATATCATAGATTATACATCTTTCTCAATTAAAACCGTCATCCCTGGATAGGGAGTTATAGAAAGTGGCAAACTGTGAAACTAACGGATTCCTTAGCTCAGTGGTACAGTAGCTGAGCAGCTATAGTTGAAGCCGACTGGGGCTTTCAACCTTTTCAGCTTGTTATTTTATCCAAACGCCCACATTGACAGCCCCTGCTGCTGTAAAACCTCATCGATAAAACACTGGGAAGTGTGTGCCGTGTTGCGTTATCCAAACATCATGTAGGCGAATTCAAATGAACTAGATGGTGTACTAATTGTACTAATTCGACCACGGCAATCTGACTGAGTGGAAGGGAAAATGGATTTACCTACTACGCAATGGTTACGAAAAGTTCTGCACTTGTTTCACCTGTCGGGCAATGTAAGCTATTTTGGCCGCTTAGGAGGGAGAAACTGTACCACAGAGCTTATGAAACTCTTTAGGTTCACAGCTTGCTATTGTCTGTATCAGTATTGCCACACTTTTATAATGTTTGAGGAATAGCAAGGTAACTAGAAAAATATATCGTGCTGCCATGTTCTTCACTATCAGAAACTATTTCTGGTAAACTTTAAAACGCCGTTGGCAGATTTGTTGTGTTTATGTTCGACTCCATTTAAATATAGAAACGTGTTCAAAATTATACTTTAGGCTAGCCGTAGTATGTTTATTAAGCGTCGTAGTAACGCMACTTAAATATAGATATAATATGGAGTATAATTTTCACAATGTAAGTAAACAACTAAATTACATTGCTATGAGTGTCAATAGTGCTTAACTGTGTAATATATCAACAGTTATGAACTACTAACCAAGAAAGATCAAACAAGCACCTTGACAAGATTGTGATTACTTATGTTACAATAAGAAAAAGTGCCTATAATCGAATATACTCCCTAGAGTCCATAAAGCCTTTTTTATTTTCGTAACCGATTAATATTTTACTATAAGTTTTTTGCGCTGAATCTACTCGTGTCAAAAATTATGTACCTCAATTAAAGGAAGAAGTACCTCACATGCTTGTTTTTCAAGGCCTAGACAATTTTCAATTTCGAACTAAGATTAAAAAGATGGAAGAAAACTCTTATTTGAGAAAATTAAAGCAGAAACCTGAATCTGCGGGAAGATCTTTATAAAAACTTCTTCGTAAGTAAAATTTTAATTTTACGTCTTATGTAGTTTGACAATTGACGTTAATTAAGGCGTACGATTTAAAAAAAAAACTTATTTACTAAAATTATTAAAAAAAAGATCTTTGTATGGCATTTTCAGAGGGCAGTAGCTCCTTTAGGAAGCATTATCCATTATATGCCCATAGGACCATTTTTAATATCTTAGCCTAAGCAGTATCTCCCCAAAGTCTCCAAACATTATTTAAGGATAACTTGCATTCTCTGTGCGAAGCTATTTTGACGAAAAGTACTTAGCATATTTTGTGAATGAGATACTATTTCTTAACCACAAATTGTTTTTTAAAACTAGAAGGTAAGATACTCACTAAATCATACGCTAATGTGTTTATCTAGATGATGGAAAGCCATGCTGAGTTTGCTGACTTCTTTCGTGGCTACTTCCACATTTTCATCGGCAATGACGTCAAAGTTGCGCATCAAACGAGATAATAAAAATTTGCCTGGAGAGCAATTAAACCTGATAGCAATACATCAAGCTAATCTTATCTTGCCGAGTTTTAATTAGCAGTATCCTATTTAGCATCGGAGCTGTCAAATCGAATTAGGACCATAATTAAAAGTGTAGTGGGTGGAGCTGCTGATGCGGAAGATTGATTATTTAGTAATTAGAATGTGACCTAATTATGTAAAATGCATTGACTTGTATTCATGGTGGCTGCAAATCAGGTTGGAACCGTCGCACGGTAATGGGATGCAAAAACGACACCTCCGAACACGGCAATTATAGTACGTATTATGCTTGATGGGGTGTTGGGCGCTGAATAAATTACGATTATTGCGACATTGTGGGACGAGCACGTGTTCGTGAATATGATGTACTGAATAACGCAGGGTTGCAGCGGATGGCTGCAAATACAATAGTAACGAATAAGTCTAAAGTTCATAAAAGTGGAACGAATTTGCTCTGTTTTAAACCGTAATGTTTTTCCAATTGTAGCATAATTATGTAACGGACTGTAAGTGTAGACCTTTTACATAAAGATATGTTGAATACTAGAATGTGTTTAAAAACCACTGCTGTACAAATGTCCAACTTGCTCGTCAATCCAGTCGTAATAAACCCCTTAGGCCGAAAGACGTAATAGACATACACTGTATAATGATGTGTTTACGAGGTCCACATCCAAAAGAATAATATAATATTGATGTATTGGTGTAGAGGGTGGTATGTTTACAGTGTGATGTGGTAAAATGTGACGAGCCTATTGTCGCGGAGGACTTGCATCATCCTTCCCTATGTATTGCTATTGCACTTATGAGTGGTAGTGAGTCTTATGTGAAATTCTCGTCAAATCGTGATCATTGGAAGTACAATTTTAGAAAGGCGGACTATATTGGATTGTATAATGCTTTGAATACAAACAGTTGGGAGAAGGTATTATCCTGCAATGATGTAATTCATTCCTGTTCAGTACTGTACGGCAATATTTATGCGCTAGTGCACATATATGTACCCCGTACTCCTCTAGTAACTGTAACTTTCTTTAGTAAGATCAAAGCTAGAGTATTGTTCTGCAGCGTGCAGTCCGTTCTATGACTGTAATATTCTAATGATTGAGCGTATTCAGCGTAGGGTTTGTAGATATGCTTATTACATAAGATACCGACAGTGTCCAGAAAAAAAAATTCCTTCAGAACAATTACTGTTGGAATTTAATCTGGAAACTTTGCGTACCCGAAGAACCTTGGCTTCTTTAGCATTTTCATTTAAACTTGTTCATGGTCAAATAGCGTCCAGTCTACTGTTTTGCTTTCATTTTCCACGCCTAAACTCCAGGAACTCAACCACTTTTAGTACTAAGTATGCTAGAACTACTTATTTTATAATTCACCTTTAAACAGTGCAATCCGAACATACAACTCCATTTCCTCTTTGGTTAATATTTTTCTATAAGTTGTAGTTTGTAGTTTAAAACTTAAACTTGTATATGTCGCATTGCATACATGATGTGTTGTCCTCATTGTGTTGATGTCTTTGTATGCGCGTCTATTACTGTCTTACCTTCTGTTCTTTTGTTATTTAAGCTATATTTCCTTTTCTGTACCCGCTTAGATTACGGTCTGTTAGGTTCTAATAAAATTATTATTGTTATTATTATTATTATTATTATTATTATTATTATTATTATTATTATTATTATTATTATTATTACACTTAATAAAATTTGTGTAAGCCAATATTTATTAACTTAGCCATGAGTAAATCATTTTTAACAGTAGATAATATGAGTATATCATTAATTAAAGATAATTGCCGCATGAATGTATTCTTAATGAACGCAATCATCGGCATAGCAGGAAAAATATTGCCAGCTTTGACCGGGAATCGAACCCGGGACTTCTTGATTGCCGTTCAAATGTGATGCAAGTACGCGACAAAAGCCCTATTGAGATTTTAACCTGAATCAACTATTAATAACATCTTAAAAGAATGATAATATTCATAGCAATGCATTTAAAGTGTTAAAAAATTTACTCTACGTTTACTGCGTAACGGGAAATCTGCTAAAATGTTCTTATTTTTCGTCCATTCAATTTTACACGTTGTAAACCGCGTCCTCCCGTATTTGTCACAATGGCTTAGATAGGACATAATTACTAATTTTGCATAGAAAGCAAATTACGAAATTAATCTTTTTTACCGACACAGAAGTATCTTGTATTTCGCAATAAAGTTACGAATTTTTGAGATTTCATCATGTGTGGGGCAATTTCTCTCAGCGACCATTTTTTCTGTATATTACACATAAACTCGTTTTCATTCTTGATTTTTAAAATAAAAGACTACCGTTGTGAGCCGGTAGAACGTGTTCTGGCAGTCATATGCCTTACTTTACAAAAACGTATTTTTGGTTGTCGGAATGATGTTAAATATTATAGGTAATATGTATTTTAATATCGAGAACAGAAGGTTCCTGACCTATTGACTTGTTTATAGATCTTGATTTTTTCCCAGTTATTAGGACCCTACCTGCAAACAGAATTAACTTGCAAAGTGTTAAAAAAGTGTATATTACAATAATTGTAGATAACTAAATGTTTTTGTACTACAGTCACGGAAAATGCACAACACTTGGAATTGCAACAACCATTATTAATTAAGATACTAAAGTCGTGCATCAATTAACAAATAATAAGTTTTATAACTAAAGTTATTTCCAGTATATGTGGATAAAAATACAAAATGACTTGCATATACCCCTCCTTTTTTACATAACATGACTTTTAACCCTTTAAATCACGTTGTTATTTGTATGACAGTAAATTAGTTATTTTTTATTATTATCTATTATTATTTATTATTATTTGAGATAAAAGTCAAGACATTGAGAATTAGTCAGAAAAAAAAGGTTTAGAGAAGAATATCGAAAATTCAAACATTAAAAGGTAGCTGCATCGGTGGAGGTTAATATTAGAAATTTAATTTGTTGTAAGTATGATATTATTTTGAACCAAAATATAAATGAATGATTATTCAAAACAAAGCATTTCGTTATAGTATCTCTTAATTTCGTATTATCAATAACAAAAAATTCTTTAACTTAATCTATGCTAACTTTTCTGTAGAAAGCTAATAGTTATATCAGTTTAAATAATAACTATATAGAAGTTAAGATAGAAGCACCATGTCCACTATATTTCAGAAAAAAAGAACCAAAATAGCTTAACTAGCCCGGGAAATAAGCTCCGATATGTCCGGTAATAAAGCTATGGCTTTAATAACCATTGTGCTATAAGGTCTGAGCTTCGCTGGCTCCTGAAAAGTAGTAGCTATCAAATAAACTAAGGTTTTATGTGTTTAAGTTAGTTGAAAGGCAATCGCAAGGATACATATTTATTAGCTTATAACCTCTCAAGTTTTTAAGGTTATCCGGAGCTATATTTACTAATGACAATGGCCTGATGAGCACCTGCACTAACTGATGATGAAATTAATTGAATGTATGTATACAGACCTTGAGTTCTGCATAAATGTTATCTTTGTAACTGGACGTGTAGTTCATCTAATCTTCCAGTACGTACAGTGTAAGATGCTTACCTGAAAAACAAAGATTGCGTTAGTATTTAAATTACTAATGAGGCTAAGATGACTGCACAATATCTAATTGCATATGCCTAAATGTATTAAACCCAAGTATTMTATATATATATATATATATATATATATATATATATATATATATATATATATATATATATAAGTATTCTAGAAAGTCTTATTGCATAAAGCAACATTGCTCAAAACGTATTAAAACACATAAGGTTGAGGTCTTACATTATATATGTGACATTTAAGGCAAACTGTAGGCAAACTATGTTGCCAATGAATTAATATTGATTCCAACGAGCCATTTGCGTGTGCGCCGTTGCCATAAATAGGTAAAGACGTAATTCAAGAAAAAAATATTTTATCAAATAGTTACAAAATATGGGATGTGATACATCAAATTGATTATAGGAGTATTGCAAATTCGAATATGTAAAAATCCGATATGATGTACTTAATAAAAAAACAAAATTTGATGAGATTATATCTTAAAAAAGTCAGTTTAACACGTATTGTTATTAACATCGTTCTCGTTTCAAAATCCATCTACCCTTTTAGCTCACCAACACGGCGTCTCGTACGAGAAATATATTCCGACACCGTTGGAACGTTATGACCTACTAGACAGGAATTTATTATGTTGCAGCTGACTGGACCGGCCGCACGGGGACCTCCTGCAGTTGACAAAAAAGTCGCAAAGCAATCTAGCAACCGCGTCAGCTTAAACTGCACTTGAAACTTTAAAGTGCCCCAGCATACGATAAATTCCTGTCTGTCTCGGAAATTCTGGACCACAGTCCGCGCACGTGTTTCGCAGAGAATAACATGCACTTGAAAATGTGGACTGGACGGTGAAAGAAACGGTAATTATAACTGTGAAATAATTTGCGATAAATGTTCTACTCGCTTATTGGTTTGCAATGTTACGGTTCGATAGATATTTGATTTCTTATTTCATAGGTTTAATTAATAATTATATATTTAGTTGTTCATCTTAAAAATTAATAAAGTACTGTTGTGCTGAATAGAGTTGTAAAGGACGTTGCCATCCTACTGGATATATGAATAATAATAAAGACGCCCATTATAGAGCAATGTGTCAAATTTTTTAATGAAAAATGAGATTTTTGAGCCAATTAGCAACACTCCAAAAACACCACCTAAAATCACATAAAAAACAAAAAGTTGTTTTTGCACGCCTATCAAGCGGAAACCTGAGATCTAGCTGTTTGAGAGCTTCCTTAGGTATCGCTTGCTCTGTAGACACACACACACACACACACCCACGCGCGCACACACACATTCTCGAGTAGAATGCTGTTCAAGTATATGCGAATAGTTGTACGGCTCAGTAGAAGTTTCTGAGGGAAAGTACACGAACATATGTTGTCTGTACTTTCCACCTGATGCTACTAAAGCTAATTTGCAGGCTTAAATTTGAGCAGTCTTGTAGAGCGGCATCCTGGTGACCTTTTTCTGGTCTTGGAAAATTACAACTTTCCAGACGTAAAGTGGGCGTTGGAGGCGTCTATAGGCGGCTATAGGCCGCTGCCTATAGACGGCCGTTTGAAGAAAGAGAATAAATATGTTAAGCTGAACTTGCTAGAACTGATGGTGTGGAAAGCTTCTAATCGCTTTCTATCCAAGAATGCGTTAATTAATTTTTATTATTATAAACACATTGGTGAGTAAGCATATTCCCTGAAAAACTGCGAATAAAAGTGTCAAAGGACTTAAACAAAAATATAAGGTCCACAAAATCTTGATTATCAATTATTTACTTTCTTACGAAAAAAGTTTAAAGAATCAATTAATAATGACTATTTTCATTTATATGTGCCACAGAGAATAAGTTGAAGTTAACATCAAGACGTTTTGGTCGTTGGTTTTCGAAAAGAAAAAAAGTGGCAGTAGGAATTCTTTAGAAAATTATTTCCTGTCTCATTACTTAGTATACCGAAAAAAAATTGATGGTCGTATGACCTTTAGATTAAAAAGACGTAATTGACGATTGTCAGCATGGTTTTTGTCGAGTACTATATGTATCATAACATGTATACAACTAACCGACCATCATTTTGATGATTTGCTGATAAGATTTCTTATTACTCAATTTTTAGAGTTTTCCAAGAAACACCCAACGGCGACCAGACTTGGTGGATGGAGGGTTCACTATCACATAACTAATTTATGTTATTTATCGTTTGAATGATGATTGAAATGTATTGAAATATTAGGTAGGCAGGCTAACTTAAACAGAAATTGGTCGAAACTTGAATCGGAGATCATCTTACCAGCATATACTTATATACTCGCTAGGTCTTGTCTTAAATTCGAACAAATTGGTGGTGTAAAAACACACCCGAAATCTGTTATGGGACTTTCGGCCTTGAGTCCCAACCTAAGTCAATTACTTTTTAATTTAAATTAGTCTGCTTACACAATATTTAAGCCAATATTTTAATAACATGTTTTAGGGGATTAAACTGCATTGTTTTTCTTATTATGGTGTTGGTTGCCAACTTTTTGTTTTCAAATGAATAAAATAATTGTTTTCCTTAACAATAAATTTTATTAAGCAACTCGCAATAGTAGTAATTTAGTTTGCCAAATAATCTTCCGCATCTCTTAGTTTCAGTTATCCGTTTATTACAGCGGTATTTGAAGCGTTTGTTCACCTCCGGGGAAGAAACAAATAATTTCAAACAACCGAGTCGTTCGATTCATATTTGATCTACTGCCATTTGGAGACTCCTTGAATTTAATAGCCCATAAATACCGTCTGATGCAGTAAGTCCAAGAAATTCCTGCAATTCAGACAATATATTACCTTTTCGACTTTCATTTACTGCCGGTAAAGACTTTTCAATATCCAACTGCAGTCACTGGTGCGGAACTCCTGAGTGGAATGCTATACATCATTTTACGCAAGAGTAGAGATACTTATTGCATTAGAACAGGAAGTACCCTTTTGTCCGAGCATCGTCTTAGACAGCAGACTTTATTTTAATTATTTTGGATCCATGCAGCTAGTGTCACGCGATCAAGCTTGCTCGGTATGATTTGGCTATAAGATAATATAAAATAAGATGCTCCAAAAATATAACATGGTCGCTTGGTCAACACGTATACTATTATTTATGAATCGAATGCGATATTCAAGATCGCACAAATGATAATTCTTATACATTTGAACAAAACGTTGTGCATTACCGGGTTATCATCACTTTGTCATGAGTTTCTCCTTATTGCACTTAACGTTTCGCAGCTGCCTGTGACCGGCACATCTAGAAACGCAGTTTAAAGATAGTTTTATTGATGCAGCACAAACAAGTAAACTAGGTACCAACTGACAACTACCTACATTATTCCATTTCACATTCCACTAGAACACGTCATAGTACCTTTATACATTTTTACGTGCACGGATTGAAGCCAGCACTACCTGAAGGTTTTGCTACGTTAGCTGTATTTAAGGGAACTGATTTTGCATGACGTGAACCAAAATACAATTGAATTTTAGGGGGTCGATTGAACTCGACCACTATAATGTATAATAATAAAGGGTAGCGATAAGGGTGCGGTTTTAAATTTTCGATCGACATGGGCTGTGAAATGAAATTTTAGAATCTTATACAATACACTACAGTGCAGTGGACCGCATCCAAAAATTGTGTCTATGTTTTTTATAATATGGTACATTTTTGGACCTTCAAGGGTAGTTTAACCCTGAATATTTTATGACGGGAAAGCATACAGCTGTAAATACCTTCATTACATTATACAAATACTCTGCATAAGTCAGTCTCAAATATCGTTGCCTGCTATTATACTAACTAGTAGTCAAATGCATTAACATAAAAACGTAACAAAGCAAATTTTCGAACTGCGCTCCACTGAATGGTATTACATAGTAGATTGCATGCAATTAGATAATTCTGCTATGATGGCGTCATAATTAGGAACCAGGTAGGTACTGAAAAACCTCGCCGTGCAAGTTTTTAATTAATTATATCGAACCGTTCGTTGTCAAGATACTATAAATAATGGAAAAAGTCAAAACTAACTCCCTATAAAATGAAAGAGAACAACATTGGGATAATGCAAATTGTGCTGAATCGTCCTTTTTAACTGAGCTATCAACTCCTAAGTTAAATAAATTAAACTAAAATGACTGTCACATAGCCTATCTTTAACAACCCTGCCAAAAAAACTAAAAAAAAACTAGTATTTAAAACTAGTCGGATAAAATCAATTCTAATATATCCTACAAAATAGTTCAAAAATACTATGTTTGTAAATATATAAATAAAAAAGTGTAGTGTGTCACATTTTTTAGTGCTTCTAAATATTTTTATTGGTAAGTAATTTGACATGAAAACTTATCTATTAATAAAATTAGTAGAAAATTTGATTCTCTTCTAAAAATCTTTCCTGAAAGCAGATACGCGATAACCGTTTATCGAAACATAGTTTCGTTCGTGCTCTTATTTCAAGATGATGGTCAAGCGGGTGTGGTGCCTAAAACTCGCCACTGAATCTCCAACACATTGAAAAACTAAAATCGCTGCTTATTGTAATGGGCGTTCATAAAAAACGGGTCAAGCTAGCGGGTGGTGGTTTCTATCGTCGTGAACGTTCGTCGCAGTGCTGTCACTGTCACTTGTCTCGATTGTTAAACAAGTTACGTTTGCAATTTACACTAATATCTATAGGATATTTAGCGATTTGTAAATGTTTTTACAAAATCAGGTCACAGGTAACAGTAATAGCGTTTTATTGTCACAGCGCAAACGCCAAATGTTCATCAAATTATACCAACGTCCCGTTCGTTTTAAAAAGAGGAAAGCATTGCTTGTTTGGCCCTCTACCATTAACTTGCATGCCGACGGTTGGTACACGTACCGAAGACAAAGCATTATGAAATCCGTATATGTTGGCATATGTTGTAAATAGGTAAGCAAGGAGTGCAATAGAATATAACAAATAAGCAACAAGCAAATAAACTTTTTAGGCAAAATAGGAATCAATACAAGTAGCTTATTCGCAATATTAAATCACCACAAACCATCAAAAAACAGCATACAGGAACAATGGCAATGAATCTAAACGAGTAAATGAAATAGCAACAAATGATGTTTGCGAAAGGCAATCTTACAATCTACACGATTTCTGACAGCTTTAACAGGCAGGTAAGCGCTTATGGAAACTAAATGACAAAGTAAAACTATTTCTATGTAATAATAATAATCATTCATCAGGAACACTACAAAAATTGACTAAAAATACTCGCATCAAATGAAATAAATACAAAAATAAAGAAAATATTAAAACGTACAAAGAAAAGAAGGACGCGATGAAGTAATTAACGTATAAAAACTACTAATAAGACGTATATTCTTCCCAGTACTATTGCTACGACGCAAAGCATAGAAAAGAAAACACTAAAAAGGTAAAAACTTCAAGTTAGCAAAAAGAATCTCCCAGGTAGCTGTATCTTTGTACACCCGTAAGATTGACTTTAACACGTATATGTATATTAAATACGTGCTAGACGCGATAGATGATAAATATTCAAAATAATTTTATTTCACTGGACCATTTCTCGCTGTTTTTCCTGTTCTTACCGACCATAAGTAAGTCGTAGTTCGTAAGGCCACCGCCAGGTAGCTTACAGATATTTTCACAAAATGAGCCCCAGAACAAGCAGTACGGACAAAGTAATTATGTACCATGAAGCAGTTGAAAAAGCTGTGTAATGAAGTGCATGAAATGACGATCAGAGTTCAACTGCGGCCGTCCCTGTTAAAAGTAAATAAAAAATATGAGTAAAAAATTATGTAAGGTAAGGAAATGAACTTGAAAATTAAGATATTTTATATTTGCAATAGTTTGTTAACTTACCGATATCGCTTACTAATAAGCGCAATGTATATATTAACTTACAACGGCGGAAAGATGTAAGTAGTACGAAGCGCAGAATGTAGTTGGATGTAATAGAAAGAGCGATCTTTCGTATGAGGAAAGATCAGATGTCATTAGGGACAAGGTCTTGTTTCATTTGCAAGTCATCAGTGTATTCATCTATCTTATTCTGTACTTGAAGTACCAACATTACATTTACATTAACCATAATTACCTATAAAATGCAATTCAAAATACGATGAAGTACAAGATTAAATCAAGGCCGATACACGATCAATTTGAGAAAGCTCATAAGCCGCGGCTGCATGTGGAGTCTATTCGGTGGCCCGGATCGTAAAGCAAAGATACGCGGGCACAAATCGCATGCGACATTCACAACTATATATAAGATCTGCCGTCACAATAGCAGGACGTTTTCAATATCTCAGGGGTATCAAATATATTATAGATTACAGCGAAAACCGGGCGACATCGAGTGAGATGAAATCGGAACGACGGTTGTGATGCGCCTCCGGCTGACGAGAAACGGATATCTTGGGCTCCTGCAGCGTCGCAGACGTTCAACTGTGTATTATTGCGGGAGCGCTGTTGTTAACTGCTGAACTGAAATATCGCATAAGTGAAGCCCTAGAAAATATAGCCTTTTATAAAGGCGTCTGTTGGCGTGTTCGTAGTCCCACGGAAATATATTTGCTGTTTTGTTTGGGCGCGTAATGTAGTGGTATCTTCTGGTCATGCTGAAGAAATGGAAATATATAATCCATAGAAGCTTGCTATTGTAAAACTTTACAGATTGCGAACCAGCGAAAGTGCAATGTGAATGTTTGGTGTGACATTCTAGAATGTCGCATTATTATGTCTGTTATATTTGATGAACATCTGAACAGTGACAGGTATTTACGTTTTTTACTTGACCTTTGCCCACATTACTAGAAGATATAAACCTGAAAACGAGTGCTGATGTGTTGTTCTAACATGAGGTTGCCCAGCTCATTATTTACAACAAGGTCTTGCACATATAGAGCAACATTTTCAAAATCGATGGATAGGTAGAGGCAGTTCGATTTTTACGGTCAGATCCCCCGATCTCACCGTGTTTAACTTTTACCTAGGGGAAAGTAACAAATATGATAACGATAATATTCCTTCATTCATTTAGATTAAATCTAAATTGGAATAACTATCGAGTGTACAGCACCGCTATGTATCACTTTTCAATGGCTTGTTTACGCTAACTAATTAATTAGAGCTGCAAATGTATTCCTTCAGTTAAAGTCGAGATAAATGGGGAAATATAAATGTGAGTTTTGACTATTCCGTTGATTATGTAATGCAATGCGTCTTCATTTATTACAGTGTAGATAACGGGACTGTACAGGGCTCTAATTTGGTCCCCCTGTTATTTATCATATTCTGCAATGATGCTGT
The DNA here is from genome assembly GCA_025024175.1 of Rhyzopertha dominica. Taxonomy (NCBI): domain Eukaryota; kingdom Metazoa; phylum Arthropoda; class Insecta; order Coleoptera; family Bostrichidae; genus Rhyzopertha; species Rhyzopertha dominica. The sequence goes on from QCXZ01000064.1 coordinate 39,356,448, forward strand.
TACCAGTTTAAATAGCAGTGTATATATTTATGCCGATGATCTTAAGATATGCAGAACTATTGAAACCGTCTATGATTGATTGCTGTTGCAGGATGATCTGGACGGACTAGTTTTATGGTGTAACCAGAATCAACTTCAATTGAACGTTAGTAAATGCAAGACAATATGGTTTACTAGGAATACTAATATAAAATTTTATTATAATGTACACCCGCGGACATAGAAAAGATGTTAAAAATTTATGGATTTTTGCTAATATTACGAGAACCGTTTGTTGCTCCAAGAAATGTGTAGAGACAAAAATTGATCGTTTAATAAATAATTTCAGAATGGCTCTCGTATCTATCAAGGCTTCTTCGAAGTCCCCCAAATACGATTTTTCTGGTTAATGAAATTATCGCGATGATGGGTGACACTAGTCCGGGCAAACGCTCGAACAAAAGTTTTACCACGATACATGTTATCAGGCCGTCCGTTTGCGTCGCTGGAAGGCCATATAAAAGTTTTAATAAAAGGTCCATCGCAAATACAGATGAGTGACAATGCATATTGTTCTTACCTGCATCGAGTTTCGCAGAACAACCAGGTAATAACAGACCCCAATGCTTACTTACGAGCCTCAAATCTTATTGCAGGATTACTTTAATGTTGATACAGTTTAAAATTTCTAGAAATGATACTATATTTGTATCACTCATTCTCGTTGTAAATTATAAGGGCAGCTAAAAGATCGCTCCGGAAAAGGTACAGTCTTCAGCTTACTAGTTTGCTAGTGTTTTAAAGCAAAAACTTCAGGTAGCTAAATAACTGTTAAGCGTGCTTTTATAAAAAATATAATAAAGGAAATGTGACATATTTTCGGTAAGCAAAATGCATATTATTTAAAAATTTGTAGAACATTGTAAACTAGTGTAATTTAAAGAGCAGGTTTGTGTTTATATTGAGTCAATCAAACCGTCTCAACCATATCAAATTTGCATAAATAGTGCTGTATGAGGATGACAGTGCTAGACATCAACTTAAAAGAATACATCTGCTGAAACTGATTACAAACAGCAAACATAAATTTGTATTGCCTATCTAATTCCAAACTCTTGGAAGTTACAGCCCTTCCAGAATTTAACAAAAAATATTTTGTTTAATAACTACGTAAACAATAATTAACAAACGTTAGTGAATTTTTGCAGTTGATTATTCACAAAAAATTTGACACATTTTGCAAACCGAAAATTGTTTTTCTGGGGTACAATAGTAATAACCACAAATACTTTACTTCATTGTAAAGACGCCTCAAGTATCTATAATTTTTGCATCTCTGCAAATTTATGTAAAGTTAACCGTTTCCGAGAAAAAAATCTTCTTCAAGCTAATACATAACAATGAGATTCTTTTACTTGTATTGACGTTATATATCAATGTTTCTGTTATATTCAGTTTGGATCACATAGTGATTTCGTATTGCAACCTGTAATATTGTAATGTCTTTGCTTATTTTTTTCAGTCAGCTAGTGTTATTAAATAATATAGCCTGCTTTTAGTTTAGAAATATTCCAAAGTGCTCATGGATAGCTAAGTAAATATGAAAGTAAACACAAACTTACATTCACTAAAATAATAAATCGTATTTCCCCTGACTGTCTGTGATAACTATTCACCTTTGCTAAGCTTCATTATTGCGAGCCATCAAATAAATTAAACTGGAACCTGGCCAACCAAACGGAGCGGAGTAAACTAGTAAGGGTAGCAAGCATATGAATTTTCGAATAACATCTGAAACTTGAAATGCCGAGGAGTGTTATAACGGTAGCATAACTTCCAGTGATATAATGTAAACGGCTCTACTTGCGCCGCTAGGCGATAACTAGCTGTACCGATTTCACTCAGAAGGGTTGTGAACTAAAATACCCCGCCCGACATGCCGCTCGGCTAGGTCGTCTCGTTTTCTATGTCCGCGGGTGTACTTGGACATGCCTTAGATAACTGCAGCGAGATGTCAGACCTAGGTGTACTGATGGATAAGAACTTAATATTTTTTCCGCATATACAAGAAGTCACCAATAAAGCTATGAAAATGCTAGACTTTGTAATTCGTAACACTTAAGGACTTTACTGATGTACAATGTGTGAAGGGATTTTTTTATTTGCTTGTTAGATCTAAGCTGGAATACTGAGCTTACATAGACTTACTCGAGGGTGTTCTCAGAAAGATGGTGAAGTACGTTTATTTCGAGATGTTTAATGTGTATCCGGTTAGACACTGCAGTGAGAAAAATCTTAGTATTGTTGACGAATACTCTTTTGTCACTCGTAGGAATGTTTTGGGCTTGATACTCTTGCAGAAACTTTTACATGGTTATATGCACAGCTCTGTATTGCTCCAATATATTGAACTTATTGTGTCTAGGCCAACTGGCAGATGTGACACTGTTTTTATTATGAAATGCTACATACATATTACCATTTCCACTGCTCTTTATTCTGGTGCTTTTGACTGTATAACGTCCACTGTACCACCAAGTTTACATTTTCTATGACCGCTTTTATCTTCTTCGAACTAAAAAAGCCTTTGCATTAACTCTTTGAATAATGATGAATCTACTGTAATTTAATACATATGTTTTCCTTTTATTTTGCTTTTGTTTTTAGTAGGTATGGATATGCTGTTTTCCTCTTGTGTTGTATGTTGTTATTATTATTACCGTCGTTTGTCCGGCATTGACCTTGCTTGTTGTGCGTTGTTATAATTTATTATGTATACTAATATTTTGTCCACGATAGACCTGTGGTCTGCTGGAAAAAAATTATTATTATTATTATTATTATTAATTATTATTTATAGTTGTCAGTATCATGGACATACCATTTACACCTTATTTTAATAAAAGTAAGAAAAGTAAAACCATTTTTAACGTAACGTCCGGTATAAGCATACAGTTTTGTTAAATGATCTCTTATTCTGTTTGTACAGTCAAATCTAAAGAGACCTTTCCTATAAAATATGAACGCAGTAATATCTATATTCTTCAACAGCTTCATTTAAAACAATATTTGAAGATGTGCGATTTACATAAATGTAAATCTGTACCACTAAGTGCTTGTATGCAAGCTAAAAGCTTTTATGTCTATGTGCACGAATATACGAGTTACAACTTATAGGTTTCTCTACCTCTACAACGGTGATCCTTAATTTTCAGAAATTAATAGGTGTAGTGCAGGTAATGTAAAATTAAAAACTGTTATATGCGCAATGAGTGGCGCTTCAAAGTATGAAATTATAGACACATTTAGTACTTTTTGTACCAATTCTATATGAAAAACACGGCATCGTGTAGAGTAATAGGCTTAAACTGAATTATACAAACCTGGGACCATTGCATGTAACACCTTTTATTTTCCTAAATTCATACATGACACAGCATGGTGGTATAAACCCAAAGGGATTTCCTTACAATGAACCCGCTTACGTGCTTGTCATTCTTTACAACAACGGGGTGAGATACTAAGTGGCGCAGTAGTTTCGAGTTCAAAGGATTAATGTGCAATGAACCATGTTCTGACAACCGCGATAGCAAAGCCGACTAGTGCAACAGGCCTAAACAATTTGAGAGCAGTCAACTTGCCTGGGCTCTTGTTAACTAATTTTACTCTCAAAAATTTAGCGCATTACTGAGTTGTGCAGTGGGCCCAAATAGGTTAACACGTCAAGTACTGTAATAAATATAAAGCGATTTAAATGCAGTCTGCTATTCATAATCATAGTGAAGCCTCATTATCAGGCTGAGTTAGTCTAGTCACCCATGTTAGATGCTTTTATGTACACTGGATTAGTTAAATATGCTAAAACTACAAGGTGGTAGATACTGATGTTTCAGCTTCGGCCATTTTAGTTAAAATGTCGGCTCCAAAATCTGAGTACACTTCAGATGGCGCCAGGTTCGTTGTGCAGATTTCAACCTTTAAGACGATACAGTCTGTACCACGTACTATCAATATAAACGGTGATGGTGACGGATTAAGACAATGGGATATGGACGTTATTCCGGTTGGTGTTGGCTTGCAGTTACAAGAATCAATCAATCATATCAATCAATCAATTCATCACTACAAAGTGATATAGATGCACAAAATGTGATAATTATTTTGTTGATTTGTTTACTTTTAGTGCACTGTCTTGCTGCTGTCCAACTCCGAAGGTGTGACTGATGGTTAGAGAGTACTTGTCCTCACGCATACACAGGATAGTATAAAAACCTGTCGAGTCCCATAAAAAATCATTATTAGATTTAGGCCCACAATAGAGTATATTTGCAAAGTATTTGATCAGCAGAGTTCAAGGCATTGATATCTTTATACTACAGTAAACCAATTCTTCGTGGTCTCTGCTTTAGTAGTGTCCGATGTTCAATATTTGCTGAAGCAAGTGTCTCAGAGCTCGCGGTGCTGGCGAAAATACTAAAATGCCTAGAAAGCTTACATACTGAGCTAGAGGATATTACTCTTATATATTAATTTTAGTACCACATTTTGCAATCTTTGTAGCAAAACTTATGTGGTGATCGCAATAAAAATAAAGGTGTTAATATATCGATTAAGATATAGCTTTGGTGTTTTTATAAAATTAATTGTAAAGATGGACATAGACGTTCGTGTTAGAAAGTTTTACCTATACAGGTAAAATTATGCAGAGAATGAATGCGTCCACACAACAGCAAACAGTAAATATGACATGGTGCTCTTTCACTATATAGGTATACTAATTCCAACCGCTACATAATTACAATTGGACAGTAGTATACATTCACATCCATACACCAGTAGATTTAAAATCAAGTACCAACCAGCAAAGCTGACGGTTTTCGTTCATAAACTTTGGTTTTGCTGTAGTTTTACCTGTCCGGGTAAGATAAACTGATAAAATAGACTTATCAACTGAAGAAGGAATTAATCGTTCGTCCACATTGAGCACCGCTTGCGCGTAAAACCCTTTGATGTTTCCGCTGAGACCGACAAGCCACGGAACGTGTTCGKGCGTGCTCAAACGTTGCGCGCACAGTATATGCGTGCGCGCAACGCGGTACTGATTTGAGCATATTTACGCGCAAGCCGTTCGTGCGCGCAAATCTGCTCAAGTCAGTACGGAGCTTAAAACGAATGGCTCTTTTGCGCGAGCTAGTTCGCGCGAACTGGCTCTCTAAAACGAACTGTTTTTCCCATCTTATTAGCCTATTCAGAATACTGTCAAGGGCATTTAAAAATGGCGGCTGGATGACAAACACGTGTTCTGGACAACCTAATTAACAAATTACAAAGTTCTGATGTGATAGGTAAAAAAGGCTGTGCATACATTTTCTTGAATACCATCCTGATAAATTACAGATTACGACTCATAATAATAGTTCTTTGGCTGTTCTGTGATAATTTATTTGTCAACTTGACAGAAACAACAATGTGACAAAATAGTAAAATAAGTCGACCTGGGTGATAATGAACCTGGCGCCAACTGAAACGGGCAAACGTTTTGGACCCAGTAGTTAAGCCGAGCTTGTAACACGAGCATCTACCACGCACAGGTACCATGGTAAGCAAAGTATAATATTAAAGTAATGATCTGTGACCGGTTTGTTGCGCTGGAATTGTCTATTGTATATGCACTTCACTCAAGTCTTTTTCGTAGGTAAGCGCCTTAGTGAAATTTGTCGAGTTTAATAAGCCGGATCTGACGTAGCGCGCAAACAGTACATCCTGAAAATGCTAGCTGTAAGCCTCGCAGCCATAGTTAACGTAGCTGTATGGCTCTCGTGCCGTGTCTGCATCGGACGTACGAACATCCTGTTCCGGAATTACCGTCAAGGAATTCCGGTGCAGATCGCGGGATAAGACGACGGCCGACGAAGATGGCGCATCGACGGCCGGGATCGTGTTAAGTTTAATTAGGGGATGCGGCCAGCACTGTTATTATCGCAGGAGCCCGACAGCCAGCCCGGTAGCGATAAGTTCCATTATGCGTCGGGAGACACCGTAGTCCACTAAAGGGATTATGTTGATGACGTGCGGGGTACCGCAATGTAGTAGGTGCACGACTGACTTAATGAGCGGTGCACGTTGACGGTGTTTACAGGTGGATATATCTCTGGTAAATCATGGCTATTAAGATTATTACGAAAACTCGGAGAGGGTACGAGAAATTTCCGTTGGAGGTACGCACTTACTTCTTGTGTTCTCTTGACGGTTAAAAAGTGTTAATATGATGTGCTTAATTTACAGTGAATAATATAAACTGGACCAGTTTTTCAGGTCAAAGTACAAGCGTTACACTTATCAGTGGCGCCTCGTAACCTATTGCAAGAATGAGGCTCAGTGGTCAATTCTTAGGACACTCGATCCTGCGAGTAAACTTTAGTGATCTTTGATTGCCAATCTTTATTAGGCCTATTACAACAAGCCACATGCAATAATATTATATAGCAATATTGTAGCAACACAGGCGTCGTAGCCACTATTAATCGTCTCCGGCGCCGTGGGCAGATGCCAGTTAGTCAGAGGTTGACATATAATTGATGTCTATTGTGTTTTACGTTAAATAAAGTTGTTTAGCCTAAAGTGTGTTTGATTTATGGGTTACAGAATTCAACTCCAATCTAAAACTGGCGCCCAACGTGGGGCCTCAAATTAACACGCCGAGAAAATGCCGAAAAATAGCAGGACAACCGCACGCTGACTGTTACACACGTCGCCGACGAAGATCAGGTGAAATGAGTGACGACGATGCAAACAGCGTCAGTCCAGGTAACCCTATGTAACGCTATTGAGGGAATCACGCGTATCTCGAGATCATAACCTCAGATAAGAAGCAAATTCCAGCACCAATACTCCAGTGCCAACGCCGACTACAGGTGCAAACTTTGCAAGTGCACTGCGCGTTTGAATGGCTCAGATAACGCTAATGTGGACGCATTTTTAGACAGTGTATTTACTTTCAGACATTTGTAGAGTGTCGGACGAAAAGTTTATCCACGCTACTGGAAGATAGTGCGATCAAGTAGTGGATAGGTGTTAAAAGTTCAATCACGGATTGGAGCTGTGTCGTAAGCTCTTTGAAGGACGCTTTTTTATAAATACCTTTTCACGCCGGCGCCGTGTCCCGTAAAATATTCGAACGCGAACAGAACACTGATGAATCTACAGCATGATCTTAGTATCATAAATCGACAGAAGGTTTCGTATGTCATTTACGCGCGCTTTTGTCATATAAATATATTTCATATAAACTGCCGAAAAAAGCACAAATTGACATCGTGTACGGTTTAATAAACATAAAACTCTGCAGACGACCCGTACATACCGAGATCGACACTTGTACGGCTTTGTTACGCAGCGCACACGATGTAGAACTGTTATTGAAGGACTCTGCAGTGCCAAATATAAAACAACATTAAGATACAGGCCCACGCCACGTTGTGTATTCTGCAAGGCATTTGGACATTTGAAGGATAAATGCCACAAGTTGAGGAAAAAAGAGGTGCGTCACGAAAAAGCCGAAATTGCTGTTTGTATGCTATGGTTGCGGTACACCTGGCGTAGTGCAAGCAAAATGTACTATGTGCCACAATCGCGGTGAGTCTAAACAAACCCAAACACATGCTAACGCATTATGATTCTATGGTACGTCGTCTAAAACATATTTAATGGTGTTGGTTACGCAGACGCAGGAGCACAAGTTAGCATAGCAGGTTTAACCTTGTATATGGTTTTGAAGTAATCCGGATGAGAGTTTAAGACTTGCATCACGAATATAAGTTACGCTGATGGAGTGTCAAGAGGAAAAGAAGTTGTTCTTGTAACGGTTGATGTACATGTCCAAGACAAGATTGTCCAGTGACCTTCACAATTCAACCCAGTTTAATGAACTAGAGCACTTTACTGGGTTGTGATTTTATAGAAATTCTCAGATCGCGCTAAACATACCCCAKAAGTATTGGAATTTTTKCGAGAACATAAATGTCAAATATAACATGTTATGTGTTTTGTACCTATGTGATACATTTCTAAGGTCAATATTTTGTATGCTATATGTAGAATCCTAATTTATAACATACATCTATCCCATTTCTTAGTCCTCTTATGCAACGCTACCTATTTCTTTTTATCCTGGTTCTGGTTCTACATATTTAATTGTCACAATCAGTGCATGTACAAGCTACAAACGACGTTAGATTTTTATCTTAAAACGGTCTTGCAGTGTGATGCTGCTAAACAATATTCGACCAGTTTTATGTTGCAATCTTTATGTTATGTGCGTAAGAACAGCAAATAGAAAACAAAGAATATTAGATATTAGTGATGAAGATAAAATAATGGGAGTTGCGTTCCAACCTATATCGTTTTATATTCAGAAGATCAGAGCCTCGGTAATCACTTAAACAAGCTGTTAGCATCTGTGTTCGACCACATCCTCGTGAACTTCCAATTGACAAGTGGCCTGATAAACGTAGGCTAGAATTTTTTAGCTTCAATGACGGACATAACACAAGTGTGATTGCGTTGACAACTTCTTCGGCAGCAGTGCATATACTGTTGTCTATATTCCAGGTCTTAGATATGTGTACTACGTAAATATTAATTACAATATAGTTTGTTTATTACGAGTTTATTAAACTGAGATGTGGTATAAAACTTAACTTTAAGCTGTGCCTCACTTGCCTCACCTGACCAGCCGCCACGAGCACAAACAGGCTGGGAACTCGCTGTAAAGTGCAGTAAATATAGGGGTCAGGGAAAACATTACTTATTGTCCACTGTTAATAATGCAAAAATAACAAATGTTCGGAGATTATTTATATTATTAATATGTAATAATAAGCACGGATTTCGTTTCAAAAGGAAGAACTCGGTGATTTGTTTAATATTCAGGCTGCCATCCTATAACCCCTGTGCTGAACCACGGTCGAGTTAAATGACGAATTTGGTATTAAAGTAAAGAACGCAAAATTTTATACATTGTCCAATGCGGGTGCCGAAGAATAAATAGGCAGTTAATTTGATCTGCTTTAATTGAGCCCGTCGAGTACAAATAATTTGACGTTTTATCAAAAACAAGTATAGCCCCGCGATTTAAAAAATTTATTCTGAATATGAACAGTTGGGAAGTAAATGAGGTATAAAAACTTAAAGCTTGGTTGTTTTTGGGTTAAGCTGCGGTTTTAGAAATAGGGCTGACATTTTGCCCGCTCTCGTAAGGTGCATCATCAGGACAAGCATATGGCATGTGTTGATGATGACCTTTACGTTTACCTTATTCCCGAAACCAACTCGGTGTAAGAGAAAAACCACGACTCTGGCCGTGAAAGCTGTTACATTCATACAGAGGTGTACCGACGCTGTCACAAAAATACTCACTGTATTATGTAAAAGGCAATATAAGGGATATGTAACTCTAAGAGGAAAAATGCCTAACGTTATTTTTAGTAAATACATCTTTTCTTCTATCTCCAGGGATTACTAAAGTTTCAATCAGCAAACCAAATTGTCTTACAAAAATACACTCCCCTAAATTTTCCTGTTCTCCCAGAAGTCATGTCTTTTGATATAGTTCATAACGAGTATTCGCTTTGGGCTTAACAGATTCCGTTCCCATCGATCCGAAACTTACGTGGGTGTTAAACGGAGTATTTTGAACGTGGGCGTAATCGCAGACAAATGCGTTTAAAATACATGAACCAGAGTTAATCAGTTTGACATAAATCCAACTAAATTCACTTTGCTTTGTGCTGGTAAGTAAGTAAGAGACATGGAGTAATATCTGAGGTGGAAGTTTGATTGTTTAACTCTTGATACGTTTGAGTACAAAACATAGCAGCACATAATTAATTAAAAGTACAAAAAGAAAACCTACCATAGGTAATATTCTTATATCAACTGTTGCATAATTTGGTAAACTACGAGCGCCAAAATAGAGAGCAATAGTTTCAATATCGCTTGCTTTTGATGAATATATATAAAAGCTGTATTTGAAGCAAAAAGTTTTATGAAACGATTTTCTGTAGGTGTACTGTCGTACATGAACGTGATACAGTAATGAAGCTGTGGAATTAACGAAAAATATTATATTTTTGTGACTCGAATCAATCTGACTGTTTAAATATAATCTAAGCAGGGTATATACTTAACTAGTGGCAGCCGAGTGTAGAAAAAAAGATGATTTATTAGAATTATTTTTATTTTACCATGTTCATTATACACTCTTTAAGTATTTGCCATTATCTTAAAAAGAAACCGGTAAGCTTAATTGATTATTTCAAAATAGAGTTTTTTTCGATACGGACAGAATATAGATGTCGTTTGTTACGTTTGTGTTTTCCAAAAAAGAACTCATCCTGTTTTCCTGGGTAGTACATATGTTAATTATTAAGAAGACTTATAAGAAAAGGAAAATTATTACAGGAAGTTTAAGAAATGTGGTTTGCTCGTTGATTATCATAATTGCTATTTGATCATACGCCGAGATATTATCTTATCCGCTATTGTTAAATCATGACGAGCGTATAACGTACGTTCACGGCGACAACAAATATCAATGGCTTACTCGACACGTTCTTTTTTCATGAATGTTCTCTATGTATGCCCAATAGTAAACCAAAATATTTTAGGTCATTTGTCAATAGCTTTGAGCAAGTGGATGATTCTCCTAATGCTAGAACTATTTAGCGGTGATCTCAGCGCAGTCAATAAAGTCAATAAATACCGTGGGAGCGATGTTTTTCTATTCTCAAACGGATCAAGACATTTCTAAGTAACACTAGGAGCCAGGAAAGGTTTTGCTCATTAGCAATGCTATGTATTGAAAAAAGTTTTGTGAGCTCAATTTTGAGGAGCGGCTAAATCACAGAATGGGCTCCTACTGCCACGCATGCGTGGTTCCTTAGTGGCGCGTCTACGAATACGAATACTAACATGTCCTGTTTATATTTTTGCATAACTCTGTCTTCTGCGCCTTTTGTTTTATACAGAACCTATTAAAAACGTTACTTATCTTGTTTTTAAGTAATAATGACAGTCATGTGTCTGGTGCAATGCAATGCAATAAGGTACAATCTAAGCAAAGGTTACTGTACAGACATTCTCTAAAAGTACATACTGCAAAAAGTGATGTGTCCTACTCGGAGTCTGTGTGGAGTCACAAATATTTAGAAGAAGGTTACTCCTGTTCTTTCCACCAGAACTCTCTCCTCATAAACAATTTGAAACAAATTCACAATAAACGTATTGATGTCGAGAAACTAACATTTGCTAGTACAAGTGAAAAGTATCTAGATGAAAATTTAAGAAACGATATTGAATATTAAAACTATTGTCAATATTCCAGATTTTGAAGTGTGGAAATCGTTAATAGAGAAGTCCACGTTTTCTAAGTAAAAAGGATTAATTACATATTACCAATAGCTAAATGTGATATTAATTATTTATCTATTATCTTATTATTTTCACCAATAAAATGATTTTTTTCAGAATCAGTAGTCTGTTATTAGAACATAATTCAACTCCTTGGACACCTTATGGCCCTTTACGTTACGACTTATAACACACAATAAATGTGTTACAGTTTATGAAATTAATAATAAGTTTTGTTGAGTTTAGTATTTATAAAACAAAACAAAAAATAACTTATCTCACATATTTAAAAAAAGAAATTCATACCATTTCCATTTAGATATGTTGCACGCGTGCGCAATACGCAGTTGGTGGAGCCCAGTAAAACTTGTCAATTAGGTTAACAATATCCGTAGCGAATAGCTTCATAGTTTTACATAAATGTAGTAGAAAAAGTGACCGTTGGTGGTTAGGAGCGCAAGCAGTGGTTCTTATTTTGAATATGAGTGCACATGGAGCCATCGACATCTCAACGAGCCTGGAAATGCATCGCGTGACGTTACAGTAGTGGTCGATGTCGCTGTATAGCGATAGAAAAATGGAGGCGCTCAAAGATATTCCTCAAAACCCCGGGAACACTGCGACATACACGGAAATCATACTTAAACAAAAAATGAGGAGAGTATCATTTGCAACGCCGTATACGCATCTGTATTTATTTTGGCTCCACATTAGCGGAGTTATACCAATTTTGACCATACCTTTTTTTGTCAGTGCTTACTCTTTCACTGTTTGGATAATTTACGTGGCTATTACTTGTGTCACAATAACACACAATTTCATTTTCTGCCTTGTATTACACTTGCGTATTATAGAAATCTAGTGTAGGGGTAAAAATAATGTAGCACATCGGAATATTCAATAAATTGGTCACTTAAAGCGAATAAATAGATATCTTTTCTCTAAAATAAAATTAGTATAGTAGGTATAGCTAACGCAACAACGTTAATTACGAGTTTTAAACTCTATTCAACCGAAAAGCTTGTTTATGTGATTTGAAGCTTTGAAAATTGGATTCGTATTTTGCACAAGTAAGTAACTGAAATAAACAATAGGAGTTAATAATTATGTCCTTAGAAAACTTTGGCGTGTTTAAGTCCTCCGTGGTAAAGCTTTTTAATATAAATATTTACAGGCGCAGAACACTTTAATTAATATCTTTATCGCAAGTTAAATCGTATATTGGTTACATTACCAAATAGTTTTTTATAATAATTTCTTCATAAAATTAATCGCGGTAACTGGATCTACTGTATATTCGAAACCGTTAATTTCAAACCACATGCATCTAATGTATGGGCTAGAACTTGATTTATAATCAAAATCAGTAATAAGTAGTAGGTTCTGTACTCGAAAAGTGAACATCCAATTTGGATATGCTGTGTTGCTTTATCGAGTGTTTCTTGGGTTCTGTAACTTTAGTTCGAAACACAACAATATGCGGTAGCACTGAAACTAAGCTTAAAATGAAATGAATTGAATACTACAAATACCTTGGAATTTTTGCTGAAGTTAGCGACTATAGCTTATACTTGTTCATCATTAGGTTATACGGCTATTAATGGATATACTTTATAGCATATTATTAGAAGGAAGGTCTGTTGTATGAGTACCTATGTTAGAAATACTAATAGCCCTAAAAGAGGACAAATAATTACTAATCGTTTCTGAAAGTACACCACAAATCCTTAATTTCTTTAGCGCATCCATACCACTTCGTAATAAGATTTCGTTCATATCGTTCAGCTACGTGTGCGCTAATTGATACTCTGATTATAACAATAATTAGGTTAGCTTATTTTGCATAAAATAATATAAAACTAAATAAACCAATATCTTTTAAATAATGCGCATTTTTTATGCTGAAGAATTTAATGTGGGGCATCGAAAAAAAGGTTGGGCAATCCTGTACTAGTGTGACGTCGTGACATTATATCTCCTCTACTAGAGGGGTTACAGTTATAGACTTATCGAAGGTTCCGTTGCACATCATACCTAAGGAATGTGATTATCACCAGATCAACAGTTTTCTTTTTATTTCCGGACATGGAGAACTGTAATAACGAAAGTTCTACCCAACCTGTAATTTCTATGTAAAAATATGCACCTTAAGGTGTACTTTTTTGTATAGAACGTGTTAATCCCAAAAATAAAAAACATCTCGAAATTTTATTCCGCGATGATAAACGAGTCTCCCGGGCCAGGTTATGTATATCGAATACTAAGCCCCTAATTTAATACACTAATAAATTTGCTCCGCAAATACCCCAGCATAATAAATATTTTTAAGACCGTCCGGGTTCCTAAAAACTGCACAAGGAGACAGAACAGAAATGAGCGCAATCGATAAGTGCGCCCCCTGCTCCGCGTATTCAAATCAGAAACGCCTCGCTTTTTCGTCGGGCCAGAACATCCATAAAAGCGAAAGCAAAATAAGATCCTGATGTATCGTCAATTTTTATTCCGGGCATCTTAGTTTTTTCCTGTTCGGGTATGATAATGAGGATCGTCTTTTCCTGGATTTTGGGGCGGGAAAAACCGTCGGCAGCGCCTACCGACGACAATGAATTCTAATAAAAATGTGCATGCATAAATCTCGACTCGTTTAGCCTACATGGTCGCGGTTTGATCGAGATTCTGGACGCGAACCTCGCTCGCGGAAGACAAGAGACTAACAATTTGGGAGGGGGCGAAATTCAATTTGTTATGCAAATGCGACTGACAGATTTATTAATAGCAGTCTCCGTCGACATTAATCTCATTTTTTCCTTTCATTCCGCGTGTGTTATCTTTCTTTTTGTCACGTAACAACCTTGAGGWTCCTTATTTCCAGGTCTATTACTTTCCCATCCCTGGAGTAGCATAAAAAACGTCTCTGGAAATGGAAATTTGTATACTTATATTTGCTTTTATTATTTCACTACGAGGCAACATACGTTGAAATAGCAGTTGTTTTATATTCATTCGATATCCACTACCTCAGTTTACGTAAACTATGTATTCTTCTTTATTAAGTAGTACTTATTCGCTAATAAACACCTTGAAAACCAAGTTTCATTGGCATTTCTCGTTATCAAACTATGACCATCTGTCATCTGAAACTTTCTCGTTTATAGAAGCCCAAAAACGCTCTGCCTTACAGTCACTAAATATGTTATAGTACAGCAATAGTAGGCCATTTTAGGGCAAAATATAGTGGCGGAAAATTTAAATGTTTATAAAGGAGATGGGAGAGGGAAAATATCAAACCTAACCTTATAGATTAGATAACTATCAGATATCACGCTCTGATGCACAAAGAACATTGTCAATTACCTAGGGAGAAGTCAGGAACACGGACATCAGAGCCTGATATCTACAGTTCTCTAATCTTTAAGGTTAAGTTTGATAGTTTAGTTCTCTATCAGATCTTCTTTACAAACATTTACATTTCCCGCCTAAAAAAGCGGACTATTGCGGTACTGTAAAAAATATCTGGGCCTTAGTGTCTGTAGCTATCCCTGTATGAAGACTAGTAATACGACACATGCACTCTAGTTGGCCTCACAACCTGTATGCAGTAAATGACATACATGTGCGTTGAACACTATTTATCAAGATAATTTGGTCCTTAAACTTAAAGCTTAAATGTATGTACAACCAAACTATTGACGCAAAAGAATTGGGTCGTCAGCAAAGTCTCTTAGAATTTATTGCCTTCTCATATAGTCTTCTTTTGGATAAAGGACTAGGTTTACGAACCCTACAAGGAATAACAAGATATCCTTGAACTACCTTAGAGTTCGTGGGCTTCACCTACAATCCTCGCCAATAAAGGAGTACGGGTATACGACTTCATAACACTGAACAAAAACATTTCGCCGAAAATTTACCACAAACTGTGTAACCTGTCTCGAACCAGGTATTTTGCGACGGTTCATTTTAAGATCGGGTGCTGACAGTAGATATGTAGACAAATGAAAAACGCTTTAAAGCTGAGCAATATTAACTTATCTGATCGGGTTAAGCAAGCGATGGTATTCTCTTCCTAACAAGAAAGTAGCGCCTGTCGTGTATATTAGTTCATATGATTTTGTGCATATTTGAGGTTTGAAACGATATACGTAATCGTCTTTTTGCAATGTGAAGATAAGGCGCTGTTACTATTACCTGTGACTAATAGTTTGAGCAGCGTTGATTCTTCAAAAACGTTTATGGATCTGGGAATATTCTATTGATAACCAAAATATGTGTGTAAATTGCAAACGAAATTTATTTGACAATTGATACAAGTGAAATACAAGTGACAGTTCAGTTTGTTGCAACAGCTTAACTAGTTTTTTATGAACGACTTTTAGAAGTCAACAGAGGACTTGCCTAGCCTTTGGCAAATCCGCACAATCCGTTGCTATCAACCATGGAATCAGAAAATTTGATCTTTAGAAGATCTGAAGGAGGGTAAAAACGATAGATTGTTAGTTAGTCTCTGGGAAATCCGCACAATCCGGCAACTTTGCTATGAACCATTGCAAGAAAAAATTCGATCTTTAGAAGATCTGAAGGAAGGGGACAATAAGTGATTGTTCGTTAATAACGTGGGGTTAAATGGAAGACGAGGAAACTATCAATAGTAACTGAAAGACGATAAAACAGCGAAAAATGATAAAGTCAGGGGTTATGCAAGCAAAATTGGGAGCACGGGGAAGGCCTTTACGTATAATCTTGACAACTATAGATCACCAGTAGTTCAAACGAATGAAGACATCGTTCTGCGTTTTCACAAAAAATAACCGGCATGGGTATTATTCCGGTATGATGCAGTTATTACTAATTATTTTACATGCAAACTCAAAACTATAATACTTTTGAAATTCCCCAGTAATCAAATATTAATGCTAGCAATTAGTCTCGGAAGCATTTGATGTCGTCTGTGCCTGAAGTAGAATTACCTTAGCCTAAGTAGCAGTATGCAAATCTTAAAACATTTGTCAAGTTGGTCTATAGTATGTAAATGTATTGTGCAAATGCAAATGGAACAATTAGCAACAAAATTATTTCGAAAAGTCTTTAAAATATTAAAATTGTCATAGATTTGTTAACTTCTAGGTACCTTTATGTCAGCTTTATTAGCCCAGCACAGATAAGAGCTAATAAAATCTGCAACGGAAACAGCTGCCTTTGCATTTTTGGGCATTTCCGTTAATTCCGAATGATCTGTGTGTATATTTAGATTATAGGTATTGATAAATATTCAGCCACTACTATTTGCAACATAACAAAATCCCGTTTCCATAGCAAAACATTTTCACTTTGCAGAAGTGCCAGTAGGAAGTTTTACGTCAAAAGGTTAATCCATATAAAACAATTTTCCTTTAAAGCATGCCAACTGCAAGAGGGAAAATCAACAAATTCTATTATTGAACTACCATAAGGTATTTGTACCTAAAATAGTTGCGAGAAAGGAAGAATTATAACGTTAACATATTTCTGTAAAGAAGATCGATGTAGTCCATGACATGATATTATGAGACCGACAAATGGACTAAAATATGTTTATAGCTAAACATATATCATCTTGATAGGTTCTCGATAAAACTGCGCAAAAATATTTGGGAAAAAGGTACGGAATGGTCGCTAACAGCATTTTGTTCTTGCAGGAGGGTGCACCTGCACAGAAGTCACACATTGCAGCACACAAAATACGGGATTTGGTGTTCAAACTGATTGACTATCCTTCACATTCACCTGACTTGGCTCCGTCTGACAGTACCATTTTCCAAACTAAAAGGCTGTTTGAATGTAAGTTATTTCAAACAAAGAAGTTACGGAAGCTTTCCTATAGCTATGAGTGTATTATGTTGAGTAATGAAATAGCTTGATTTATAATTTTTCTTTATTAGGCTACCAACTTACCAGTAGCCGACGTATAAACAATAACAATTACTCTTCTTTTAACTCTAAAGATAATTCTTTGTTGACTCTTACCTTAAGATTTATTAGGTGCAATATTTAGAAGCTTACCTGCAACAAAGGAGATGGTGTTAGTGAAGACAAAATATAGCTAATCGTATAATAAGATCAAACTAGAAAATATGTATGGCTTTTTATTCTTCAACCATTCTGGGAAATGTAAATGCGATCGTGAGGTTTGAAGTTAGTTTAAATTGTTAACTTATTCGAGGGTGAATGCTTTCAGCGTCCATAATATATGATAATATTTTGTCGGATAGATCGCTGTCTCTTGAAAACACTGACAAAAAGTTATAAGTCTGACGTTTCGGTTACACCTGTAATCTTTGTCAAAGACGAAGAACCTCAAAATTTGCCTGACACAAGTTCAAACAAAATTTTGTTAACTTATTGCCTAAAAAGCTTATTCATATTCAACATTTATTACGACCAGAACCACCACTTACACAGCAACAGGATTTACGTCGTTCCTTACATCCATCGCTCTACCTGCCTCAAGCTCTAAGCTCCCAACTCGGATATCGTTTCCCCATCTCCCAGTGCAAACAAAAAACCCTTTTCCTCTGTTATCCGGCAAGAAAGCAAATCACACATATATATTCCTTCCTGAATTGTTAATACCAGCGGCTTATCGCCTAGTCGCAGTAGGCAGCAAACATTACGTTTTATATTCCCAGTGGGAAGAGCTCGTGCCGACCGGGCTAACCAACCGCCACAGCGTTCTCCAAATCAACGTCCTAGCCCGTACCGTCTTGTTCAGCCATCCTCGCTCGTCACTTTCGAAATGATCTTGAGACTGTATGTTAAGTTGTGCCTTATGGTAATGTACTTGGGTGGTTTTGAAGGTCATTAACATATCAAGAAAGTAAACTAAACCGGKTGGATGAGAGCTAACACACTCTAAGAAAAAATAAACTGGGCGTWGCMCCGCGCTTGAATGTGTAGTGTAAAAAGTAGTTGCGCTGTCATAGTAGGTAAGCCTAAGTAAACGTCGGCTTTAAAGATAGGGATGGCAACGATACAATGATGTTTCGAAAACATAGATGTTTTGGTTTCAATACGTCAATGTTACGCTATCATGATACATCACAACACCGTTTGTCCTTTCAATGCGACACATCGCTGCCATAATTGCAGCGGTAGCTTTTTTGCGGTTTACGTTTTTTAAAGTATACACTGCCAGGAGCGCCACCTTTATCTAATAAAGGCTGTGTAAAGGTGCGTTGAACGCGCTGTGCCAGATATCTCTATTTCAATAAATTCGATTAAAGTTTCTGCAGTTTAACCTGCCGAATATCTTCAATCTGAAACTCCTCAAAATGATTCTGGTAGCATAAAAACACATATCTGGTTTAATTTAAAGCTACTACATATTAAATTCTATTATACCACATACAAATGTAATCCACTTGTCGAATTTCATTTGCCACTATTTATCACGTCGCATATTTTGCACTCCCATTGCTCTTCTTTTGCAGGGTTTGGAGTAATTTACGAGTGGTGGTAGTGTAGTAGATAGCGTGCTCGCCTACTACGTCCAAGGTCCCACCACTGCCTTGTGGAAGGCAATGGCAAACCAGCACGAGTAAATTTGATTAGTATAGCATTTCAAATAGAGCCGTTCGGAATAGGCGATAAGCACTAAGTCCCGAACGTCTGAAACAGTTGAGCAGAAAGACATTACAACTATTTTTGTTGGAAAACAGGTTACCATAAGATATAGGTACGAGTAATTGATTCACACGCAAGCTACACAAAAATGTTTTTATTTCACATGAACCATTACATTTTTTAATAATATTATTTTAAAGACACTATACCCATATACATACTAAATTATCTGACTGATAATACCTACGTTTATAGATCCCTAAGGTGGTACATTAGTATATTATACTTTATTTCTGAGAAGAGAAAAGCCTTTGCGCTCGTCACCTCGAAAATTCTGTTTAAGGAATTAAAATAAAGTTCAAAAGTACATGAAACATCTTGGCGCATATTCTTACCTGTAGTCCGGGAACACAGGACAGATTTTTACTGTCAATCGTAACAGAGCTGATTCTCATATGGCACGTAGATTTAGTAAAGAAAAATGACCGTCAGCTGGCACCACCTTGGTGGACAGCAGTCCATCAAAGAGGTAAAAAGACATAGTAACATGATTGCATTTTTTACAATATTTGTTGTCATTATGAAAACACAAAAAATACCGTCAGCGTGTTCTGTACGTCAGCTGCCCTTGTACCTAAATATGTAAGGGGCGTCCAGTTATCGTGCTCTTCCGATCTGATGACTATATTTGAAATCAGAGAAAAATGTTTCTACTCGCAAAGAAAGTAGTAGGACCCAAAGAGTACTCGATAAAGCAATACAGTATATTTTTATACACCATTGCCAATTTTTGAGTACTGAATCAAACTTTTTATGAGGGATAATATTAATTATATATGAAATTCTGAAAAATTATTAAGATTTATATGGTTTGAAATTACCGGTTTCGAAGATACGCATAAGTGGTACAGTTATCGAGCTCACTCATCTTACGGTTTTATTTGAAATCTTACAAAAAATTTAAAATGCATGTCCAAAGGCTTGGTTTGGTGTAAGTGGCTTTGTCATCATATCAGTGTAATGCTGACAGATGGCATTGCCATCTAAGTATTTACAGAAAAATGTTTCAGATAAGGAGTATTCGATAAATAAATATACATGTTTTTACTTTTTTTTAGTAAAACAAAATAAAAAGGTGCTGGTTTGGTTCAGTTCTTGAGAACGCACAAATAAATATGCTATATCGCTTTATCGAGTACCCATTGAGTGTTACCACCTTTATTTGAACATTTTTCTCTAAGATTTGAAATAAAACCCTTAATTGGTAAGCATGATAACTGTACTACCGATACGTATCTCCCAAACCGTGAATTTTAGATAATATAAACATTTATAATTTATTACTCAGAATTTCATGTATAATCAATATCCGTAATAAATTGTTAGTGGTTCTATAAAAAATGCAAGTTTGGTTCAGTACTCGAAAACTAGCAATGCTGTATTGCTTTATCGAGTACTCCTGAGTTCTACCATTTTTATTTAAAACATGTTTCCAAAAAATCCGTCAACTGGGTGAGCATGATAACTAGGCAGCTGACGTTCGTACAACACACCACGAAAAATGCAGCTGACGGAGTTTGTCTTATGTTTTCATAATGACACCAAATATTATTTAAAAATGCAATCATGTTACTATTCTTTAAGTGCGAATGTTTTTTTACCTCTTTGGCGAACTACCATAGTGCTATCCTCGGATACTGAGGGTTGTTTCGCACGCTTGTGATGGAGCTATTGTAGAAATAAAACTCGTTGTAATCCGTGGCGGTCTCTCGGACTTTACCCTTAAACTGCTACAAATGTTTTGTTTTTAGTTTTTCTTATTTCTAACTTAAATCGATGTATCGACATCGACTATAGGTAGTATAGAATTGTTTTCCGATGGGATTCGATGCCGATACGTCGATGTTGTCTTAGTTTCTGCCATCCCTGTTTAAGGATGACCACCTTTAGATAAAATGTCAGACGAATCTTCTTTACACACATATTTACATAAATCACAAAATAACAGTGCTGCCCACTGCCTAGGAGAATAACCAACGCCTCAGGAGTCAATTATTGTTAATAAAATGCTGGCTATTTCATTATTACTAAAACTCAATTTTGTATCCCAAAGTGTGAGCAGTGCGTGTTTTTAAATGTTTTGTTTTAGCTTCAATCCATTGTGTATAGCTGAAAATGGCCAATTTCCCATACTTTAGTCGGCAAATCCGGTCATTTTACGGACAAGCAGGCGACAAATCAGGCTAACATGGTCGTTAAATGAAACGGCCAGGATTTTATAACGCCTTTATGACAGGCACCGTTGGTTAATTACTCTCGCTGCGGTGAAGTTGTTCGCCGTGGACGGCGAGTAAATTTGCCGCTGCTAAGTAGGACATAAACAAGATGTTTAACCGCCACTTACATGGGTAGGGAGTAGAAGATGCAGTAAAAGTATCTAAACGGTAATATAAAATCAAAAAAAGCCTCCGTTATAATAGCAACTAGCATTTTTTTCTCTGTGTAATATATGAAGTTAGTAACCAGACCAAGTGTGTAAAATGCAACTAGCAAAAACAGAAATTAAATTTCTAGGACACATGGTGTTTGGAAAAGGTTTATCGCCAGAAATTCCAAAAATAGAAGCCATCAATAAAATGGKCTCACCAAATAATAAACAAGAATTACAACTCTTTCTTGGAATAATCAATTTTTTGGGAAAATTTGTACCAAATTTAACCCAGAAAACAAGTGTACGAAGGTTGTTAAGTAACAAAATAGAATTTATTTGGGGTGATAATGAGGAACAATCAATTCAGCAGTTAAAAGCTGTCATTTGCAGTTCACCAGTTCTACAGTTCTACAATCCTGAAAAGCCACTCATACTTTCCGTAGATGCTAGTAGTCATGATTTAGGTGCAGTTGCATTACAAGACAACAAGCCTTTAGGATACTGCTCGAGTTTATTGACTGAAACGCAAATAAGATACGATCGAGAAGGAAATGCTTGCTATAGTTCATGGTCTAGAACGTTTCCATTTATACACTTATGGAAGACACGTCATCATCCACACATACCATAAGCCACTGTTAGGCACTGTTAATAAACCGATGGATGTAGTATCTCCACGATTACAGAGAATGATCCTGAGATTAATGAGGCACGATTTTAAATTAGAGTACATGCCAGGCAAACAACTAACAAATGCGGATGCCTTATCAAGGGTTCCCAACATAACAGCATACATTAAGACTGATCACCTACGAAAAATCGGTTAATGTGCACTCAATTGTTGCGCTTCTAATAAGCGACTTGATGGACTGCGAAAATCTCTTCAGGAAGACAGTGTCACAAGAGAAATAATCAACTACATAAATATATGATGGCCAGAACATAAGCGATATATTAAACCTGAAGTTAGAAAATTTTGGGATTTAAAAGAAGAATTACATTTTGCAGATGGTTTACTTCTGAGAGGAATGCGTATTGTCATACCAGAAGATCAGAAACCAGCAGTTTTGAAAAATCTGCACATGTGTCTATATTGCTGGAATATCAAGAGACAGAAAGCTACGTGTTGCATTGTATATGTCAACAGTACTCCAGATGCAATCCAAAAGATACTCTCAAATCACATGAAGTGACAGAATTACCATGGTGCAAAATAGGAATCGATTTTGCACAAATTCAAGAGAAAATTTACATAGTGATTGCAGATTATTTTTCCAAGTTGGTCATAATCAAACAAAAGACTTTGAAAACTGCCAAAGCTACGGTGGATGCAATAGAAGAACATTCCTATTTTGTGGAATTCCACAGGAAATTGTTTCAGACAATGGCCCGCCATTTGGCTCAGAAGAATTTAAAATATTCCTTTCAAAATTCGACATTAAACACACAACTTCTAGCCCTTTGTATCCGAAGTCTAATGGATTCATTGAGAGGATGATTCAAACTGTAAAGGGTATCATTCTGAAAACACTACCAAATAATGGAAGTATACCTATGGCAATACACTACACCCAAAAATAACTTATCGTCACCAGCAGAATTACATATGGGACGTAAATTAAGATCTGATGTACTGATGACTAAAACTGTACTTAGACCTAAATATGAAGTAACAAAACCGCACTCTACCATTCGGAAAAAACAACAGGTGCAGAAATATTACCATGACAGACACGCGTCAGAACTGGTAGAGTTTCAACCCGGCCAAGACATCTTAATACAATAAGGGATACGACACTGGACACCTGGAAAAGTTTAAGGAAAAACCGCGAACCTTTATCATACGTAGTTCAGACAGATGATGGAGTAAATTACAGAAGAAATAGGACACATATACGACCTCTCCGGAGATCATTGAATGGAGAAGAAGGAAAAGCGATGTCACCTAAAACAAGGGTTAGTGAAAATGAAAGCTGTGAAAAGGAAATCGAGAAGCGAGGTGTTAGCGGTGAAAAGAAAGACGGTGAGAAGCAAGACATGTCAGTGAAAACGCCAGTGCATAGCAGCAAAGAACTTAATGTTCGACCGAAAAGACTTACAAAAGTTTCCGAACATTTAAAAGATTTCCATTTGTATCAGTAGCTGTAGAATAAGCACAGGTTGGTGCAGATCATGTTGCTTAGTTAGTGTAATAACAATGAATATCAGAATTGTCAGATTTGGAGTAGGTGTTGAGTTTGTAGTTTTGTACTGCTTTAACTTTATTAAAAGTTATTAAACACACTGTCGGTCATTAATTCCGTACGTGTCAACTGATTCGGGTAATATAATTACACTCTGAAAAGTATCTTATTCATCCGATGATATATATTTGGCCACTTTTGTATTTGGTAACAGTTTAATACTCAGTAGAAGCCATTATTTATTGTATTTTTGTCAGGAAGGGCATACATTCTGGTAATGGATAATAACATGAACAAGAGTAATACCAAAGCAGTTCAGTTTAGTAATTTTTTACCCTTCCTATACAGCCCTATTGTGTAATTTGGAAGATATAGCTACCTCGTAAGTGATCTTATTTCACTTTGTAATCAAAGATAGATAGATAGATAATCAAAAATAGCAAAAGCTTGTCAGATCAGTCTCAGATTCCTTAATATATCACAGCTTGTTCAGCACCAAAAAGAACTTTTTTTAATTAATTAGTTTAAAAATTTCTCAAAGAATTTAGTTCTGTCGACGCACTTTTAAAATTGTATGTTTCAGTTGCAGTACTTGCAGAATTCCTTCCGAGTTCAAGGAATTTATTTCTTTGTCGGCCCTTTCAGGCAATAATGTGTTTAGTTTGCCAAAAGTTAAACTAAAAACACTTTCTGGTGACAAAAACAAAATAAATTGAGGGTGTGGCGTTCTTTTTTATTTAAAAGAAACATATTACACTTACTCGTGAAATAATTTTGCCAATTGCGTCCTTTGTCTCACGAGATGCAACGATATCTAATTGTTTGAAACCATTCACGAGCCTTTTCATTTTGTGGCACTTTAAAACCACTATAAATCGCTTGCACTTTTTCGTCATGATTATTTATGCGTTTCTCAAATATGCTTGTAAACATCTTAACATGAGAACTATATGTTATGTATAAATTCCATGCATACTCCTCCTACATTCCTAGCTAAGGTTATGTATATATAAAGCTCTATTTTTACCGCTAAATGCTATTGGCCGTAGGACCTGTTGCTACGCTACGGCTAGATAGCATTATCTGTCAGGTGAAATTCATGGAATGTAGCTCAGAATAACAGATCACACGTGTCCACATAAAAACAACAAAAGAAATCGAAGTGAACAACTTAGTAAATCAGAATAAGAAAAAAGCCGTTTCATTTTGTGCTAGAGACAGTTATGAATTGATTTGGAATGTCTTAAGGGATATACATACGTTAWGGACTTAAGACTCTGGTACTCAGATGCTGTATTGAAACCTTTTTTTTTAAAAAAAACTCGCTACTGCTGTTGTCGCCGTTAAGGATCAGGTTTTATATACTTATCTAATTTTATGTAAACTGGATGCACAGATTTATCAAATGTAGGACATACCCAGAGACAAGAAAATGTCTTTCGAGTTTATTATTAAGTTTAGTTTAGTTCAGGTTTGCAGTCAACAAACAAGACAAGAATAGTAAAAACATCTTTGTAACCAAACTTTATAAATGGCACATCGTTGTCCTAAGACCAATGAAGTTGCTTTCATTGATAGCTATTTGTAGCAAAAGATATTAGAATGTCTCTTAACTCAATGTCAGAACAGATTAAAAAAGAAACAACCTCTATAGGATGCAAAAAAAACAATTTAGAGAATTAACCACCAAACAAAGTTCAGACACATTAGAAATGAAAATATTAATATTTATTATATTTTCTCCTGCATATCTGACAACTCTGCTCAGCGTATGTTGGCATTATGTATAACAACAAGATATTGCAGCGTCATATGGTAGTTCTTGTCGGTAACCGAAAAATTAGCAGCGTCTAACAATTCAAAAGGTGAAGGATGAAGGACGACTAAATCAATGAAAATGATTCAGGCTCCATTTATACATATACGCTCTACGTAGGGTCTCGGAAAATGGACCCTGTGTGAAGCTACCTGTTGACGCTTACCATCCATGATTTATAATACCTGAGCGCATAGGGTACCACTTGGATGGTGACCATTCTGTGGCAGAAACCATCCGAAGCTCCCATCATCTCATGTTGTAACCTTCTGAACCATCCATCTAACAGACATAGGGACCTGCAGCATACCAGCCACCTGAAGAAGCTAGACTTAGACGACATAGATACCACCAACCTGAAGACTTCAAGCGCTTCGTCTCCTTCTAGAAATTACCTGGTGTATGTCGTAATCGTTTCGTATTCCGCTGGAGCAGGTATCACGGACGCCATATCTCAGTATGCGAGCCACGTAAAGATATTTGATTAAGGAAATGGTCTCTTTAAACCTTAAGTCGATTTTTCTTTATCATCACTGGCATTTAAGCATAGCTCAGGCGACAAAATGGCTTAACGTCTCCTGCAGTGTTACGAAGTTATCTTCGTTTAATCAGCATAAGACGGGTATTATAGCTGCACCTACTACCAGGTAAACTGACGATAAGGTAGATGTTTTCGATTTTCCCCACAGAGAAAACGATACCAAAATCGACCTCCATAGACCCACTCCAACAAACAGACGCTTAATTGGAGCATTATTATTATTTTCAACCGAAAGAACGATAAATTACCGAATCATTGCGAAAATTTTAACTTGTAGAAAATTTCAAGTGATTGCGCATGTTACTTTTTCTCTTTTTTCTCTTTCCTCGACACTTTCTTTAAATATACTCGTAGTATGGATTGCTTACAATCTGATAACATTAAAAATGGCTTCTCTTACGAACGTATAAAATTAGGTAAGATATTCGCTTTCCCACAAGACATGTAATTCCGAAGGGTTCTAACCTGGAAACCATTCCATGGGCACGCCACAAATGATAATATCACTATGAAATACCTGCGTATTGGCATGAGTACCTTAGCGGCCATTTATGCAACGATCGCCGCCCAAGTGATGGTAAACAAAGCTTTGAAACTTTCTCTTTCCTTGATATCCCATTTATATTTCGTGATATGCAAAAGTAATTGAGTTGAACCCGTCTTTTTAAACCCTGTATTGCTTATATAATGCTTTTATTTCATTGGTTAGTCTCTGGATATATTGGCCGTCGTTTACACAGTGAGCCAGGAATAATTATGTGTTTAATCTAATCTTTATAACATGAGACGTGGGCAGTGCGACATTTTTTAATTGCGGTGTTCATTCAGAGGCATTTCCCGAATGAAAGAGCTAATCCAGATTAATTTGAATTTCCGCGCTTAGACAGCGTTTATGTGTGTTTGCTGATGGAACGCGGAAAACTCTTGTGCAAACCGCCTGTATCCATTCAACGTTCAAAGTAAAGACCGGAAACGGTTACGGCCTGCGCTTTTATTATTCAACGGCGATGCATTTCACGCTGGCACACGACGGTATTATTTTTCTTGCGTTTTCTGTCCGCTCCATGCAAAACAGGGGCAAACTAAAACAACAACCGATGGAATGGAGATGGCGGACTGCAGATACCGCTGGAATATTAATAAAACATGGATTCCGGCCGAGGTTTCTAGATCAAAAATGAAAAATTTCAAGAGCAGTTGCTCGTATTCACACGGTCACAGCAACCAATATTTCAGTAAATACAACAGTGTTCTCTACACCTACTACTACTACCTATATCCAGTGTTACTAGTAACCGTACGATGACATACATATTAGGCATTTTATGAACTGAATCATCTCGAAATAGGCCGCTTGTTGTAAATGTTGATTAAAATATCCTTTTAGTCTAACGAAATAATGGCTTCTTTCTATTCGTCCTTAAATAATAAATTACTCCCATGCTTTAAATGGTCTAGTACAAAAGACCTTACGTGTATTTTTATGCTTAAAACATCTCACTAATTTTAATGATAATAATTAATAACCTGTCATTGTTTTGTAAATTATATATTTAAAAAGGATATCAAACTAAGCCTAACAAAAGCATCGTAGTGGTCAAGCATGTCAAAGATAATATTTCTGTACTCATCTATAGATCGTAKTATATGCATAAAATATCTGATTTAATGTAACACCAACCATTATAAAGCAGTTGGTTAAGTATCCGTTGGCAATATACTAAATAAGAACGATACTATTGCAAAAAATAATGAATGTATAGGTGTCTCCCAAAAATTAAGGGCTTGTTAAAATTAAGTAATTTTCGTAACTCTAAAGATATAATTACTAATTAAAATTCAAGCGGTTGATCTCACGAATATTAATTAATAATAGTAGCTCAATATATTTTAGATGAAACATCATTAAAGCAAAAAAATATCACCTTCAATCAGCGTAAATATTAAAGAGAATAAAAATGCATTTCTATGCTGTGCTGTCTGCACCGCAACCAACTGCAGATATATCTATTTCGCTATCATTATAGCTCATCAGTGGAGTTTAGGTCTAGTGCAGACAATAAGGTATAGAACTGGTTTTGCATATATACCAAAGGCTTGGTTCTTGCCCGCTAGCAAAAAGTGCCGCGGGGGCCTGCTATAAAATTGAAGTATGCAGTTGCATGCCAATGTGTCGGGCTATTGGTCACTTCCTTTAGGAAGTAGTACCTGTTTAGGCAGCTGGGTGTCTTTGTCCATCATGTCAGTGTAATACTGACAGATGGCATTGCCATCTAAATTTTTAATTAAAGAGGATATCTAGAAAACATGATATTTTTAACAGTCATACGTACGTACTGAAAAAATATTGCAGCTTTGACCAGGATTTGAGCCTGGGATCTTTTGAACACTGTCGAACGCGCTAACTAACTAATGCTGCTGAACGCCATCTGATGCATTTGCACCTGAATCGCACATTGCGCAGTATATTCGAGCTTCAGAGCGGAATTCGCTACGGTGGACAGATTCAAAGCTGGCAGCACTTTTTTTAGTACCTACTTATATATGCGTTATCCCAATAAATATCACTTATGTAAATTTAAAAAAAACATATCTAAAATCTTTGATCTTGATGATGTTTTAGATGATAGTAAAAATAATAGAACAAAGACAAAGTAGATATAGAAAGTGAAGGTGTTTACAAAGTACTAGATGTTTTATAGGTTAGACCAAAGGAAATGTAGGGACCCGTTGGAAAAAATACATACGTGCTACTAGGCTGCAACATATAGCTCAATCTTCGGTAAATGAACATTAATATCTAACTAAACATATGTACAAAGAAAAATATTACCGTCTGCAATAAAATACGCTATAGAAACACTGATAATTTCAACAAGAATAACAGACATTAGTGTTTAATTGATGACAGCGTATTACCGAAAATATAATAATTATCTCATGCATGCTGAAAGCATTCACCCCMATTTAATAATTTAATTTTCTTATCATTTACTGTTTTATAGTTTTTTACTAATATTTAAATTGGTTTGTCCTTAATATATGGTAAAAAGAAGGGTCAATGAAATGAACGCCAGCAGTAAAAAAGAATTCTTTCTAAATACTTTGAAGTTTCCTTTAAATTCGTCTAATTTCACATTTGATAAAATTATTTACATTTTGTAAATAGACATATTGGTCACGTAAATATGGTACACCGTATCACCATTGTAAATAACTTCAGAAATCACTGTGAATCAGTGCAATCTGTTACCTTCCTTCATCTTGATAGGTATTATATCCTCAGAAAAAAAATTATCCGCATGAAAAGATTAGGTCGCATCAGCACCTCAGGAACTTTTAATTCCTATTCATAGCTGATTCTGCATTTAAAGCAGTTTAAGTGACGCTAAATGGAGCATCGCAGGTTTACTAATTGGAACTGGTTAATTGATATAGATCAAGAGGAGGCGCTTGTTGACTTCGATCTGCTCTTCAACTTCTAAGTGGGCCCTCGACAAAAAGCCCTCGTTTCTTGGCAGTAATGACTATCGTTATTAAACTCATTATATGTAAAAGGTAAAACATTTTTCGGAGGAAAAGTCGTGTGTCCTAAGAAGAGTAGAGTTTGTTCAAAAGTTTGCCTACTCAGATGACTACTTCCACATCCAACAGATGGGAAGTATTGTCGCGAAAAAATCTTTCAAAATTTTTTATTAGTTCATTCGCTTTAAAATGGCCGAAAACGTAAAAAAACAAAATTTGAGCAAAAAAATATTGTCTGTGTGTTTGTGTGCCTGCGGTTTTGTTTGTGGACACGACAACTTTCGAAAGACTTAATATATAAACTTAAAATTTGGCAAACGTATAGACTTCAACTACCCATATCGACCTATTGTTTTTGGGGTAAGTAGGGTATCAAGGAGGGGACGAAATTGGAGGGTAATTAACCTTTTTGCAAATTTTTATTTTTTTTATATTTTTTCGTTTTAGTATGTGATTAGTAGTATATATAACTGCGTGTATTATTCGCCCTTATAAATTTTCGGTGCAGTAAACTGTTTAGAAGATATTAGCAAAAAAGCGTCATTTAAAGAAAACGGTTTTTCCTAAATATCTCCGAATATATTTAATATATTAAAAAATGAAAATATTATCAGATAGGAAATAAAATTTCCTACAAAAAGTGTCTTAGAAAATTTATCCAAAATGTTGACGTTTTCGAAATATTTTTTAAATTTTCGTAATATATAGGAAATCCAATTTCTGATCGGAAAGTACTCTTGTAATTTTTCTGTTAAGTTAATACTTTTCGAGTTATTTGGAAAAAACAGATTTTAAAAATTTATGTGTTTTTGCTAATATCACGAGGACCGTTTGTCTTAGAAATAATGTGTAGAGAGAAAAAACGCTCAAAACCTGATTACTAATCGTATAGTATAAGAAATAAAAACGTAAATGTCATTTTGACAATTGGATGTGGAAGTATTGATTCAATTTGCAGCGGTTTTTTATGGGTTTACGTAACTGTGGATCATACTGTACACATTTAGAATACAAATTTCAAATTACTCAGCTACATTTTTGTTTTAAAGTATTTAAAACTAGTAATTAGAAATTGAATAATACAATATGGAACACGAGGCCCTAGGGCTAGCGGTTGATTGTCAAACAAAATGGAACTCATTTAGATATAACAAAACTATAGTTCCAAATTTACGACACAGGCTATTATCTGAGAAAAAGCGCTACTCTAACACTAGTTATTGTTTCGCCTAATTTTCTGTTTGACAAATTGAAAGCAAGGCAATTACACTATGTTGAGGATCTGACTGAGGTTGATACTACCGAATGATTAAACGGATATACTGCATAGGTAATACTTATTGTAAAAAATACATAAGCTAGAATTTTGAATTTGAAATGTGCACAAGAATTTTGAATGAATGAATAATCGTAACTCAATAAATTTTAGTAAAGTCTAATTTCATTGAACATTATCTCAAGTTGTCACGAAACACGGAATACTATTTTAAACAACCGAGAGCTGGGGCCAGTGCAGACATTTTAGAACGGAAGTAGTAGCCCCAATTACAAAGTTTCTTATTTTGGCAAAAATAGCTCAGGAGTTTTTTACCAATGCCAGCAACATTTGCTATTCCAGGGCTTCAAATCTTTATTTTTTTTCGCTTTTGGTTCAATTAGGCTCCCAGTCTCTGCTATTATCTAAACTCTAAACTATCGTAAGTGATTTGCAAATTTTAAAGCCGGCTAAACAACGAATCGTACCATTGTTTTGTGCATTAGATAATGGATAAAAAAACTCAAAATATTAGGTTTACTTCATTCGCAGTCTTAACTATCCACTCCTTGGTCTATCATAAAATACAGCCTATAAGTCAAAAGTATGGATATAGCCGGTAAGTTGTGTAAATATGAACTTTATAGTAAAATGTCTATAAAAAGGTATTTTTTTCTGATTATCTTTGTATCCCTAGACAACCTTTTGTTTTGAAAGCGTATTTATTTTGATGGTAACCAAACTATTTTTAACGGATTTGTATTGCCTTTTTTATCCGTGTCATTCTTGTAAGCCTCGCTAACAATTTCTTTTTGCGTGAAAATTCGTGTTTCTAAATAAAACGGCATAGAATTTCATCAAAGCTGGTTCTCCAGCCGTTACTACTGGTATTTATTCGCTTGGTTATAATTCTAGAAAAAGGTAAACTGATCTCTGTTTATTTCCGTTTTTAATGCCAAATTGAAGCATAGGTATACATAAGTTAAAAAGTGAACTAAATATCAGCAATAATTTTCAATCATAGTGAAGAGCATATACACATCCTCAGATTCTATATGTGTTGACGGGTATTATTGTATAGGTACAAGGCGACGCTTGGTCGCATTTTGGAGTTAATGATCGCCTGTATCTGGATAACATCTTCCTAGGTCAATGGATAGGGCGCGCGGAATCACTGAATCGCCCGCTAGATTGATTTATTTAAGTCCACTGGATTTTTTCCTCTTAGGTCATTTAAAAACTCGGGTGTCTAAAGAAAAACCACGGAATTTAAATTTAAGAAATACATCCCAGCAGGCTGCATGACTTGTTGCTTAATTTTTGTGATAGGCTAGGTTGCTAGGTTACTGCCAAGCTGCAGGAGCTTATCAGTTTAAACATTTTATTTGATGTAAATATTTATTTAAGCGAAAAAAGTATCACGAACATTAGAATTATTATCAAATGAATAAAACAGTATTGGCACCTATTACGGTTACTGCTATGTTACCGTTTTTGTCAAAAACACAATTCTTTATAAAAAAAATACAAAATAAAAATTAGGTTTTTTGAAAGATAAAAAGGACAATACAAATCCAAAAAAGCGCTGGGTTGCCATTTAAAGAAACAAATAAGACTGCTATATAAATGCGTTGAAACACAAAAATAAAACGTAGACTTAGAAATGAAAAGTAAGCTGATACTAACATAAATAAGCCGTTTATTCCCTATACATGTATTAAAGGACACAAGACCGCAACGAATTATAAGTCAGAACAAGAACGAGACCTAACAATACAGGCCAAAACCAAGAGCAAAACCAAGAAATGTATCGATGAAAAATCAAGACCTATAGTATTAACTTTGAAAGGTACAACGAAAGGACAACACTGAGGCATTTTTATTCATGTCCCTGCTTGTATTCATCGCTAGTGGAAATGTACCCACTTCGATTCGCTGTGAAACATATGGTACATATGATCGAATTCTCTAATGTAGCATATAAGAGGTTCATACGTTGTTTCGTCAGTTTAAATAGAATAGCTATTTATGCACCAAGGGCATTATAACCTAATAAAGCCCGCGGTGCATACAATGCTTTATTTTCTACTCAATAGATATTTTTATCAGTTTAGTATCAAATAAAATTAGGATTTGTATTTGTATGTCATTATTTAGTGACCTATGGGTGAAATTTATGTAACTGTTTGGTTATTATATATTTAGGTATTTCATCTGCAAGGTATTATAGATCGACGTTAGTTAAGTAAAAAATAAAATAGTTATTGATTTTACCCGTACATATAAGTTAATGTTTCGTCTAAGCCTTTTGACTTATTTTAAATTCTTTCAGAAAGCTCTAACTACGGAATATTTTTCGAACATATAGTTAAATGTTTATTATAATCACTACAGTGAAAATCAGTCTATTCTTTTCGTAATTAAAAATATTTTAAAGATCCTGCGCTGATTGGACACATTTCCCTTAATAAGTAAGTATCGTTGTAATCAAGCAAATTCCGCTTCGCTTCGCTCACAACTGACTCCATACGTAGGCGCTTACTGCTAAACCCTCTTCTCGAGTATACTTAATTCTCGCAGTGGTCAATCAAAGCAACGCTTATTGACTGCTTCCATTGTTCCCTCTTCTGTCGCGATCAAACTGTGCCAACTCCGTACGTGACCGAACTTCGTATGACCATAGATATGCAGATGGCGTCAACCACAATTATGCGTCCCGGCCTCAGCTAGATTGACGGACCACAAAACTTCATTACCGCTGGCACATTTTTAATTGAATTCGCAAATTTTATGGCAACCGATTGCTTCCATCAGAATTTGTTTACGTGATCGACATCAGGTCCAGATAAACACATCCGTGTTTTCAATGGATTTGACCGGTGCGCAGTTAGACGGACGTCGGGCTTATATTTTTGTGTAAGATAATAATAGGACTGCGCCTGGTGAACCAGCTGATAATGGACACCAATAACGCCATATCCGGTATCACTTTACCCCTAGTTTAAAATGAAAGAACTTGATTGGCTGCTGATTCCATTAATAAATTACAGCGACGGCGCCAGGACATTTGWGATGGGTGGGCACTAATTAGTAATAATAATACATTGCAATTCAAATGCAAAATAAAGATTTGCAATATTTAACATTTTTTGTATATAGATATGTAGAGTATATACCTAATATACAGCAGGTATCTAATATATTTTTAATAAAATTATCAATGTCTTTATATTTTAAACACTTAATAATAACACAATGTACACAATATTTATAGAGCAATTCGCAAACAGAATTTCTTTAACATTACTTGTCAAAGACGTTTTTCTGCAAAAAAAGGTACTGGAATTTTACCATCTGATGCTGAAAAACATGCAATGAGCTAAAGCAATTCACGATAATAGAAGAACACGCTTACAATTTTGTACTTACATATTTAAGGATGTATATGTTTACGAATTTTATTCTTATTGTACATAAGATAGGTATTTAAAAAATCTATTAAGTTCAAATTCATTTTAATACTTATTTATATCTGACGGTTTGAATATTTCTTCACTATCAGTAAACCACCTTTTACAAATAGAACACATTTTTAAATCAATACCAATGTTGAATTTTGCATATCCAGTAAAAAGACCTATCATTAAATATCATTAAATTAATTTAATTAATCAGCTACTACTGGGTTACACATTTTGTGCATACGTTGTATTTTCTCTTCAATAACTAGTATAGTTTTATTTATTTAATTAGTTTTCCTTAAAACATATACTGAAGAAGTTCTTGCCACATCTGCAATAAATAGACGTAGCAACTCAAATGTGGAACAATATTGCGAAGTGTTTTATTATTTTTAGAATACGAACAAAGATAAACCGAGTTCTTGTTTTAAATCCGTGCTTCTCTTAAGTTATTTCGAGTATTAATTTGTTGATGGAAATAAAAAAAAGTGCCGTGGGAGCCTGCTGTCAAATTGAAGTATGCAGTTGCATGCCAATTTGTCAGGCTACAGGTCACTTCCTTTAGGAAGTAGTACCCGTTAAGGCAGCTAGGTGGCTTTGTCATCATGTCAGTGTAATGCTGACAGATGGCATTGCCATCTAAATTCTTACTTAAAACCGATGATTTTACGATTCTGTAAGCTATCATCATCTATCATCATTTTTAAGACCATGCACAGATCCGCAATGTGTTATTTATACAATTATAATCACTAAATAAACGTACTGTTGCGCGTGCGGGCTCAAAAATTCGGATTTGTAGCTTAATTTCCTTATTATTTACGCACAAGTACCGAAATCCAGTACACTATTCGTCGTGTTTATGTGTGGGATGCTTCCCGTCTAGAACCTTCCATCATCTTCGCGTTAATTCGAAAACCTAATCTGCCTAACCTGTGGGCGTTAGTATACCCACATCATAAAAGTGTAAAAAAGAATCCAAATTCTGCATGCACGTTATGATTAAACTCCGAAGAGAGATACTTTGTGAAAGTGACGTCAATCAAACAAAAGCTATTATTATTATTGTTCATATTGTAATATATCTTTATTCCACATTTTTTCAATGGAGGGGGGGGGGGACTATGCGCGCTTAGGGTATACAGAATAACATTAAAGCAAGCCTCTTTTAAATAGACTACCTTTTCCTTAAGAGATTCATCATAACAAATACGGACATATTAATATAAGTATCACATTACAATTAACTCGACTTTCAGTGCAGCGCGCACATTACACATTGTAAGCTAGAATTAGTGCTTCCAATTGATATAGTAATAAAATTATTAAAGCAGCATTGGTTCAATAGGAGAATTGTAACAAGAAAATTTAAATTTATTAACATCAAAGGAAGTTTTAAGACGTTTAGTGGGACACATAGATTGCTTCGTAGGGTTCAAGCAGAGATCCCGCAAAGTATCCTTTGATAGAACGATGAATTCTGGAATCTGTGAAGTATTTTCTAATGTAAATTCTTAGAGCGTAAAAAAGAAATATTCCTTTGCTCGGCAATTAGGTGATATGTATGTATTGGATGCAAATGTCTTGGGGAGCTGGTTAGATTACACAGTAAAGATAAAAGTTTCCTAGAAGTAGGACCATAAATGTGTTCAATGTGCTTTGAAATGACCTCTATATTAATTCTTGAGTCGGTATAATCCGGTAGAATGAACCTCGCGTATATATTTGTAGCTGAAGTCTACCGAAAAACGTTGCTGATAACATGATTTACTGGCTGATTTATTAGAAGTAGATACCGTAAATAACAGGTTTGCACATATGAAGAATTTTGGGGCAAAACGGAGTTGTTATGAAGTCACTCCCCAAAATTACAAAGTGGCGTTGCATAAGGCCTAACAAAAGGTTAAGCAAACACCTGATAAATATTTCTTTTATTGCCTTCTTTTAAATACTATTCGATAGATTATCGGAAATTTATTAGAATCACATATTCTTATTTTATAGGTGGGATTCCTTACTTAACTTTCGTCTCATTGTTTCGTCAGGAAGAGCATTTTACTGTGGTTGGTTCTGCAACGAGATGGGGTTTCCGCAATCCTAGGTCATGACTAATAAAAATATTTATAGCTTATTACATTTAATTCAATAAATGAAAGAGGTAGGTTCAATTTAATGTTATTTTGATCGTTTAGCTACATGTCATGATGACAATAGCTTGGAAAAGACACAAGAAAGATAACCAAATAAATCGTCAAAGACAGCGATTTTTTCACAAGCAAAACAAATAAATTATTTATTATATTAAACCTATATGTCTCCGAATGTAATCTATTTTGCAGAATATATAATTAACATCTACGGTAAATATTTTGTAAAACTCATGAAACTTGCACCTTTTAACACTAAATTAACTATTTTGTGTCCTTAATGGACTCATTATGAAGAGGAATTTTTTATTTTTCATTGTTGATATCACTAAAAAAACTCTGAGGGAACATTAACCAAACCCCAATTCGTAACTGCCATAGGTCTTGCCAAAATTGACACCTAGCCAACTTAAGCATGGCAGGTTAAACTTCCTTCCTTACATTTAACAATACTTACACTTGCGCCGACATTAGGATCGCTTTTTGGACGAAGCGCTTTTAAATGCCGATCATTTAATTATGCGGAATAAAGAAAAAATGATGGAGTGACAGTTTTTGTATTGTTATGCTTGCAGACGTTGGCATTGTCACCAAATCACAAATAAAGCCGTCAAATGGATGAGCACGATAACTGGACCACCCTGTACATACATGGCAGTCAAGGTAAATACATAATTTTTTAATAAAAATTTACCGTTTGCAGGATTTCTTATATACTAAACCAAACGCTACGCATCCACTTATTCTGTAGAATGAACAGTATGTATGTACATGTTGTCCGATCTCAAGCGACAGAACACCAACGCCTATAGTATGCCATAAGGATGGCTTCGCGGGCATAGTTCTTGAGACAACCTTTAGAGTATGGCAGAAGAAAGTAGATGCCAGGCGGTCCACGTATCCCTTCCAGGACAGAAACTCATCGACCTGTACTAAGAAAATGTAATAAAAGCGGCAGGKAAGTAACTCATCTTCAAAGTTAATTCTAACTATAATGGTTGTTTTTCTCGCTTATTTGTATAATAATGTGTAATAATTGGGTATTTGACATGAATTTATATTTTATTAAATTGCATATTAATAGGTAGAATCCACAAAACAACTGTGACAACTAATAAATTCGAAAAAAATGGAATTTAAGGTGAATGTTTAATATTAAAAATGTGAATATTTAAAGGGACCGCCAAAACGCGAACATATTGGCCGTGACGTCAGGTGTCTTGTAAATGGCCGCTTGTTTACATCTGGGGTCACGCGTCAGCCTCAGCCCGTCAATTTATCAGTTTGTTGTTTGCGTTCATTTTGTGACAAGCGAATTGAAATACGCCAAGAAAAAGTGAAATACTTATGAGTTACGACTTCTGAAGGCATGTTCACTGTTATGGAATTTGTGTACAGCGACGAGCGGTTCAACGCGGCAGAGATGAGGAACGTAAAAGCAACAGCATAAGTGAAGTTTTTTATAAAATTAACGTAGCATTGATAATTTGATCACAGTGGGTTGTTGGAAACATACTATTTGGAAACCTAAAAATGTAAGAATCAAAAATGTACCCTAAACTTGACATTTATTTTAGAGGTCAGAATAAATATTTTCGGGGCACTTGCGGTCTGGCTAACAGTCGAATAGATGGAGAACAATGTCGTTCTTTAGTATAACATTTCCCTCTATCAACTTAAAACGCATATAATTTTTCATGTCCTCTTCAAGCTATAACAAAATGGAAACTGAATGGCAAACACTTATAACCCAAAAAAAATAATAAAACTTATAGTAAGAATTAATATGACCTTCACAACAGAAAAGCAAACTTTGCAATTTCGGCATATCACGTCTAGAGGCCTTACACAACTTTTTCATACGTTGATAATCTCGAGGAACGGTTACAAAAATTTTGTTAGCTGTACTGACTGAAGTACTTTTATAACCATGTACAAAACAACACTTGTTTTGGTTTCCATACATAATAGATGCTTGTAGAACTACACAAATCACTTTTTGGTGCGACCTCTTACACCGTCGTTTCAATAAACACCACACAAAAACTTTTCCAATACAAGAGCGATACTACACCATTAAACAGCACGCTCCTCGGTAATGTTTACATGACACTTGACGTCACGAGTTGAATAACCTTGGATAGAAGCGTTTTGGCGGTGACTCCTAAGATTCGAATTTCAGTCCTGAAATGCTCTACCTACAAATATATTTTTGTTTTTTTTTAACATGGCGTACGACAGATATGCACTTCAAGATTCATTTTACGTAATTTTCAAAAAAAGTAAAATACCCAATTCATATCGAAACATAGGCCTACATACTCGCTAAAACAATTATTACACATGGTTAATTTTAACTTGCACTTCACCATTGTGTTAAATAAGCAAAAGCAAATTACTTTTCTTTAAGTTTAATTGTAGAGCCAACTAACTTTTGACTCGAGTGATATACGACTGTGTACATACATACAGCATAGTAGGATCTAAATGCGCTTTGGGTATATCGTTGATGTATATAAGGAACAATAATATTCCCAATATAAGTGATTTAGGTATTCCTTTTTCTACAAGAGTAAGAATATTGTTTATACAGCTTCGAAGTAAAGCTTAAAACCATTGAATACGCAATGTCTATAGAAATCCCATCTCTATACCACTAACCAGAAGTGAGATAACTTGCGAGGCATTACAAACGGAATGCCGTATATAGTGTTATATTTAGGTAGGATAACATTTTATAAGAGGACAGTCAGGGCGAGCTTTTAGTTATGATCTTAAAAGAAGTGGTAGCTGTTACTACAAGTTCGTTTCATTTGCAACTTCTGATACAGTTGCACTATAACCTGGTATTTCCGATCAAGATAGCCAGGTCCGCTAGACCGCACCAACCGAACAATGCGACCATCCCATCCGAATATTAATTCCATCACTTATATTCGACAGTGCACCGAATTTATCACTATATTTCCCCGCGTTCACATTCAGAGCCAATTCGACGTGGCGGGATGGTTGAGCTACGCTATCTGGCTGGGCCCGTTTATAACAATTACATGCATCAGGCCCATTTGCATGCAGATAGTGCAATGGCGTCATAATAGCGTAGATGTTCGACATCGGGTGCATTCGCACTGCAAATGTGAGCAAATCCTGCATAATGCATGCCCAGGGAAACGATCTAACCGGAACAGATGGTATTCGGGTGTATCATATACGAATTAAATGTTGAATGTTCTTGGTTGCGAATGGAATGATTGGCTTGGGTATATTACATTCCCTACAGACATTTAACAAAAAATTATATACTACATTTGTAGTACACGGTAAAATATGAACTCAAATTATCAGCAAACTGTCTTTTACAAACTGGCTATGACCTTATATAGATCAACCAATTTTATTTGAAAGGTTAGATAATTTTATGGCAGATATTGCAATAAACTCCAGTTGACGTTCCTTTTTTCAATGTTATAAATCAAATATGTGTATTTATTATATCTAAGCAGTGGAAAGAAGAATTCTTAAGAAGCATTTAATTGAGAGAAACTGATTTGGGTAATAATTTCTAGGAAAAAAATCCCTAAATTTGTAACTGTTTATTGACAGGTAAAATATTCTAGTAATAACCTTTACTTACCTACCTTTGCCGTACTGTTATTTTACGGCGTGTCAGTGCTACTTTGGATAACAGCATTAAAGTTGCCATAATTGTGGAAGTAGCACTGATGGCGATGAGCCAGTTCAAAAAAAGTGAAATAAGTGTTCCATGTAAGAATAAAATTAGGACGACTTCATTATTGTATAATATACCTACTTAATTTATTTAAGTGAATCTTTCTTTCAAAAAATCTTTGAGTAAATAATATTTATAAAGTGAATGCGCCATATTCTTGTAATTGTAACTGGCACAATTACAAAAAATTTTATGTATTCAATTTTAAACATATGGGAATACAAAGGGCTGGTTACCTGCGATAACAATTGGGTAGTTCGAGCTTAAAAGCTTGTAGCTGTAATTCTTTCTAGGCTTCTCAGAGGCCTCCGATCGAGCTGATTAGTGTTTTAATACCTAAAATTAAGAAATTGGGTTTTAGAAGCAAAGTAAAAGAACCATTATCTTCAAAAGTGACAAAATTTCAGGTTGCAAATGCGATAAATAAGCAGGTATCCAATATAGAGTGTGCTGCGGAAAAAGTTATTAGAGGAGTGCACCAAGGATCTATTCTGGGATCATTACCCTTCCTATTATAATGATGACTTGTCGTCCATTGCAAAACTATATATCAAATCTGATCCATAAAATTCACAGAAATAAAAAGTACATAACACTTAAGTGCCTCGGATGAGTGGTAACAGCAGCAACGAACAGGCAACAACAGTTAACAATTTTTTGTTTTAAGAGAGGTAGTTCGGAGCAGTTTGAAATTCGACATGGAGGTCAAATTCTCGTATCGTCATACGTTTTTCGGTGTGATGATTGACACCGAATACTGTTAGAAGCGCTATGTTAACTATACGGTCAAGAATGTCATTAAACTACGCCCTGCATGCGACTGGAATTCTGAGCATAGGGCCGAAGTTACAAAAGCGCCTATTGCAATCACGTGAACGTAATAATCAGAAGCTTCTAGATTTCTTCTGCCTTTGCCGGAGCACCAAGCTGCTTCCTCACAGTACTTCACCTTATGGTCCCAAACGTGCTCAATCAGGACCTGTTACTTGCAAACTATAGCTGGATCCATAAACTGCATGTGGTGACGTCACTTAGAGTGTGCGATACGAGATAGACTTATTGCAATAAACATCGTTGAAAATTTATGTTATGCATGGTTACTTTCCTATCACTAAGGGCAGGCTGCACAAACGCGGATCAATTTGATCGCGGTGATAACCTCGGATCAAATCATGTCAACACCAATACGAACGCCTAAGATTTGTGGTTACCGTAGTTTCATCCGAGATAAACGCCGCGATCAAATTGATCCGCGTTTGTGCCACCGCCCCTACAGTTGTCCTAACCAATAGGTATTCAGCAATTTGCAAAATCAACGATGCCCGCATTATTCATAGGTTTTATAGGTAACAGCAATAACGTCTTATTTTAATCAGTGCAGTCAAATGCGCCAAATGTCAAATTTACATGGAATCGTACGATCTGATTTACATGACACGCTCTACGTTCACGCCAGGGAAACACAACCATGGCTTGCTTGACCCGTTTTTTATGTACGCTCGTTACTGCACCACCTTTGACATTTAACAGAGCTCTGGATAACTCTGTTGATTGATTTGAATGTTCCTTTTTCGTGGCTGTACTCTAGTATACTTTCTTCATTGTTTTGGCGAGTACCAGGCAGCCAATATAAATGAAAAAAAATATTTGGTTCTAACGCTCCAGCTTCGGCTCAAGCCCTTCTCGGACTAGAGAAATTCTAGGTTATACAAATAGTGTAAAATTATTACCTCGAAAAAAAGATTTTGCATTTACAGCGTAATACAGTATTTAAAGTACAACCATTACTAAATGTATGAAACAGCCCAAATGCGTGTGGTATGTGACATAAATATAGACAACGGAGGGCATTTACAGTGCCTTTTAAATAAGTAGGTAACATTACTTTATTTTTGTTATTACTATTACTTTTCATATTATATTTTCACGCTTTTATGTAATAAGATTTTAATTTTTAAGTTCGGTTTTATTTAACTTGCATGAATTAGACTGTCAAACTAAGGATATATGCTTGCTAGATTAGAAGTGTTTTAT
The DNA here is from genome assembly GCA_025024175.1 of Rhyzopertha dominica. Lineage (NCBI taxonomy): Eukaryota > Metazoa > Arthropoda > Insecta > Coleoptera > Bostrichidae > Rhyzopertha > Rhyzopertha dominica. Next base: position 39,398,558 of record QCXZ01000064.1, read on the forward strand.
GATAATTAAATTTGCAGGTATAAATTTAAATCGATTTTTCTCTTAAGAAAATGTCAAAATGTTTTATAATTATTTCACAAGAAGATATTGTAAAAACAAACTAATACAGCAGCCTCTTGAGTTTATGATTTACTCCTATTAAAATTGTGAATATCCTGCCTTATTTGGAATGATTAGATATACCTACTTCTGTACCAAATTCGAATAAAATATATCCAAAAACAAAAAAGCAGTCGAAAGAAACGAAGTAAAGAAAAAATATTTTGAAGGGCTAACATGGTATAAGGAAACAAAATTACTCTAAGATAAGCTGGTTTATTTCGGCTTACTTTGACCCAAGGAAGCTACAGTGAACGTATGGCCCACTCGTTACAGAGCTCTGTACACATAGATTTTACGTACTTCTTGGACATATGGTTTAATTCTACAAACTTTGCATGTTTTGTGTCAATAATATGCTTCAATCAAATAACAGGACTATGAACTTGTTTCAAGTAATCAGAAAATGTTAGAAGAGGACAAGGCACACTAAAGATGGTTTAGCTTTTTTACTTAAGGGATAAAGGCACGTTGAATAATTTGCCAGCACTATATTTGGTTTCTTCAGGATGATTTTTCGATTTGCCCCGATTTAGTCCCCTAAGGTCGTTTAGGTGAAATATGCATCACTCAGGTAATCAATGCTTTCCTTTGGGAAATCCCCGAAGGAATGTTATTATCTTGAACCAAATGAACGCGCTGCAGCTAGGCAGTTAAGCTGAAATATAGTGCACCATTCATATTCCGGTAATTCGCCACAATAAAGTTACCTAAGAGAAAGAATGCAAAGAACTTCCCGCGGGTCCAATTCCGAGGAAATATGCAGCAAGCGCGGCTAACGCGGGAATGAATATCGCGTTTGGAAACTCGTCTTCGCCTACTAGTGACGGATGAAATCGCCTGGGACCGCGGACAATTCCCGATTGTGCGGTTCTGCAGGCGAAACTGTTCGGTTAACGTTTGTATTCCCCGAAGCTGTCGCGAATTTTTCAATGGGAAAACGTGTCGCTTTTAATTGATTGTTCTGGTTAGGACCAAATCCTGCGTGTGGAATCCAGTTTCAAAAATATTAGCTTTGCCTGGCGTCGCACTACGGTGCACTGTTCATCTATTACAAAGAAATGGTGTACTATTTAGTAAATGTACGGATGTAGACAGGTCACAGGTTCAGAGGTATTTAATCTAAGTGTACAACAAGATACAAGATGGTTGTCTATGTATGTCTGTGAGGTCTGCATTTATGATGCATTTTTATGATCCACCTAACCTTTAGCATTTAATTATCGTGGGTAGTTAGCGCCCATGAAGCGGCACTTCAAGGTACTGGTCCCTTCTACTTTGTTAATTATTAGTGTAGTAGACGAGAAAGAGATCCGACAACGTGGTATTTGGTTAAAAATAGTAGATCGAATGTTCCAGTGCATGTAAAACAGGATGGCTCAATCTGTTTGTCAAACTAGTATCACAAATGTAAAGTTTGAGATAATAAAAGTGTTCTAAGTAGACTGACGTGTAGTAATTTATATAAAAGTAGAATATATAAAACATGAAACAGTTCATAAGCCATTAGAAGTGAAGAAATGTATGAAGATATTAGTGGACTAAAAGCTAAGAGTAAGCACATTGAAACAAAAATATGGAAGCGAGATTGTAAGCAGAATTTATATTAAATGGAAATGTGGCAGAAAATTTGAAGAAGTTTAAGCATAATGTAGAAGTAAGTGTATATGAAAGCATCAGGGAAGATTAATAAGCCCGCTGTAATAAAAGTGGCGCTTTTTTAAATTTTATCGGAGAAGGTATGGAAATTTTTAACACATTAACTTTATCCAAAGATGACAAGAAGAATTATGTAAAGGCAGTGGATGAATTTGAGAAATATGCAAATCCAAGAAAAAAACGTCTACGAAAGATTTCGAAGAAACAAGATCAAGATCAATTGTCATCAACTGAGCTGAAAAAGTTGGCAACATCATGCGAATTTGAACAACAAAAAGATTCATTAATCGTGACAAAATTGTGCTAGGCATACATGATAAAAGCCTGCAATAAAAGTTATTAGGGAGACAGGATATGACACTGGTACAAGCTGAAATAGTTAGAAGTGTACAGGGAGAGAAGGATTTGAAAATCAAGCAAAAGAAGTAAATTGGGTTGAAGAGTCGACAAGAAAATCAAGATAAAAAAGGAGAGTGCCAAAGAAGGTAGTCTTCGCGAAAAAAATTCTTTTGTTACAGGTGCAAGTTACAGCATGGGCCAAGGGAGTGCAAAGCATTTGTACAGAAGTGCAGGAGGTGTGGTAAATTGAATCACTCTAGGAAGCCGGGCATTGTTAGAATTGTTAAAGAAATCAACCACGAACTAATAGACGTTAGCGAAGCCGATACTTTAACCATAGATATATTGACAGCTAGTAATTGTAAGACAGGTAACGTCGAATTGGGCATAGATTAATAGGAATGGTTAAATATCTAAGACAATCAATTTATTGGCAGATTTCCGAAAAAAAATAATCAAAGGAGAGAAGGAGGTTGCCATCTCACGAGGCTGAACTTACACATAAAGGAAATGTTGAGTAAACGTCTCGTTTAATGCAGAAACGTAGACCAATTCATTATGCTTCTGGAAATTAAACGAAATCTGAAAAAGCATATTCACAAATGGAAATAGAATTATTTGGGGTTGTGTTTGCTACAAGTAAATTTCACTATTACATTTATGATAGGCAGGTTAGGGGCATTACAGACCATAAATCTTTGTTAAGTTTAGTCAAAATGCCTGTTGCTGAAGAAAATAAAGCTTTTAAAATACAACATAAAATTACAGTTTTCGCCATGTAAAGAAATGCATATAGCAAACTTATTGTCAAGTTCAATGGTAAAAGATGACGTTAAAGGCGATGAAGGGTTGGAAGAGGTAGTACACTTAATAGAGTAACATTTAGTTATCACAGAATTCATTTAGTATGAACGTCATTCCAGTTCACTCTTAACTTAAAAATAGAGTATCTATCTTTAATGTGATCGTTCTCAAATCGATAGAGAGCATGCTACTATAGTAGCAGAAAACAACAAAACCAAACGTTTGGAGTTCCTGACTGTCATCACGTTAATTTCAGCAGCTAAATGTTGAAATTTAAAAATAATTTCTCCACCATCGTCATTATTTTACAATTTAGTAGAGTTGCTCAGAAGTTTTTGGGAAGTGGATGAAAGATGGTAATTTTTTTCTAGTTCAACTTGGTCATTTAGTTATAGTTTCTGTATTGTTTTTCCGGGATTACTTTTTTTTTATTCAGAATAAGCACTTATAAAAACGATTGTGTTTCCGATCTTTTATTTATGTTAATAGCAGTGCTGCCTATCTTCCCAACAGGTCGTTATACGTACTGTACCTATTCATTAATTCGTTCTTTTTGATGTCTCTAAGTTATAGAAAATAATATGAATAGCTTCCATTAATGGCTCACCTGGGTGATTTCCAAGCCTTAGCCTTGCTATATAAGTATGATATCGAAGATATGGTAGAAACTGGACCGTCTGTTGATGTTCCTAACAGAACGATTGACATTTGGCATTTTGAAAAACAATAGGGTTGCCTGTAGGAATAGTATGGCGCGTATGTGAGGTACAATTTACAACATAAATATAAAAACAGTAAATAGCAGTCTTGAGTAGTTATGGTTGGATGTTTCTTATAGGCTCCTCAGGTATAATCTGTATATCTGATGTCTTGAAACTTTGAAAAAGCTTCCGTCTTATTGCTAATACTGTTGTGTAACTGGGTAACTGAGCCAACGCGCACGATAGCTCCATCCCTCTCGCACAAACTGATATGTTCGAAACAACCCCACTTGAAAAGTTGTTAGATCGCCGCTTTATTCCGATTATATGAATTATTTTTAGAGCATTAAACACATACTTTAGTAAAAAAGTGATGATATCACTATTCGAAGGATGACACTTTTTCTGGTGAAATATTACCTGTTATAAAAAGATGGTAAAAAGTTAGAAATAAACGTTTTTCTAAATTTAACTTATTTTTATTAGGTTCTTTTTATTTTAACATACCTACGCAACGTATAGTATACAATTAGTCTTTATGTCATGTGTTTGTAAACTCTGACTTTTTTTGGTTCGAAATCTTACAGTTATCAAAACTATTTAAATGACGTACTTAAATATAGGTTCTTGTTCTACTCAAATAGTAAATCACCTCATCAGCACTAATGGGTTGTTAAGTTTGGCTAATGTTTTATTGGTACGGTTAGTAAACATTTTCTTTTCACTAGAAGTAAAGATTCCATACATCTTGTAAAATTCAACGACAAGCGCTTTTGTTGTTTCCAAGAGACCATCGTTCTGGTATAATAAATTTCAGCGTGAAACAAATTCAAGCAAAGCAGGTGTTTTATTCCGGTTTAATATCTTTGTAGGATCGTCCAAATTGTATTTATGTTTAAATCTGTAAGCAACATATCCTGCTATATAAACCAACATATCATCATTTACTTTTTCCTTTAAAGCAAATTTATCAGTTGAGGCTAAAACTTGATTGTAAGTAGCAAATTCATATAATTCGTGTTCGAGAGTATGAGTGAATGAACAACTGGTTTGAGATCTTTCATCATCCCCTATTTGGAGGTCGCTGTAAAGGTTGTAGTAACCAAAATATTATCTTCGGTATTTTGTTTTTCATTAAATATTCATGCAGAATATTTTCCGAGAACAAGCCATCTTAATTTGTATTGCACTTCTTTGTTGAGTCTATAAGTTAGTATATACATTCTACGTTATATTTAGAGCCCAAATATTAACACATTTCCAGCATAAATTTATTTGTAAGAAGTTTCTTTTTTTGTAATTGAATTAAGGAATTGTGCTTTTTAACCCTCATAGAAGCAAAAAATCAGAGATACGATCTATGATGCTTTTTTGGTGTTCCAAGTCGACACGAAAACCATTCTTCACAAGAGAGTCAAGTACATACCTCGAGTTCCAATTTAGTACATCGAACCAATCGTTAAAGAGCTGCAAAGCTTCGGCCGTTTTTTTTCAAGGTGTATTAGGCGGAAATAGCTTTTGTTTACCACAATATTTTATTCATTCATATGTTATTTAGTTGATTTAGTTCCAAACAAGTTAATAAGATCCACAAAACTTCCTTCTAACATAAAACCGTTGTCAAATAAATGATATCGCTCCAGTTTTAATAGGTGTGGTACATCGACAAATACACATATATTTAAAGTCATTAGTAGGATGTTAAAAAACCCAATTTCCGTCATAAGCCATGTACAGTTCACGTCAGAGTTTAGTATTTCCACTACCCATATCACCTACAATTCCAACTACTATATTACCATAATTGTGTAACTGCGATATAATTTCAAAAATTATAGTTTTGTCCATTGGTTGGTCGTATCGTATCGGTTATTTTCATCTTTTAATTGGTCCTCTGGCCATGTCTGCTTGGCAACAGCGTTTCAAATTTATTTTGTGTTCTCTCCTACACGCTATCATCTATACTGTTTAGTTGTGAAACGAAAAATACTTGATGTTGCTGCCTTGCCACATTTTGCCACAGCACCACCGGACATTTTTATGACACACATGATGAACACTGTACGCAAACTATGTTAGCTTTTGACACTATGACAGCCCAGCTTAACAATAAGACAACAATGGCATAAACTGCCTACACATACGCCACAAAATTAGTCAGTACAGCATAAAACGGAGAACGTAAACAATGTAGATTCTACTACATTCTGCTTCGATTGTGACGTCATGCGCAGAAGTCTGCTAGCTTGAGCGGACTGAATAGCACACCGTTCTGTGTGTATCGCGGCCAAAACCTAACAGAAATGAACCTGTTTACTTGCTGAGTAGATTTCTAAGGTTAGTTCTACTACAATTTAAAAGCACGCCATTTAGACTTGCTCCAACTAATACTTCTTTCATTGCCTTGATTTTTGCACGAATATAAGTTCGATTGTGGACAGTGGTTTGGTAGATGTCGGTGTCAGCGATCGTGAGTTCTTTATATTCTATGAGTATATTCCCATTTGATGTAATGGAGAACAAATGAACATTTGTAAGTACTCTTAAACTTTCGTAATCTTTATTACGATTATTTTTAAATCTCGACTGTCATCAATAACGTTTATACTATTTTGAATATAGAAACTTTCTTATTTCTTGCGTTAGGTATGAACAAATTAGGTATTCTTCATGCCACTTATACAGGAAAGCTCACAATTGTTACCATTTTGGGTTGTTCTAAGTCATTTGATACTTTAATAAACAATCCAATTTTGATTGCAACACCGGGGTACTGATTCGCTTTGGAACGCAGGGTATCCGAATTGTTTTTAAACTTCCTATGGCATTGTAGTCAAGCTGTACTGCACTTACATATCAAAGCGGGCCTTAAGATTACCCAGGCTGCCAGTGCCGTCTACCATACCTAGCTGTCATGCCCCTTGCAAGAACGGGTGAAACATTGACCTAGCGAATTCGTTGGCTAATGCTAATAAAGTGTAAATAACTCCGCAGCCATTGTATACGCGGTCGACTGTAAATTCCACAGTATAAAGCTCGAAAAGGTTCAACCGGTTCTGCGCGCAAGAATTAACTTTCGACGCCGCTCCGCCGAAGCGGATAGAAAGCTTTGCAAAATAAACTGGTAACGGCGCTTAAACTGGTGCCGGGATCGTACATTTTAATCCAATTTTAACACAGACGCGCAAAGAGTTTTCGTTTAATTATTTCATCGTTACCCGCGTGCGCCAGCGGATGGTCGCGATTATATTAAATAATTACGTTCGGTTTTTCGTTTTTCCTTCGGCATGTGTTTTTCTGCTCCGTTGCGGTAATTGGTAATTTGATTGCGGTGAAATGGAAAAATAAAGTCTGTGGTGAAAATAAAAATTGACGGGGCGGGTGATAAATTCAATTTGCCCCGTTCTGTAAATAAAGTACCGGGACCTGGGAAACACACAACGCAAAGTACACAGATAAACAGTTGGGTTTTGCATGGCTCGAAAGCGGGACGGGCAGTTTTGCGTGCGGGTTTCTTTAGATGGAAGGGTCAGCGGAAAAAGAGTAAATATGTATATGGGTCAGCCTAAGCTGCAGTTTTGGAGAGGATAAACAAGGAATTCCTTGGCCATTTTAATAAATCAACAACTGTTCTCTTATTATAATAAAGTTCTCGAATCCCAGGCACTGCAAACTTGATGCGCATAGAGAGTTGATTATGACGTAAATACTTGAGAGTAGGTTTACATTTGATTATTACCATTTGTGCTAAAAAATATTCACTATTTTAGGACAATCCTATATCTGCAAAGGAAATGCAAAAGTAATCTTGTTAATTTAAAGAAAAATGTGAAGATAGCAACTGCATTACTTCTGCTTTACCGATATTATCTTTTTTTCTTGTGACTTGAGCGATGTTGATAGCTATTTATGTACCAAGGCAGTAAAGTGGCACTTTATTGAAAGAGTTTGGAGATTGAGAGCCGAGGCGAAGACGAGGCGAGCAACCAGACGAGTTCGATAAAGACACTACAGGCGTGGTGCATACAATGTTTTCTCAGCTACTACTACTACTACTACTACTACTACTACTATTAGTATTTCCATTTGAAGTGTTTAGAAGTTCTGCACTCACACTTTAGAAAGTACACGACGTTTGAGGTTTAGTTGTAACATTTGACATTTCCATTATTATAAATCTTTGCCTTGACATTTAGGAGCGTTGGCTTGGTTACCAGGCAGGTAAAGTATTTTACTGCCTAGGCAGATAAAGTGACATTTTCGTGCGTCGGATGAGTAGGATAAAGTTGTAATTTCGAATGTAGTAGCCGAAAAAATAGGACTTTCATTTAAAGGGACAATAAACGGATTCAATAACAGAAAAGAAATGAAAACTAAATCTCGAGAAAGTGTCTTAAAACAGTGAACATCAATGTGCAAATAGTATTATAAATAATATAGGATAAACCAGAGCGGGTAAAAAATGATTTCTATAAATGCCGCTAAATATCAATAAATTCCAATAAAAATTCCAGTAAATCGATGTGACTCCTTCCAAACTTTTGAAAATAGTTGCATAATAACCCCATAAATCCCTTGGATATGTTTGCATTCTCGGCATATTTATTCATAGTATATTTTAATGTGGAATTTTGCTGAATTCGCATCAGATTTTCGGGATTATTAATTTCTATTTGCTGTACATAAACAGAAATAACCGAATGGGAAAAACCGTGCTATGCAATATGTTTATTGGGCTGTGGAGATTCCATAGCTGCGTTAGGCAAATCTTGTACAAAACTGTGTACGCGCAGAAATGCTAAATTTTAGAATAACGAAGGCGCATAGACAATCAAAGTGGCTTTCAAACGAGGTCAAACTTGGCCCCCTTGTTATTTGAATCGTCGAGCTGGTAGCAACTGTGATGCTATGATGGATTGTGAGAGAAACGTATCATCTGTAAAAGAAAGTACCTAATTTTAACGATTTTGCCAGCATTTATCTAAACCTAATAAATTATTTCGTTAAATTCGGAGGGGGAAGAAGTTCCATGAGTCATAGCTTTCACTACTCGATTCAAATTAGTAGTATGGGATTTTCAAATATTCTTTAACTAGTTATTAGCAGTACCAATATTAGAGTTGGGTGGGTCGCGAAATGCGCAAACTAGATCGCGTCATTGAAGGTGGATCGTTCTCGAACGGACTGGTGTTCCAGATTATCATGCGTTATTATAGGCCTTATAGCTGTGTAGTCTGTACTGCGTCGTAACAGAGGCACGTGATTTTTATTCAGAAGTGAAGCGCCCAAGATGGAGCTGCGAATTGTGGCGAGTTGTATTAATAGAAATAGATCAATGCCACTGAATGATTACTATTCGTAGTTATGAAATTATGCTCTCAGCGTGACTAATTATTTGTAAAATAATAGCTTCAAACAAAACACGTGTGGGTACTTACATAATATAGACAGAAAATTGTATTGTTTCAAAACCAACTTATAAATAAAAAGACAATTGAAGAACTCAAACAAAATTGTAACTGACAAAAATAAAAAAAGTTCTATTTGTGGGTATTTCCATCTACGATCTATCTAAATCTACATATATTATTGCAATAAGAACTATAAAGAAAATGCACATATTTGCAGATAATGGTTGAAAACCATGATTTTGTTAACTAACAAAACGCAGTTACGATTGCTAAACACTAAGCATGAGTAAAGATTATCAAGCCATGCATCTACGTCGCATTATCACTACAAGGGAGATGGGAATTCCCTACTACTGTATCACAGGTCCTAAATATATATAAGTGTATAAGATATAACTTCCAGCAAAGTTGTGAGGCCTGAAGGCCGGTACAGCTATGTAAATTCCTCTTTTTATAATTCTCCTCGACAGCTTCCGTAATTAGCGACGAATTTTCCTGTGCAACGAACTTCAGCTTTAAAACTTATTAATTTATTAGCTTTAATAAGATTTTCTGATATTCTGTTTTGAAACTAATTCAGAAAAACTTCATTAACTTCCTGAAAGCCGCCAGCCCTTTTAAATCGGCCAGAAAATGCGAGCTTGCTTTTCCACTCTTCGTTGATTCAGATTCAAAGCCCGCTGCCCATCCGTTATCCGTTTAGGCCCTTTTCGTGAACACAAAAAAGAGTGCTATCGATTGGGAAATGAGACAGACCAACGCCAGTACAATGTCATAACTGCTTAGATAGCTTTGTTGGTAATGCTGCCCCGGACCGTCTATATTATTACCTTTATCATCATCATCATCATCATCGTCATCAGCATCATTTGAGCCACAAGGGCCGGTCTCGCGATGCTGTTTCTATGTTAAGCCCATTTTTTACAAATGGACGTGTGTGACATATATTTTAGCACAGAATAGGGTCTGAAGTAAAACGCAAGATTAAAAATAAAAATTAATTCTGTTATTGCTTTGCACATTGAAATTACAATTTTACTCTCTGAGCCTTTTGTTCGAGCTTAGTGTAAATTGGCAGAGCAATACAAATATTAGAAAAGGCATTCTGCAAATCATGCGCATACATGCTGTACATCTGTTACATAGAGTTTCTGGCAGAATTCAATGGTGTTTAAATCTCGCTCGTATTTTCTAGCCATCTCTGCTCCATGCTTTTGCAGTTCCTCAATTGATATATTCATACCATTAGAAATGCAAATTACGAATTCAGCATGGTAGCACAATTAACCCTCATTTTAGTTTTGGATATGAATCGATCAAATACCATCATTATTTCCTTAGAGAAGAGCTGAACAGGTTGAAGTGTTCGTGACTAGTTATCACACATCTTATCATATTGATTTTTGCATTTCGGAATTCTCTTATTTGGCAAAATAGGCTCAACGCCAATTTTTTCAGCAACTTCTCGAGCCTCCTTTATCCAATATTCAATTGATTTTTCTCTCATATTGTTTGTCTGAGCAGGGCACTTATTAAAGCAACTGAATGCGCAAGGATTATATCTTCCTTTTGAATTTCGATATTCACTCAATCGATTTCGCGGAGAATATTTGCCTAAATCTTCAAATTCAAAAAAATTTAAAATTCTTTGTTGCAATTAAGAGATGACCTACATCCAAAGCTTCCAGAGCAAGGTTTCCACTGCTTCTGGCAAATTGTTTAACAGGGCATTCACAATGACATGTTTCGTTAATCTCACAAACTCACTTCACACATAAAAACTCTACAATCTGATGTCAAAATACAAACGTGAAAAAGCACACTGGGGCATTGGCTTAAAGGTTAGGTTGAATATCAAACATTACTAAATATTAAATATTACCTACAAACTATACTAATGTTATAACTATGCAAGATGACGATAACCTACTTACAATATTTGCAATCCATTGTTATAATAACAAAAAGGACACTGAAGAATTGTATAGTACAATGAAAAACGTACAAGAGAAGATTATAATGCAAAACGCATCCAGCATGGAACGGAAGAATTAGAACTACAGAAGGAAGAACAACCTACAAGATATATCCACTGGCGAGCCTACACACTGACCATTCCACAGAAATGACATTTTAGATACCGCATTACTATAGGCCGTGATACAAAGAGATTCAAACAAGAATCATGCATATGGGGTTCCCGGGCTGCGTTAACTGCATAGCTTTTAATATTTTAACATGTTTGTATACTGCAATTAAAAAAAAAACATTGCCAGAGTGCTTGTTGGCCACAATGGTGTTCTTTGGATGTGGCGTGCGAGCTTGCGCATCCTCGTAAATTAAGCCCTATAAAGGCGGTTTGAGTAAAGCCGACCGAAAGCTTCGCTGTATTTAAAGGGTAGCGACTCTATTTCGCTCCCTTGGTCGAATTCTGCTGACTTGTATTTAAATTATCAACAAGTGACGACCACTACTTTCTTTCAATTAGATGTATAGGCATTCCTAACGGCATAAATTCTTTAACTTCTTCATGTGGGTAAGTGCCCCCTCTTGGGTTTTTTACTGTACTAAATTATTATCCCTTTTCAAATAATTTTTATTAATCTTACCAAAATAGAAGGACGACTCTAAATGCGGGTCCTGCAGATAAACGTTCTTGAGAGATATTCGTTTCACCCTTGAGAGTGACTTCGAAGTACCGAAGTATGTAGGTCATGTTCATGTGCATCGCGAAGTGTACATCCCAATTTAAACGTAATGAAACCGGCTCCGCGCTATAGTGTAGCAGAGTAGTGGGAGACCTGAGAATTTCCTTTGATTTATTTAGCTCTATGCTTGTCAGTGGAATATGATATATGGCTTGTAGCAGCGCTTCTAGGATTAAGGTGCAGCAGCAACGCGAAGGTCGTACGTTCCTGGTTTCATCAAAGGAGAAATTCTAGGGTAACTGCGCTTTATGATGACATTACAATGTATTCGCTGGTTCGTCCAAAACCTAAGTACCCGATTAGAATATTCTTCTGAAATTTAGTTTTTTTTTGTGGTAGTCTAGTATGTTACTCTTATTAGTACATATCTTACTTTTTCGCTAAATCCATTTTTCGTAGTCGCAAAGTGGCTCGTTCTGTACAAGGCTTATAGTTGAATAGTAAAGGCTATTTATACAGAAATTGTTTAAACTCTCCTTTCCTTTCCAAGTTAACTTTTGAATTACTTAAGCTAAAAGCTTTGGATAAGGCTTTTAAAGAATGAGTTTCTTTAAACAGTTGATACGTTTTCTAAAAATCCTAGACGGTGCTGTCGTCGCAACTAACCCAAAAATATGAATGGTAATTTGAGTCATGTAGGTTATCGTTTGAAAGCCACCTTCATTTTCAATATGTTTGCGTTCAGGAAATTGAACTGCAACACACAGTTAATTTTAAAATTATGGGGTGTTTCAAACAGAAAACATTTTGTCTCAAGTCTTTCCCTATCTTATTTGTTAAACGCTTTAACTCATAAGATTCTGATAAGATCACGACAAGGTCGCTGAAATTCTAGATAGCGCCATAATCACGACCAACACGAAAATTTTACATAGCAAAGGGGGTTATGTTACCCCTCAATTGAAAGCCATTTTCGTTATCTACATAATTTCATTTAGTAAACTGAAATAGGGCAATCCATTCAAAAATTTTGAGGGTTTTAACCTAAACGCATCGCCGTCACTGTACTATAATGAAGATGTATCTTCAGCTCTTTAGAATTAATTTATAGTTATTAAAATTCTTGAATTTCGCTCATTTCTGAGAGTTGATTCTTTAAATCGAACGTTACGAGTATAAATGAATTTATCAACGGAACAATTTTTGTTATAATTGTTGTTTTTTTAGGCTTGGATGTGCTTGACACCCAATAATATTTACTGATGAGGTTGTTGCGATTGACTGTGCGTAGCTATCAGATTTAAAATTAGTATGTTTTTAGTTTTATTCTTGTTAATAGTAGTAGTGTCATTCACGATTCACATCGTTGTCACTTGTCTTTCTTTTCAATTGACATCTTGGCACGTTCGCGTTTTCGTCCCGCTAATTCTATCTTCGTTAATTAGTTTTCGTAGTCCATCTGTAAAGTAAATTTTAGCTTTGAATAATTCGCCACACGGATTTGACATTAATTTGCTATCCTTAATTAAGTAAGATACATTTACTTTCTATCGATTTCCTTAAAACAGGTACGCCTTTATTATAAGTAAATGAGGTGCAAAAAATTCCAAGCTGGTTTTATTCTATTAAAATTATGAGATTTATTGTTTCTATGAAAGTAAAAAATCTGTATATCATTCCATTTCTTATGAGTAACTTGTTATTTTTTTTGTTAAATTTAGTGATGTCAATATGTAATCATCTAGAATTTGAACTTCATCATTCGTTTAAATACATAAGTCTTTTATACAAGGTATATCGATTAAACCAATTTGCCGCCTACTTGTGATCTGTTGATTTTTTAATTATTTGATATATTTTAATATGAGAAAACGCGTGGGACTGTGTATTTTCAACGTATTCTGTAGTGTTTTGTGGGATAAACAAAGTGCGAAAAGGCCTCATTTTGGAGCTGTAAGGTGACATTGATCTGCAACTATCGCCGATTTTATTGTAGTTGGCAGCAGTTACAAAAACGCAGCACAAAGAAATCAAAAATCAACGCCGCCCGCGTTGCATGAATCATTTATAGAAGCCCTGTATAATATTCACTCGGGCGTATTATTTTATTAATTATTATACTAATCAGCTTGGATAGATTGTACAAGCATACCTGCATGCTTGGCAGAATCAGCCGTAGTGGCATGCCTATTTTGTGGATTTTTGGTAATGTACATACATAGGTGGATGTTGGCTGTTGCAGACTATAATAAATTATAATTACATTTTATACGTAGGTTTTAAGCACTTATAAAACTTTTTGTTGCTGTATTCAAATAAATCCAATATTTTTATAACGATGATAGAAGCGTTACAATATCTAGTATGCCGATGGCAAACTTTATGAGTTAAATAGTTATATGCAACCTATTTCAAATTGATTGCGAATCGGATTCAGCTTTGCAGCTTACGATTAGACTGACAGCTCTTAAGAGCCATATGTTAGTACCTCAGGCCGGTCGCTCTCCGTTGTACAACCAGATTGCATTTGAGAGCGGCCCTTCAGCCACCATGTCATCGGTTTATAGGTAACAGTGGAATCGTAGAGCACAGTGTTGCTCGCTCACAGATATACGAAGATTGCGATACAGATTTTACCACGATAAATAAGTTCTGCAGTAGAATCTTGGGTCTTCCATGTTTTTAAAATTGAATATCATACCTAACACTAAAGATCTAGTTCACTGAATTGAATCACTTGTGAACGACACACCGCGCTGTCGCAGTTACATCTCTTGCTTTCATTATTCGAGCCATATAATATCCTTGTAATTAGCCTGAAAAGGTMTTAAAACGCCCATGTCGATCGCGATAATTATACTTGTTTGATTCCTATCTACTGTGAAAAATAAACGCCTTAAGTATAGGTTATCTTAACTAAAATTTACATTCTTTGTTGTTTGTTATTTGACACCATTGTCATGATACCAACCCACCCATTTTCAGTGAAAGTCACACCCAGACACCTCAAGAATAGAAAGTTTGAACGGACATTCTGAGGGATCGCATTTTCGGGACCATTGATATACAAAACCAGTAGGCAATTGTTAGGTCCATGATCGGGACTCTCTTTTAAAACCATTTGACTCCTGATACTTATTTGCAGGTGTTGATCGCTTCACCCAAGCTCTGGAAGAAGAAACTGTTCTTTTAACAAGTCACGCTTCGTGAGATACTAAATATTTATGCCTTCTTGTCTATTGCATAAGTGTAGTAAAACCATGTAAATAGAATATATAAATAAATTACTGTGATTATTATTCGTGTTATTATTATTATTATTATAACAGGATGGAACACCACCCCATTATCATGTACGTGTACCCGGTTTCCTGGTTGCTCGTTTTTCTATAGAAGTCTATAGTACAATGTCCCGATTGCACCCCTTTGGAATTCATTTTGTGGGGCCACTTAAAATCTGAGGTTTATTCTGTACCACCTGATTTTTTTAAAGTTATTCGAGAAGGAATCGTCGCAGAATGTCGTAAGAATACGCTAGGGGTGGACATTTTGAGCCATACATTCGTTAATTAATTTCTGTTTTATTAACCACTACTGTTTTCTCTAACTGTAATATAGGCAATGTTTTCAAGCAAGGATCGCTCAAATGGAAAAAAAGCATGGTTGCAATGAAAATAGCTTTAAAATAATAAGTCAAGCGACGCCTCTTGATACTCAATTTTTAAGGGATGGCTCTGACCGCTTGAGTGATGAATATGTGCGTATGTAGGTATATTATGTTGTTGGCAAAACAACAAAATAATTCACAAGTAATTGAAAAATGACAAAACCATGTAATACCCGAATAGTTCATATAAAATAGCAAGCCCTTCATTACGTGACCTCTTACGTAAACCCACGGTTATTATTAAAACAAACCCGCTTCCGCTTTTCTCCGCCGCCGAGCACGCCCTCCACGCCCAACTCATAGTATCTAAAATTTCGGTCTGAAAATTTGCTTTGTTATAATGAAGTTCAGCGTATAAGAGCGCTCGCACTGTTTATAGTTTTTACGACCCCCAGATAACTGAGGGATTGTTTTGCTTTTATTTTGTGACGAGGTTTCTGCGCTTAAAGACAGAAGCGAAGGGAAACCCAGAGGGCGTAGTCGAACCCGGGGCGAAATTTAATTAATCAATTAAAGTATGCGTAAGCAACGAGCTTAGCGATTTAAAGCAGTTTGCGTTACGGGCGACGCGACGTGACGAAAATGAGCTGTTTTGGCTTGAGGCATCCGGAGGACACATTTAATTACAAAAATTGCATTTCGTAAGTTCTGAGCTTCTTTAAGGATGGCAAAGATTGGCTTGAATTATCCAATTTGTTTCTTTAACTGTTCTGTTCACATTTCTGTTGAGATTTTACTTAACTTGCTGTTTTTTTTGTATCGAATATTCTGGCTTCCTTATTTATATGCAGTCTTCACATTACAAAATTGGAAAATGTCAGAACAATGATTTTGAAAACAAGTTTGTTTTGACTATCTCATTTCACAACTTTTTATCTGATAATTTTGTCTACATGTTAGATTAAATTCTTAACAAAGTTTACGAAATTGCATTATGTCGAGATATATGATTGCTTATGTACACGTTTAATAGTTCTAAAATTTAACAGTATCATTATCGGGTAATGCAAAAAAATAACAGCATGTTTACTGTTTAAAATAACCAGGGCGTCGGTCACAATAATTAAAACAAATCCTTTTAACTAAATGCCGAGCTTTAGGAGGTGTTTGAGTCCTTTTTTGGGGCTCCTATTAATGGATTATGTAGGGGGCTTAACAGGATCACAGCAAGTTAACTACATCAGAGTAACGGAAAACTAACAAATTAATTAATTTACTAGTGCCTAATAACGATAAACGATTAAAAAATCGAATAAGAGAGCCCGTGGTATCATTGTTCATTAGGAGGCTTCATTTTAGAGCAGAATTGTGTGCAAATATGGGTGGAGTTAAATTTTCTTGCTATAAAAAATTACTTTGTATATTTTATCTTAAAGCTGTTTCACAAGCATTATAGAAAATGAAGAGAAAATGTAAGAGAATAGTTAATTTTGATTACAGATTTGCTGTTTTCAAGACGATTTTTATGTGCAGTTTTGGCGTAAAATAAAAAATAAAAGTATATTTTTTCTTGTAAAATCAATCCGGCGATATGCTGTATATTTAGGATCAACAAGTAGAATAATTAAGAAGGGTGGTCACTACATCTGAAACACTTATCATATTAGATCTAAATAACATAAAAATCTAACACTATGTATGTAAGGTAAAAAAACACATTTACTTTAAAACATGAAATTATACAAACAAAATGAATAACCACCTGAAAGGTGTTATTCCGATGTCGGAGTCGTTTTATTATTTTCTAAATTATAAAGTTTCAGCTCCAAAGCCAATTAGAAATCGCACATTGTTCGGATTAGCTAATCTTGAAATAAAGCATAATCAAAACAAGTTCGTTATCAAAGTGATTTAAGCACACTTTACAACCAGTAAGCCTTCAAAAATATTCAGTATATTCGAATATTTTATTTAATCGCAAGTGTCTATTTTTGTATTACATGTATGATGTTCATTTCTAAATACCTGCTAAATATCTAATACCTTTTTGACAATCTTTGAATATTATACTAATTTGATAGTCTAAATCTCTAAACTATATGTACTCTACCCTTGGCACCGCTTTTTCTTGATTTATCGATTTTTTGGCTTTTGTTAGATAAACGGGAAGATAATTCATTGTTAAGTTTAATGGACAAATAATATAGTTAAAAGCGTGTTTAATAGCTACTTATTTATTATCATGTATTCAAATCACAGTGCTTAAGTCGACGACTAAATTAAATTTTCTTATGCCTTTTATTATAAACTATAACTGACCGAAAGTTAAATATTATAAACGGCAATTCTAGAACTTCCTACGTATATTGAATTTCTTATTTATTAATAAAATGCGATTTTGGTGTATGCTCCGCTTGACTACTGTCGCTAGTTATCACAATGACCAAATAAAGTTCAAAGCACTCTACCATCTCTATTAAGGAGCATCTCAACTGACAATGCAAATTTATACGTATTGAAAAGGCGTCCCACATAGGGACTGAATCAGGTTACAATATTAATTTGATTTATCTTGCTAGCAGAATTTTTAGTGCTACGTTTCTGTCAAAGGCGAGTGTGTAATTATTACTGGATTACAATAATAAATTAATACATTTTGGTCTGATTAGGTACAATTTTAAAACTTTTATACTTTCAGTTATAGTAAGCATAAACAGCGACACTGGTTACACAAGCAGGCAGCGTCATCCCAAACGTCATTACCCGCAGAAATATCCAGTTACCGCCAATTCACTTTCTGGAGTCGAAGAGTCGAAATCCGACACCGGCAGACAAAGGCGGTCCCGACGAAATGTATCAAATGACATTCGGAATTATTTGTTTTGTTGTCACACTCTCTTATTTTCTCTGCGGCGGAAGTTAACCGAGTAAAAAAGGGATTTCCAGTTTTTGTGCCATTGTAAATAACATGAAAGGGACGTGAACGTGCCGAATTGTGGACCCGAGGCGGCCTCCCTGTGGTTAATGCTGGATAAAGAGGAGATCTCCTTTGTAAACCTTTTGGGCAGTGTTTACTGCACGGGGTCAATCAGAAATGAAATCTGAAAATACACACTCCTTGTCTCCAACACGATTCTGGTGTATATATTGACGGTGTTTAAATGGATATACGACAAATTTATTTTATTAGAATGCTCTCTATTTCGTAAATTTCGAATTCCTAATGAGTAATAATTTCGATAACCGAATAAGCAACGACATTATTAATTTCTCTATAACATCCGAGCAGTTTTGCATACTAATATACGAGGTTTTTTTTTTCAACATGCAGTGGGTTATAGAAATTAGACGACAAAGGAATTGAAGAGTTAGTCATATCGTGACACAATAAGCTTTTAAATGTCATCTTCAAGGAACTACGCCATTTTAATAGCCTACTGCTAACCTTTTTTAGTTACGAAGCGTTTCTGTTCAAAAATGCATTCAATTCCTGAAAGATATAAAAATTACAGGTGCCAAGTCCGGACAATACGATAGATGGACGAAAACTTTACACCTGAATTGTTTGAAAAGATCGTCACTTTGATACATTGTCCTGGATAAAAACAATGCTGAACGAAAACATACCTCTTCATTTATTCTGCTCGTAAACAGCTCATCACAGGTAACATAATGTTTCATAATAGACCTCATTTCTAATCGTGGTTCTTTGTTTTGCCACCAACGAAAAGCTCTAGAAAATGTACTTAACCGAGTTGGCAGCACTTTCCTTGAAGCATCTAATAGCCCATGTCACTATATGAAAAATACTTCAAGGTTTTGGCGATTTTGAAGCGAAATCAGTAAAACTACTCAACTTTTAATAATAAAATACTCTTATGTAAATGGTCTTATTTTTAAAACCCATCGGAAGAACCAGCTCTCGTTTATTCATTCCGCGTTTTAGTAGTGAAGAACCGATTGCTTCTGAGTCAGGCGCACCAAGTTTGGTAATTTAAATTGATTGGCATGACATAATTTTGAATCCTCATCAAATTTAATGTTTTTTTAATGTTTTTGGTAACATACGGTTTATTAGACATACCATTTAAGCGATATTTAAATTTTCACGTTTTTAATAATATTTTACCGTGTTTGAAAAAATAAGTTTTCAAAATAAAACGAGTAGAAAGTTTGGGTTTATACCATTCAATTCTACATGAAAATTTATACATCACTAGCCAATAAATAATACTTTATGTTCGACCTAACCTTTAACATGTAATTATCGAGGATAGCTAGCGTCGATAAAACGGCATTTTAATGGTACTAGTCCAGATTACTTTAATAGAGATGCGCTAAACAACTGTTTGATTAAGCGTCAAATTAGCACTCAGGCCGGCTCACGATGCATTTTTAACATCCAGTTATGTACACACAACATAGCTCATTGGTTTTTACTTGTTTCGAACAATAATTTTAAGCTTCTTGTATTGTATTTCGCAAAAACCAATCAAATTAGAAACAGCAGTCATGCTAAGTGTCAGATGTTAAAAATATTCTTCATATTTAAGAACTGTAAGCTTGCAATGTGCAATGTAAAGCTGCTTAACCTAACGTAATCAGACTTCAGTTCAGTTTCAGGTATTCAGAGATCAATAATTAAAGTTAAAGTAAACGTCTCCCGTCTCACCGGGATTGCGAAAGTAATATACAGCAAAAGGACAAAATATCATTTCTCGAAAAGTAGATATAGCAGCATTATAGGCAACACTGCTACTGCAACCAATGTAAACTTCACACGATAGGGTAGCCAATTCATGGAATTAACTTTATGTACATAATAAAAACGAAAGAATTAAATTTAAGTACATAATAATAATAATAATGAAAGTATTAAAATTATGTACATAATTTTAAAGTAGACAAGGAAATACACCAAACAGAGTAATTCGATAAACATATTATAATTTAAATGATTTGTTTCAGTGTCCCATTCTTATCCGGCCTCAGCATAACATTTTGTTGTTGCTTGTTTAATATTATATAGCTACATACAGTCATGTATCTGCTAGTTGTCATTCTAATAAACTACTTTATTTTCATTATGCTACAGCATAAAATTAACGCAACGAATTATTCTTATGCTGTTAAATAAAATGTATGAATATTATGTAATGATATAATAAAAAATTATTTTTATGCGTAGACTTATTAATAATTAAGCGTATCGCCCATATTCTTCTATGTCATTTCAATTAATATTATGCTGCTACGTAATATTAAAGAATTAGTTTAATGCGGCAAATAAAAGTATTTGGTGCTAAAACTTTACTCTTTTCGTTTCGATTGCTACGCAAAACGAATTTACTTTCTTACAAGAAAAGTGTAAGCGTAAGCTATTGAATAGCAAAACGGCGAGCCATACATGTATATGTAGGCTTGTCAAATACACCATAAACGATACCTGTATTTATTCTAGTTAAAGAGAGGTCCAAAAAATTTAAATTATCATCAACTTCCCTTCCCATGGTCAATTCTACATTTATGTGTATTTTATTAATAGATTTTAACAATTCGTCTAAATCTGGTTGGTTAGCTTTCCATATTAACAATACGTCATAAACATATATGTTCCAGAGTATTTTTTTTATCTATATTGCTTTAATTACAGGACAGTTGCTACATTAGTACACTAGCCAATGTCATATTGTTGATTTCCTATTATACATTTTGTGTAAGTCATTTGTCACGTAAGTAGTGAAAATCATATGAAAAAACGAAACATCGCAAACTTGTACCTCCATTTTTTTCCAAACATTTTTTAGTAAAACAGCGTAGTAATAAATTACTGAAACTAAATGACTAATAATATCTTCAGAATATGCATATACGCTAGTATAGTGAAAGGAATTTAATGTGGAATAGAATCTTGCAAGCCGCATCCTGCCAGGTTTGTTGGTGCTGAAAATCAAAGATAGAAAAAAAAAGTTAAAATAGGACCGAAGCGGTAAGTCTAAGACAACGTGTTATTTACAAATTTAAATAAGGAAAATTTTTAAATAAAAAATAATTCATTTCAAAATGTTTTAAATGGAATCAACCCAGCCTAAAGCTATAACTTCCAAATTTTCAGAAAATATGCTTGTGTTGGTTTCAGACACTCTTCTAATGAACAAAGATGCAGTTATTCCTTTTTTTCTCGCAACTGTAATCAGCCAGTGCAACGATTACATGCACGCCACGTCACTACATWTACTGGAAAAACCTGCTTACCGTTAAATTTTAATTMTAGACTTTTAATGCTTGCTAACCWTTMCCAGGGAATGTCACAAGCTCCAACCGCATACGCGGAT
Source organism: Rhyzopertha dominica (assembly GCA_025024175.1). NCBI lineage: Eukaryota > Metazoa > Arthropoda > Insecta > Coleoptera > Bostrichidae > Rhyzopertha > Rhyzopertha dominica. The sequence continues at coordinate 39,420,161 of QCXZ01000064.1, forward strand.
CAATATGCCAGTCTACCGATCCACTCAACAAACAGCGAAAAAAAAATAGGCGATGGCACTTACCGATTTCCGTCCGTTTCCTTCAGGCGAGTCTCATGTGTGGGGAAAGGGTCTGAAACATCGAGAAGAGATCATGTAGTGTCTGTATTGTCCAACTTTTATGATGTACATGTTTACTGGTCTGTTTCAATAAAAATCCGAAGTTTACGAGTGGGTCAATATGTACACGGGCGCGCATAAAGTTTTTGACGGTATCGTAAAATATTAGGCGCAGAAACGCTTTACTGCCTGCAGCTTTTAAGCCCTGGGGCGATAAAAGTTCGGGACACACACGATGTGCTTGTTTGGTGATACCACTGTGAGATTAGGGAGGTGACTACGTGCCGTGAAGTAAATGAGCGGCTAATATGGCATAAATGTCATTTATGTCGTTAAGTAACATTTGTTATATCAAAGAAATATGCTTCGTAACTTCGTCGATGAGGAATGTTTGTTTCTTTCTTCTAGAGAAAAAAAGATGGACACCGCGCGTAATAAGCCAAAGTGTTACCAATTGACACTAATCACCAGTGGCGTACTAGCATGTACCTATCTAGCGTATCTGTCTAGCAAAAATAAGGGACATTGGCCTACGCTACTGGATGCATGCCGTGAACTGATTTGTTCGCTTTAACTTTTACACCTAAACATAAACTGCACAGAAGCACAGAAAATATGTGCCTCACCTTTTAATTTTGCGTAATTGCCAGGCACCGTTAAAATGGTGGCAGTTAGATTTTGGTAACCCGTTAATATTATTCCTACCACATGCTGCTAGTGGCTGTGGTGACTATTTCAACAACATAAAAGATGATTATGCATGAGTACCATGAGTCAATAAATTATTTCAATACACACAATGGCAAACAAGAATAAATTATAAAAGATATACAAGTACAGCGATTGAGGTTAACCGTTTTTTGAGATATCCGCCGTTATTTACAATGCTCCACTCCAACAAATGTTTAGGGCAACTTACCGAGGTAGCACTTTAATACTAAACGAAACTAAGAAAACTTTACATAAAGCGGCTAAGTTGTAGTCTGTTTTTGGTACAAATCAGTGCAATATTTTAAACTGCATTATATTGCAGTACAATTACGTTAGCTATGAAGTTAAAAAAACCTTTTAGCTTTTAAATAAATGTGCTAGAACTGATCGAAAAAGATGAATATAAAAAATAGGAAATACAAACGCATTTGTAAAAGCTTCATAAAACATACACCATGATTAATAAGATGAATAAACAACTCATTTAAAAAAGGCGTGGTCACGTTGAAGGTCTATGACTTGAGAAAACAGTCACACGTCTGCGTTATACTAGACCATTATTCAGCAGAATCAGGTGCCTTTTTTATATGATATCCAAATTCATACATCAAACTTCTATATCTCTACACCAAACCTTTAAACACAACAAAAATTAAGTACTTTGAACTAATAGACTATTACGAAATCAAAAATAACCGAAAAGAGTTAATGGTAAAGGATATTGGGAATCATATTAAGTCTATAAACATAATATGTCCTTATTATTCTGTAGTAAATATCAAATTAACGCAAGTATTAGAAGGTTATTCTTCATTATAACTGTTTGCCAGTTTGCATTTATAGTGATAGTTTTTGTCTATAAGTAGGACCTATTCGGAATCGCTTGATTCTCAATAGCTGACGACTGTTGTGTTAAAATGGAAGTCAAAAACTGAACATATCTTATAGGATGTTCTATTTAAATGAGCTTGCAGGTGCTAAGGCATATAAACCATTTAGGTACAGATAAGAATCAGAGAGCAAAAAATAATAATTGGTGGAGACTCTGTCATACACCTGTTAAGGCGTCTTGTTATCGAGGCGGATTATCGATTTCCTCTTGAAATGTCTCATTCCATGCTACAACATCAGAGGCTGGTTTGTGGAGGATGGAGCAAGTTTTGCGATCATCTAAAGATATTGTCCCAGACGTATTCTATGGGCGAAAGATGGTAACAGTTTGAAATGAAGAAAAGACGAAGTAAATCCTGTGCAGCAGACTGCGTGATATAGATAGACAAAAAGCCTCTTTTTTACTCAAATCCCATTTATTTTGTTTACTACACATATAGTGTAAGTGTAAATTCAAGTATGTATATGTATATCTGACAACTGTATTCTGCTATTAAGGTTGATAGGTCAGTTTAGCGTTCTTTATTTTAAGCTAAATTCAATTTTAGCGAATATAAACATAAACAAAAAGAAAAGAAACCGACCCACTGTCTTTAATATTTGAGGAGACAGAAGTGGCCTTCAACCCTAAAATGATTTGAATATCTGCATTTGCAAAACAGCTTTTGTTCCTATTTCTGTGACTCATTCAGACGTTTTCCGAACCCCCTACTTTTTGTTTAACTTCTAAGCAGCCCTTGCCACCCCCATTGCCTAAACGGGCCCATACAAAATGTGCCTCGAGTCCGACGCCTTTCAGGGAATTTATTAATTATCTATTCACACCCGAGACGTCATTAATGGCATCCAATTTCTTTGGAGGAAATCGCTCAAGCTACAGTTACGGCAATCAAGGGCGGAAAAAAAAATTCGTTGGAGGGGGAGGTGGGGTTGGGAAGTTCCCGAGTTTAAATTCAGGTAATTATATCCCCGGACTGAATTGCGCCAGGGGTGGAAGGAATTATTCCGAAATCGCGGAGAAAACTACTTTATAATATAATTAAAAACGTTTTGTGTTTTAGAATTGCCTTATAAATTAGAAGGGTTTGGCTTCGCAGGAATGGAGAAATTGCGATTACGGTTATAATACTCGTAATTAATCGGGAAAGTTGCCCCTTTTCTACCGTTGTTGTCATTTAAATAAATGCCGCACCAGCAACTTTTTTGAATACCTACTAATGTTTCTTAACCAATAAATGCCAATACAAAAAAGGCACAACGCCTGACAATAAATATGTTTACAGGAAAACTTTATCGGATTGTATTATTTTTTGCTTTATTAATAATTTAAAAATTATTTGTAAGGACAGAGCTAGCCACTCATACTTCTTCTGTTATGCGCAGTTTGTACGATTCATTTCATTTAAATCTTCCAATTAACGCCTGCTGACCATCTAGATCTGTTTTGTAGTATGCTTCTAATCGACGCATTGTTAATACGATGCGTTTATTTAAACTTGAATTGCACGTGCCAAAAAGCTACGCTCCCTGATTACCTCGTAGATGAATTTAGTATCAATTGGGGTATTCTTAGAGTTTAGGAATTTTAGATATAGGTGTGGTGTTCAATCAAAGAATTTAAATGATTAAATGATTACACTCACCGCATCAATTTAAACTAATTAAATACGTAATTTACCAGCTAAGCTGCCATTTTCAGTAGAAAAAAAGCAATTTCTTGAAACATTTTCCGTTTAAGCCAGCCGAATATTTCAAGAAATTACTTTACTTCTACTGAAGATGGCAGCTTAGCTGACGAAATACATATTTAGTTTAGTCTAAACTATTGTGGCAAGGGTTTTTAGGAATATTATTCAGATTTTAATAAAATCACAACTAACTTGCCCTTTATTTAATCACAAATGTTAACAATATAGGTATTAGGGACTGATCAACAGAAAATATAAAGATTAAAACAAATATTTTCCATATTATGGAATATTCTGCTTCGTTGCAAATATCGGTCTTGTTTTAATAATGTTATCAATTATTTCTGATAATCCTATGGATTTAATTTTATACAGGAGACAAGTTCAAGTAAAATCTTGAAACAAGCAAATTATACTTTGGCGGGGGGCATCTCGTGATGTACCATTCAAAGTCAGGACAACCCTCTTCTCTTAATTTTTTTTTAACAAAATCGGGGTCGAGTAATACCCCATTTAGAAAGTCTTTCAAAGCCCCTTTTTAAAACGCATATGAAAAGAACAATTTTTATCATTCATCATTCATCATTTTGAACATGGATTTTTTTCATTTCCCTAAATGTTCAAATTGATTTAATTCATTATTTGACATTTTGGTGAGTGCATTTGTACAGGGTTTACACAGGGTACTAGGTAACTGGCAGTGACGTTAGCTGCACTACCAGGTATTTTAGGGGGAAGTTTCCTTACCTAAAAATAGTAAACTGCTCAAATGTGGTGATGCTAGTTACACTGGACTGGATTGCCTGCGCAGGCTTACAAATTTGCTAAGATAATTGAATTTTTTAAGCCATGTCTGTGATTGCAACAAAATGAGGTTATGACGGACGCAGTTATGTATATCAATGTTGTGTAGTTTCGTACAAGCAAGTTGTTGTTATTACTTACATTTGAAAGGTAAATAGAGTAGTAAATTGTTGGGTAATCTTATAAAATCATCAATTTCGTAGCTACAGCTGACAGTATATTACGCTTTTTGCAGCTTGGCATCAGTCACAAAAAGGCAGCACAAATAATTCAGAAACCAGTGCCGTCTGCCGTGCATGAATCATTTATAGAAACTGAAATTTATAGAAAAAACACTACGGCCTCGTTGCACAAAGCGTGGTTAACCAGACCCCCTGGTAAACGCGCGATAAACAGGCAGTTGTCATGGAAACGTTTCTTTTTAAGCGTTCTTTATTGGTGCTGCACATGACAACGGCTGGTTAACCGCGTGTCTGGTTAACCACACTTTGTGCAACTAGGCCTACGTGACGTAATTGGTAAATAACTACGTGTAGTTTTTGACATACTATTTAAGTCCATTTACTGCTTCCGAACTCTGCCTGGGATGCACAAATCATTTACAGATTTATTTTACAGACCTTGTAGATTTTATTAATAAAAAAGAAAGGTTTTATTGGACATCTAATGCCTTAAAAACGAACACTATTTGATTGGTCTGCTTTATAAATTGAATTATTTGCATTGTATCGTCAGTTTGAATTTTATAACTGATAAACCTTTAAAGTTATCAATCCAGTGTAGTGTATTTTACAAAAATAACTCCAGGGCTAGAGCTCATGTGTGTAGCTTCATTGAACTGCATATGAGTATATCAGTCCATCACAAACACCTCTTGCGATTCATGGGAAAATTTAGGGAGACTTGGTCGATTCAGGATGGGAAACATAAACTCGTCCGAGTTGTTGCTGATAGTTACCATGGTAGCCGTTTGGGTCATGTTGCTTTCATGCAAAATGCGCAATCTATTCAGTATGTCATCAATCTTCAGAACATAGGTTTAGACAAAAGAGGCATTATACTGGCTTAATTCTTTAATTTCAAATTATAAGGACAAAAATATAAATCGCACACACATTTCTTATCCCTTCACAGTGTTCTTATTAAGTATGACAGAACTCGAAGTTTCCCATGGTTATGTCACCGGAGGTACCACACGTTTTAATCCGGTGGTACGCTGTCAAATTTTTGTAGATGAGCTCGGTCCGTTGCCGTGGTTGTTCGCGGTATTTCTGCATCCGGAGCGGACAAACTAGCACAGGTCTCCACATACTTGAATATGTGTTATCTGGAACGATCGGCGGGATTTAGGCACAACTATATAAGATTTTTAACAGAAATATGTTCGTTATAGTACCTATAGTTTGCTTCAGGTAGTGACTTTATGGTAAACGAATATCGCCACTGGGCTAAAATAAGGATTCTGATTTGGTCGATATATCTTGTACCAAGGTAGCTAATCTCGTGCGGTTGTGGTTTCATTGGGACGAATAACACACGGTAGATCAGAACAAGACTTATTAAAGTCAAGACACGTACAAGATAATATGAACGTGAAACAACACTCGAAAGAAATAACGCATTTAAAACTTATCTCCTCACCGGAATGTTTCGTTGATCGGGACGTCGGAAGAACGGCTCCTTGCAAACCGTATAAAGGAATCAAAAGGAGCAACTCTGATCAAGCGCTCTGGCTATAATCGGGGGCAGGATTGGACGGAAAGGAACTATTGAATCACCAGAAAGGTCTCTAGATCACACCCAGAGATCATTAAAAATGTCAGGCAAGCATTTAAATCACGACTTAATGTTCATATGGAGGTTGACAGCAGCCATTTTGAAAATTCAGTCAGTTTAAACTTGATGTAGTTTCACAAACAGCTTCTAACAATATTTATTTCCAAAAAAGATTTTTCCTACTAATTTTTAAAAGGCTTTAAAGAACCTGTGTCGCAAGGGGTGAAAGGTTGTTCTGACAACTACGAATGTTATATCACAACTTCACAACATATTACCCTCAGAAATGAAATCGACCTGTTTTAAGAACTTGTATCTCACAGAAATTATTGTATGGCTGGTTTTATTAAACCTCCCAATATTTCTTCTATTAATTGTTTTCTCTTTGTTTATGACATCACTAATCTTTGCCACAGAAATAATCTTTTTCTTAAAAGTTCACAAGGGAAACTACAGGACAGTGACCTGACCTTACCTGACCTTTCTGCAACTGCGATTTCCGTGCTTAGTAAATGCTAACAATTTGTAATTTTTAACAATTTCTCCAATTGGTGTCCAAAAGGTTACTTCTCCAGGATTGTTACTGGGGATGGACCTATACCCTCTGAAATAACGTCTCCACCTTCAGAACACGTTGAGATTATAGATTATAGGTGATATAAAATTTTCATTCTGCTAGTTTATATAGTTGCCAGCTGCAATATGAATAACTGCTGAAAAACTCTACTGTCTTGTTTGAGTAAATGTAGTCTGATATTGACGTTTCCAGAAAGTAAGGGTTTATTTGAATAAATCTGAATAAATAAATGCCATCTATTAGCAAAAGAAACCGTTATCAAATGACGGTGGATGGTCATTCACCTTAAAACTGGTCTATCGAAATCATGATCCCTCCTTGAGCTTATCCACGACACAACCCGTTGAAATATTTCCCATGAAATTAGTGCAGCTACAATCTTCATGAATTATACGATAATGCGGATAGAGGACACGCTAAACAAGTCGCCAATAACCTGGAGAACCCGATTCTCAACGGGGAATGCAAATCCGCTAATTGGAACAGCTACGCTAGCTAACTATGACCGAGGGCACAATGGCCCGGCGTGTAGGCACCTCTCCTGTTCCTATAGGTAATTTGCCCCGGTAATGGATTATGGATTCGCCGGGATACAACAGAAACGTATTAGGATGTGGCGTTCAGCTGCGGCGGTTCACGTGCGTGATGGTAATGAGGAGAGCGGCATGCATGCCGTCGCGCCGGCCGCACGACAAGTTCAAAATCACGCGACAGTGGCGAGCTTTGGGGATAACGAAAGAGTGATACTACAAGCACAAACATTTGGCTGCTCAAATGAGGTGGCAAAAATCTGTTTCTGCAAACGTTTTGCAGCATGATGGCTGTTAGAGCATATTCCAGCCAGCAGTCACGTCTTTGATGATTATTTTACTCCGTCATTACGTCATACTGACCAAAATTATCACGTCAAATCGATGAAAAAACTGACGACAATTCATTAGATGACGTCAGATAATGTCGGTTAATGTCGTCGTCAGTTGATAAAATTTTTGACGTTATAGCGAAGTCTTTTTTTTATCATTAATATTAACGTACTTTTAAAATGGCATGAGACAATAAACAAACAGGATTGATGTAGCCATAAGTTTTATTTAAAACAAAAGAAAATGTTTCTTTACACTACAATAAAAAAGATTATTTAAAAAAAATGGCACTTATAGATGTTATTAATATTATTAATAGCTTGTAACTACACAGGAAACCCCAGAATGAAAATTCTCGAGATGATTTTAACAAGAATCAAGATCTATTAAGAGCTTATTTATAGCTTGTTGTAACAGACAATGCGTAAATAGAATTATTTCTTTACAGTTTTTACTTTTACAAGAAAACTAAGGTAAGGTAGCAAAAATTAGTGGATGGCAGTTTTTGAGTCACAAATTATGCCTATATCCATTACACAAGAGATATTACTTGCTTTCAATGAACCTGACGTTGTGGGTGTTGCTGGTGTACCTGACGAGAGTGATGAAGTTGACAACAGTAAATCGTTTGCAGGTACCTCATCTTCATCGTTTGCAGCAACTTCATCTTCAGAACTGTTTTCTATATTTATATTTCATCTCGTTTGAAGCGTTACATTTTTATGTACACCAAGTGAAATTTTTGGGCCTAGGTAAAAACTTGCTGTCTCAAAAGCTTTAGAAGACGACTTCTTTTTCGTGAACAAGACGATTTAGAACCGCCAGTTGCTGCTTCGCTTTGAAGATCTGAACTAGATGCTTGTTAATTCTATCTTGTCACGAGCCATTTTAAGAGCGTCTGATGACATAATTTGTAAGTTGATGTTATTATGACCGCTTCTACATTTTTCCACTTATTTGTTTCACAAAGTTTCCAGTTTGGACCACATTGAGAGCAGTTAATAAGTCTTTTGTCTTTATCGTACTGATACTGATACAAATACTGATATTTATCTTTTAAAGGAGAATAGGAGGGCAGATGCCCTCCGTGCCATCTAAGCGGAACTCTGCGGGCTAGGTGGTCTATAACTCCGGCCTAGTGCAGTCCGTATAGAATGATTAAATAAATAATCTGCCCTGGTCAGTTCGCTCTCACCCTGCGACTAGTTTCGCCCTGTTGGGGCTCATCAGGCAGGGGTAGAGAGCAAACTGACCATGGCAGACCGTCGAGAGTTCCGCGTAGATGGCACTGAGGGCATCATCCTTTCATCACCAGTCCGCTCGCCGCGGTTATAGGCGACGGTCTGCCATGGTCAGTTTGCTCTCTACCCCTGCCTGATGAGCCCCAACAGGGCGAAACTAGTCGCAGGGTGAGAGCAAACTGACCAGGGCAGATTATTTATTTGATATTTATCTTATGGCCACAATATTTCTTTTTTACGACACGACAACCACTTTTTGTTTACAACATAGATGCGCCGTGTCGCCCCCCAAATTTCACAATGTATTCTATTACCACGCACGCCATAAGCAATTAGAATGTTAAGTGTTAAGTGAAAAAAGGAATCCTTTGAATTAAACGCTTAATCTAACCTATAAATTGTTGTACCTGTTTAGCCGTGTACCACGATTCGACAAAGTTTATCTGTATGCGCGTCTGTTGCACAAACACTAACCGTGAACCGTACATGTGAGAGACGCGTGAATTTAAAGTTAGATATGCTTACAACAAAATATATAATCAAGTAAAACTTATTTTGTTTGTACAAGCATAACAAATGCATAAATGGATAAAAATGATTTACTAATGTAAAAATTAATCATAAATTTTATAACTTATTATACATTAATATAGGTAGTATAGGTAGGTACGGTTTCTTAAAACTAACCCATTGTCTACTCCGCATTAAACCATAGCAACAAGAAACGTGACTGATGTAATAAATAGGTCGACATAGTGTTCACAGTAGGTTTAAGTTTTTAAAAACCGACCTATGTCGTCATAAAGACACGTTTTTTCTACGTCTTCTTAATGACTTCATATTTATGTGGTTATTATCATGTCAGTGCAACGTCTATTTTTGGGGGAAGAAATCGTTGTCGAAAAACCAATAATTGACGACAGTATCACGTCAGTTTCCTAACTGGAATGTGAATGAAAAAATATTGTCACATTGTTGTAGAAGTCATGTTCAGGCTAAATTTAGTCAAATCCGTTCATTTCTGGACTTCATCAACTTTCACAAATTCATCGAGTAGGTCCAGACATTGTTCTGTTGTTACGGAATCGAAATGTAAGGATGTCCACTCGTCTAATGTGTCTTTCTAAGAAGGCGGCGTACATAAATTCTTTAGCTTATAATAAATTCGTCAATAGTCGTTTGATTACAAATATGTGTGATTCGATTGCTCAACCTCCTTACAATGTTGGGAAGGGATTTAGTTACGATTTGGAAACCATGTGAGATTATTCCTGGAGTTTTCTTCACATATGGGAAATTAGGATTAGTAATCAAACTCGTTGCAATATCGCGTGAAATCCCAAGTTCTAATTCGGGAATCTACAAGCTAGTCCGATGAACATTTTATTAGCTTTTGATAATTTAATCATTGGTGTGAAGAAGGCGACGTAATGACTGCGAGCCACAGAGAATAGAAGTGGGACTTCAAACCCTCGTTTTGACCAGTCTGATCATAGCTTGGAATAAATCTCAAGCAGCGTATTTTTTGTAAAATTAAAAATCTCGCGTGTACGTTACACCTTTTTAGCGATTGGAAGACATGCATATGGATAATGACAGTGGTATTCAAATAAAGTGCAATGTGACTTCCCTTGCTATTTAAAATACCTGCGAAAACTTCCGAATTGTCCCGAAGCACATTCGAGAACATTCAACCAAACGAAATTGCTCAACGGTCATGCGTCAATTTCGTCATTTGTCGGTCTGGTTGCATAATCCGCAGGCATTGGCTCGTATACATTATACCGATAGTAGTAGCCACTTTAAGTCTGGCTAGAGTTCCCAGTAAGTCAAATTTGCCTTAAATTTATATACTCAAATTAAGCTCACATAAGCACATTTAAACATTTTTGTTTGAGTACACCTGTATGTACAGGGTGAGCAAATAAGAGAGGTGGTCGGTCATATCTCATAAACCAGTAGCCCTAGAAATTGCTGGAAAATATTTTCGAGTTTATAAAAAAAATTACAAAATTAATGTGTGTCATTTTTAGCGTAATAAATGTTTGCGGTATTAAACATATTAAGGTTGTTTGGACTAAAACCTACCATTTTTATTTAGAACATTTTTTTGTTAAATGTCAAATAAAGAAGTGGGGGGCGGGTGAATCTTAATATGAAAAATTGCTAATATTTCAGGTTTGGCTTGATTAATTTTTATGTGCTCTTATAAAAAGCAATTTTAAGTGTCAGAACATAGTTTGTGTGTTGACCGCAAGATGGCGGTTTCTGAAGATAGTACCTAAATATCGATTTTTCTTGAAATTTTTAAATGCAAAGTTGTAAGGCTATTTACATTACTAAATGACCAATTGAATATAGACTAAAATGGTGAAAACTGCACCATTTAAGAATCGAGAAAAATCGATATTTAGCTAGTAATTTCGGAGAACGCTCACTTGCAGTCAACACACAAACTATGTTCTGACACTTAAAATTGCTTTTTATAAAGGCACATAAGCTGTTGAAAATGACACCACGTTGGTTGAAATCGGTCGAGACAACCCTGAAATATTAGCGATTTTCTATATTAACATTCACCCGCCCCCACTCCTTAATTTGACATTTAACAAAAAAAATTTCTAAACATTAACTTTGTAATTTGGAGGTGCCACAGCGCCTCCTATTGGTCACTTTACCAACTAGAAAATACATTTCAGCAATCCAGTTTGTTTGGACTAAAATCTACCATTTTTGTTTAGGACATTGTATTCTTAATGTTCTAAACAAAAGTAGTAGATTTTAGTCCAAGCAATCTTAAAATGTTTAATACCGCAGACATTTATTACGCTAAAAATGACAGAAACATTAATTTTGTAATTTGGAGCTACCACAGCGCCCTCTAGCGATCACTTTACAAACTCGAAAATATTTTCCAGCAATTTCTCTTGGCCACTTTACTTAAGAAATTTTTTACCTCAAAGCTCTATGAGATATGACCGGCCACCTCTCTTATTTGCTCACCCTGTACATATAATAGATTGCTGTATGATTAAAAAATAAAGCATGTCTAAAATACTTCATATTGTTTTTTGGAACATTCTTTGCGGCACTATGGTTATTTTACGCATAACTAACTTAAAAATCCTCACAGCCGCTTTCCTGTTATACTATAATAACTGTCATACCTTTTTATCGTTCCTTTTGTCGACTCAGACTATATTTTGCTGACCTCTCACGTATGTTTTCAAATTATCCTTCAGGATGCTATTCCAGCTGAAAAGCTTTCAAGCACACGTACATTTCATGCTGTAGGCACAATAAAACGTTTTAAAGTTTGAATCGCAACCGCAACCACCCAACCCGCCTGCTGTCCAGGAAACACTTACATCTGTCCATTTTCTACAACTCCAACATTGTTATACGCCTTTCATCGCGGAGTTACCTTTCGTTACGTACTTTTAAAGCCGCTGGCGCCTTTTGTGTCTTTTATTGGATGATCCTCTGTCGCCAACAACCCGCCGCGCGTTCAGGATTTCGCTATCTACTTACTTTGTTCTTCTAAGTTCAATTACTGCTGGAAATGTTGCCGTCTGTGAGAGCGTGTGCGCCTGACAGGTCAGTCGAGAGAGTTACTGGGCCCCAGAAAAGCTATATAACTTGCAGCATTATCTCCTCGGACCCTCTTTGATTAAGCTTCGGTGACAGGCCTGAATACCGCCCACCTATTATTAGCGGGACACAATGTACGGTGATACCGCGGGTGATACTCGCACGCAGATGTGCTACGAAGAAAATAGGTAGCGTGATCGACTCACGTGCATCGAAATACAGAATTTATAACTGACTGATATTACTAACCTTGCGGTTCAGTGTTATTATGAATCAATATTTAAAATTGAACAAGCAAAAATGAGCTGTGCTTTATTGTGCACTGTTCGACCTTTGTTGGGTAAATTTGACTATATTAATTTGGCGATGTGATCATTTTCAGAATGTACAGGGTGTCATATTCTCGTTGTAATTGAAGGGTATCTCGGTACCTATTAATGCTAGAGATTGTGATTCGACATTATTGTATTAACTATTCGTTGTGAGTTGAGCTATACCATGGCCACCTTTAAGAAGGCCGCGGCCGCATCAATTTGGCAACAGCGCTCATAAGGCCGATTCTGTTTAAATTGAATGGATTCATACCCATAATTTGGAATCTATATTAGGCTGCTGTTACTGGCAAATGGTCGGCAGAAATTTTGATATAATCGCTAATGAAATTTTCGAGTCAGAACCAAAACTGCGGATAAATAATAATAATAATATTTAAAAGTAAGAATTTAGGATGGCAATGCTGCCTTAACGGGTACTACTTCCTMAAGGAAGTGACCTGTAGCCTGACAAATTGACATGCAACTGCATACTTCAATTTGACAGCAGGCCCCCACGGCACTTTTTGCTAGCGGGGAAGAACCAACATACATTAAAATGCATGTCTATGCTGTGCTGTCTACACCTCAACCAACTGCAGATAGATCTATTTCGCTGTCATTACAGCTCATCAGTGCAGTTTAGGTCTAGTGTAGACAGCACGGCATAGAACTGGTTTTGCTTATATACCAAAGCAATGGTATGATGAAAGTAAGAATTTAGGATGGCAATGCCATCTGTCAGCATTACACTGACATGATGACAATGCCACCTAGCTGCCTTAACGGGTATGCAGTTGCATGCCAATTTGTCAGGCTACAGGTTACTTCCTTTAGGAAGTAGTACCAGTTAAGGCAGCTAGGTGGCATTGCCATCATGTCAGTGTAATGCTGACAGATGGCATTGCCATCCTAAATTCTTACTTTCATCATACCATTGCTTTGGTATATAAACAAAACCAGTTCTATGCCGTACTGTCTACACTAGACCTAAACTGCACTGATGAGCTGTAATGACAGCGAAATAGATCTATCTGCAATTGGTTGAGGTGTAGACAGTACAGCATAGACATGCATTTTAATAATAATATATATTTGCATTACAATCTACTCAGTGCTGAATTTACAACTTTCCACTAGGTGCTTTGAGAAAATCTGTGAAGCACTACCAAAAGGCCAATCACTGTTTTGTCAAATTCAGAAGATACTGCATCAACTGCTATTTTTGTGACATTTAAGTACAACTACCTAGACGTTTGACGAATCAAGTATATTTTATATTAGCGATTCTGCTGCATTCAAACTTGGACGAATGCATTTAATGAATGCATTAAATTTAAATTAATGAAAGTTGACTAGGTCCTTAATACAATTTCAAAAACGGCGGAGTACCATATACAATTGTTGTTGAACGTGTGCGCGATGCAGATGTGAATATCTGAAAAAATTTAGAAATTGTTTATGTCGGCTAGTACAGAAGGTTATTTTAAGTGTTTTAAGTGACCAAATTGCATTTTCTTTTTTGAGAATTGACTATATTGCTACTTTTATGCAATAATGGTGTAAAATGTACAATAAATAAATCTATCGTTTCAATTGTTAATAATGCTTTGTTAAATAATTATTTCAAGGTATGTTAAAATAAACTGTAGCCTCAGATTTAAATATAAGAAGTGCTAAATACTTTATTTTTAGAAATACTTATCTAAATATATTTATTGCTCGTCTCTTGTTACGTACATGTCTTAACATCTCAGGAAATGTTACCAAACTGTTTGGCCTATCAGGTTTATTTATTGTTACTTCAAAGATGATGTATTTTATATTTAAATATACCAAATAAATGGTTTCACTAGAAATAATGTAAGTTATTTCTTTTGTAACGTATGTGGTTTTCGTAATGCTCGTAAAATAAATCCTTTGTCTCAGTATTTTAGATGATTAATAAAAAATAAAGCAGATCTCAATGCAATAAGTAAGTAAAATTCAACATTCACAGTTAAATTAATACCTACTGTGATTGTGGCAGAGTTTGCACGCCATGACATTAACCTGGATTTCTGTAATGCACGAGGTGTTTGCCTTTGACTAAAAATTTTGTTCCTTTTGTTATCGCGACAATTTCTTTAATGATATAAAATTCCACCCTTCCTGTATAACTTTGCCGCTGAAAGTTTTTCTGATTTTCAAAAATATACGGTGTCTGGATACTTCGAAATAACACTACGTACCTACCTCAATTTTATTTCGCTCCGGTTCAAGCGAACTTGAAGCGAATATGGCAATTGATTTGCATTTTCAAAACAAATGTCAGCTTTTACGAAATTTGAGGAATACTCTGAAAAAAAAATACCTGAAAAGCCCTATCAATAAAGTAGATCTGACGTTATATATTTTACGCGCGCGACTTTCGGATCTCGGCTTTGTGCTACAACAAATGCGCTGTTTCCATTTACTACGGCCACGGCCTTATTAGAGGTAGCCATGGCTACACAATCGTCATTTTTATATCATGTTTTGTTTTAAAGCTATAGGCAATTTTTGAATAGATATATAACACAACCTTGCATTTTTTAAATCGAAACCATAGTTGGCTTTGTTATGGTTTAAAAGAACGTTTTCTTCTGATTAAGATGTTTACAAGCAGACTCGGGCGTAATGAGAAATCGGCAGTAGCAGAACGTGCGCTCAGCTATAGACACTATAAAATATGGTTTGAAGATACACAAAAATACGGTGTCCCATTTTCGTTGTAATCGTAGGGTATCTTGGTAACTATTAAAGCTAGCGGGTTGCAGTTTCTACATTACTACCTTTTCTTCTTGTTGTGAGTTGAGCTCTACCAACGTCATTTTTTTTATCTCCTTTTGTTTTAATGCTCTAGGCAACTTTAAAAAACAACAAGTTCTCAGTTCTCAATATCTTGCATGAGTATGTAGATAAAAAAACTGTTAGATATTTTTATTTTGAATCCAGTGGCATACTTAGATTTTTCAGAGGGTCACATTATAAAGATATAACACAATAGCCCAACAAAAAGTAAGGCAGTACTGTCAAAATCGCAACCCTTTGGCGTTACTACTTACTGAAATACTCTACAATTACATAGAAAATGGGACACTGCGTAGAATTTTGTTTAATTTTGGGAACAACCATATACCCGTGAGAGGTACATGATAGATGTTGCTGATAATGTCGTGTTTAATATAAATTCCAGAAGTTCTTACTGATATACAATGTAATATTGTGATTTTATTTTCCAAGCCTCCTTTTCGCAACTTTATTTCAATGACGGTACTTTTTTATTAATTATATTGGATTTATGGTTAAGGAGAAGGCTTACCAGAATTGTTTCTTTTTTTTGCTTTCGTTGGGGGAATTTCCCAACGCATGGAGATAAGCTCCAGTGCAATGTACTTCAAAGATAGCTCTGAAGGTTTACAGAATTCAGACATATTAGTATTTAAGCCCTTCTTTCTAAAATATTGCACAGGGTGATAGAGGGAGAGATCCGTGATTACTTGAACAAGATTTCAGTCCAGATTTTGTTCATTTAATGGTTGTGACACTGCATTAGTCAAGAACACAGATTTCGTTCTTGTTTGACTTTATTAAAGTATTTGACACCAAATCTTAATACTATCATAATTATTTTTAGCATATTGGCTTCGATCATACTGCAGTGTCACTGATCTCAAGTTATTTGGAAAACAACATAACATAATAAGACAGGGGCTCCCTAATTTATAATTATAATAATGACTAAGTACAGCATAAATCACAAAATTCGGATTGGGTGTTTTACATGTCTCACTAATAATCAGACATGAAGAAGTGAAATTGCCTAGGAAATTGCACACCTGCGCAATAATATACGCATAATAGGCGATTAATAACGAACAAATACTAATAAATCAATAATGAATACAAGTATAGACATCACATGATGTCAGTTAATGTTTATAAAACAAAGGAAAAATAACGCTTTATTCATTCTTCTCCAATTTATTTTCCTACTTGGATTATGGATAGCATTATAATTTTAATATAATAAGACAGTCTACAATATTTACAGATTAAATTAGAATCGTACACGTGAGTGTAAAACAAATAAGTACCACCAAACATTGCGCATTGGGGCGGTAAAGTTTTAAAATGACAACGAAACATTGTCCCTTGTTAAGAAATACAAAACACATCTACAAAAAATAGCCCTAAATTAGACTCTCTAAAAAAAAAAGCCGACGCCCCTCGTCCAACATTTGCATTTTACGCGCTGCCGGTATACGCAATCACGACAGACATGATGGTAATGGAAGGTTGTATTAAGGGGTCGCTCGTAAAGTCCATCCAGAAACTCGGTCGTATGAGAATAAACTCCGGGGCACGTCCAATCTTATTTTCGGGTTAATATCAGTAGTGTAACGAGAGAACGTGCGCTAACACCGGCGGGGGTGAATGTGCCCATAACGACGAGTTGTGGCGAAAAGTGCATACTTTGTTGGGTGCTTTAAAAGTGTGAAAAGGCAATTTAATCCATTTTTAATGCAAGGATATGTAAAACAAGAATATGATGGTGTTTATGCTTCATCCAGCATAGTTGGTTACAATAATTGGTTACTAGGGTGAAATGGTAGTGGTTTTTGCTACGCGAAATTTCATTCGTTTTAAGATGACCCAGTCAGTGACGGCGGTAAGAAATTAAATTATTGTAATACCTTGAGTTTCGTGATTTTGTAAAAGTAGTTGATACTGAACAACCGTAGAGAAATAATAAGTGTTTCTTTTTCGAAAATCACGTAGCACAATTAATAAAAATGATAGAGAACTAATAGCAACTAAGCAAAGACCTCTATTATAATTTACCACATTCTATGTTGACAAAACTTCTAATGAAAATCAAGAAACAGTGAAAATCATCTTGCAGCTTGTAGTTCTATTACTGCTAGTGCTCTGGATCAGAGAAAGTCGACCCTCCAACTGTGTCGTTTCTAGGAAGGCTGCGGCAGTGGAAGTTTATGACTCTTTTATTGTATGTTAGGAACGTACACTCCATCTGATTAGAGAAGAATACAGGAGCGTCATCATTTGCATGCTTGATTGGCACGTCATAACCAGTGTCATTGTCGTTAATAGGGGTCATATAATTTTAATTATAACCTCCATCTGCTATTAGGCTTTTTAGAACACGTGACTTTTGAGCGACTGCCAGGGGGCAAATTTCAAAACGATGCAGCTTCTAGCGCGCTGTCATAGAAACCCCATTACTTAATGCCAACGTCAGTCGCTAGAGCTGGGACATTCGATTAAATTCAAATCATTCAATCAATCGCGTAGATTCGGATCATTTAAGTCGTTCATAAGGATCGTGAATTGAAAGTGACAGCGGTGTCTCCTGTCTCGCCACAGCATATAAATATGCTGTCATGCTGTTTTCTCGTCGTGTGCTGTCGTCAGCCGTTAACCATGTACGACGCACGAACGACGCTGATTCATTAGCTGTGAGCCAAATCAAGGCATGAGTCATTCAATTTGAACGACTTGGTCATGAAGGACCCAACTCTATCAGCCACGCGTCCGTTTCCAGGGTTTCGCAGGCGCGTCCCATGCGTGCGCTTTTTGCCCCCTGGACGCCATATTGGATGACGTAATCTTAAAAAGCCTAATTTACATTTACTACAAAATTAAGGTTATGCACCTCAATTACATATATTTTTTATGGGTATTTGAATGCCATATTCAGTTTGACGCTGAATAACTTGGTTACATTTCTAACGATTTCCCTGCCTTGGCTGTGGATAACTAATCCATTTTCCAACTAGTTTTACTTGCTTTGAAGAAACCATGTTGTAGGCACTATGGACACACACAGCAAAATAGAAGGATATGTTATGCAAACAAAACACTATTAATAAAGAAACAACGCTGTATAAACAGCAAATGCGTAACGCGATAATAAAAACACACACTCTGACAGTCTACACTAAACGAAACGCGAATGTCTAATTAGTCGAATACAAGCACGCCACTGAATAGTACCATTACCTGGCAACGGTTGGCGTCGCGTGCGAAAAGTTGTTTGTGCGCATGAAGTCATTGATGATTCCTTATATGCTTCTCCAATCAAATAAAGAGTATCTTTGGAAACAGTGTTTAGCTTTATATCAGAATTCCTTAGTAGTTAAACAGTTAGAAATGTATTGATTCGATCGCTCAATCTCCACACTATATTAGCTAAGGATTCAGTTAAATTTGACGACTATCTGAAGTTTTCTGCTGGCGTTTTTATTCACTAATAAGAGAATAATAATAGAATGGAAGAAATTTACAGTCGAATTTTTTACCAAATCTGCGTAGTTTCTAACCCCATATTCAGGATATTCACAAGCTAGTAAGCTTTCATAATTTTGATATTTGATAATAGGGTGTAGGTAGTAGGTAGGTGATGGAAGTAGATGGTAAGTGGAGTTCGGCATCCCACTGAAGATCAATCAGGACTGAGCCTAGAAAATCACGGACTTTCGTAGCGTACGAAATTCAAAGACATACAGATCGGGTTTTATGTTAGTTTTGGTTTAGCTCACGATGTAAAACCATTATAAAGTAGTATTGAGAAAGATCGTTGCTCTTGCTTTAACCCAAAATAAATCTTGGTGATGCATAAATCAGCGCATTCGTTTTGATGTAATAGTCACGCTTTCCTGTATTCTTTGAAATATTTTGCTGTCGGCTAGACTCGCGTCATTTAAATTGAAATCAATGTGGTTTTAAAGAGGAACCTTTAAAGTGTTAGCTAGAGTCGCCATAATTCGAGCAAGGAGCGTAGGTAGTTTCAACAAGTTAGTCATATGTAACTCGCTGTAGGACCGGTTAAAGATCATATTCCCGTTACAATATGTGAAAGATATTGGGAATATTAGGTGTTATGATTCTGTATTAATTTGTTCACTGTCACCGTCAACCGACTTCGAGCTTTGAGATTCGCTTGCGTGCTTTATTCTATTTGATGGGATTGTCTCTTTCAAATATACCTACCTATATATAAATGTTTCAGTGTTTAATGTTTCAATAAAAATGTAACTTTCGTTTTGTGTAGACATGCATTAAGAATTTTACACTTATAAAGGTAAGGTATTTAAGTGCATAGCTACAACTACTTAAAAATACTTTTCACTACCTAATTTAAATTGTCTGTTTACATACCTAGTACGTATACTCAATAGAAAATCGGACCAAAATTTTACTATGCACAGCATTGCTATAAAATTTAAAAAATGTAGTTTTGTCATTTCATTTTAACTCAAATTCATCTAAACTGGGACCTTTTTATAGTTATGAAAGTTTTTTTTGTATATTAGGTAAATCTATTCTCATATTCACGTCTATTTACAAAGAATACGTTTCCGTTTATCTCATTTTTATACCTTGTATTGACACATTTTGTTTGCTTTTACTATAGGCTCTTACCTCGTTCATAACTTCTAGAAAAAAATTGTTTAGTTAGACATGAGTACAAGTTCTCTCTTACTGCACTTGTACCCACTGTACATACCATTGATGACAATAAAATTAAAGCATGGTATTTTTAGCGCATATGTAGGTACGCAGGTTATTATTCATTGATTAATTTTTGTAGTAGGTATAAGTCATAGATATGTAATATGATTAAAGTACAAACAATGTAAACAAACGAAATTGCAGTAGGATGTAGTTATGAAGTATTGAATGCTGAATGCTAAAGCCAAACTTAGTCTACGCCTTTTGGGTCTACTGCACTGGTCCCGCTAAAGAATCGGCACCGAGCATGTAATTTGTTAAACATGGTTTCACGTCGTTTCGGATCCAAAGGAACGGGTCCGATGGACTGGGTCTGCAAGTCGCTAGGATTCGGTGCACCCGGATCCGCCTGCGGATACGGACCGCGTAACTATAGTATGCATACCAATGCACACTCTAGTGCTGTTATTACGTGACCGAGTAAAAAAGGTTCGCACCGATTATTATTAATTGTTTTCGGCAAGATTTGCGCCGATACTGTTGGTGGACATGTTTTCATGACGAACCTTTTAAAAGACTATCTAGGCTGCTTTGGAATATCACTTGAACTGTACTACAATGTAAATTTTGCTACTTCATTTCTCATGTTTTTTTATAAAGTCAAAGTTACACAATTTTGTATAGTTAAATGTGAGCGGTGGTCGAATTAGCACAAACCTATGCGGCCATAGCGTCTACTACGATCTGGAACATAGCAATAAAGCATAAAACGCCGCTTAATCCTGCGAGCTGCAAAAACCCCGGTAATCTCATAGTAAACCAAACCCGTTCACCCTAATGATGTTTGGCATCGTCTACGGTTTTTTCGCATTTTGTTCTTAACGTTCAATCGGGTGAGCCCACTATTTTTCTGGGAGCTCCTCTTAATTTACTAGAATGCCGATCGTCAAAGGGAAGAGCCATTAGTTCAAGGGCGCGAAGCCTGAAACGGGGAGAACCTTATATTACTTATTAGGTGTATATTTGCAGAAAAAATCGTTCGGCAACCAGTCACCTTTAAGGTTCAATATCTTCTGTGTACTGTGGAAATGCAATTCGTAGTTTGAATATAATGTGCGTATTTAACCGCAGCAGAGGTCTAATTCTAATAAAGTGTTCACACTTCTAGAACTGTCCATCGTCCAGCGCTAGTGAGAATTTGGTGGCCCCAAAAACATGTCACGTGACACCATTTGCATTTTATGACGGCATAAACAGAGACCTCCACTACTTATTTTTTCATTTCTTTTGCTTAGCTCAGCAGTTTATTTAATCTTGCCCCGTATCCATTGTTATGGTATAGTCTTTTGGCACATATATAAAGCGTGACTGGGCGTACTTATTGTTTGGGATGTTTACGCATAACTTTATTGGCGCAAATATTTCCCCAAGATGTCTGCGTCAGAATGACGCACCTACAGTACAAGCCGCTGCTATTTACGTTAAATTTGTTTTACAATATGTCAAGCGTAAGTTTGTAATAACAGTGAATGAAACAATAATGCAACCTTCACACAATACACACTTCCAAAAAAGCTATTATGACTATTACGCACGGCTCGCCATTTTGAAAAGTACATGCAAGCATGATTTAATTACAGAAAAAGAATGAAGTTTACACTCCAGTACTCTGATGGTGATGGTTATTTTTATCTATAAAGACTTCTAATTTAAACTAGTTAAAAGTCAATTCAAATACCCTAAGGTTTTATAGCAGCTTCACGAATTAAGCAAAATTTGATACTGTGCAAGAATTAATCAAAAAACGCGAAAATTTTAATTTTTTATGCTGGTTTATTAAACACTAATATTTTTGCATTCAGCACCAAAACTGTGAGAGTTAGAACAGAACGCATAATAATTATCCTGCGTTCAAAGTAATCGAATTTTGGTTAGATGCGAAATAGTTGTCCTCAATTTTGAAACCTTTAATAGTGAAGTTATCTGCGTCGTTGAATTGAAAGGGTATATCTCAAATTTTGGCGAAATGATTAAAGGACCGCGTATCAAATGCAGCTTTTAGTACTTTATGTTATTTACTCAGCATAGGCTTATGAGCAGATGTTTGCGCTTATCTTAGGTCAGGCCCCAACAATTTTTCACGAAGCACCGTCAAAGTACACCCGTTCAATATGGACTAACTTACTGGATGCCTTCGAATTTTAAAACGTACTTCAAGTAGGTGTATTTGTTTTGAAGTTATTTTTAAACAAGTTAGATATGGCTTGGCTATAGGTCAATAAATCGACTTTCGGGAATCGAAGAAATAGAAAGACCTTTGAGTACATTTGCTGTTTGGACCCAGTCCGAGGTTTGCCAAATTATTGCATTCAGTTTTTTGGATATGGATGTGGTAGCCGTATTAATATGGCGCAAAATATTAGATTTAAACAGGTTCAAATCGATACAACGATCGATTATGAAAACTAAATACGCTCTAAAAATTAAAATGCGTCATGAGAAGAAATAGTGCATCGGACAAGTTAAAACTTATCAGAAGTTACTACTGAATCTACTCCTGACAGTGATGGTTTCCGTTCATCTGGTATTACCTAACCTATTGTTACATAAATACATCCTAAGGTCACAATTTCGATTACAGATATTTCTGCAAAATAGGTGGAGCTACGAGGCCTAAATCAAACCAACAAAAACGAGTTTTTTAAAGCATACTTTTAGACATGGTGCTTCAGCTGAATCTAAAGAATATCAATTTGAAGATATTGATATCACAGAGTTGAATAATCGGTACCATGTGCAAAGCCCTGAATATATATCATACGAAAAATAGTTTTTAATTTGCTTTTTTGATGCAAGATTCTTTTGTGTTAAGAAGGAAGGTTTACTGCAGGTAAAGTAGCCAGAAGTTTAGAGTTAATAGTATATTCGGCGCCACACATAGGGGAAGTAGAAGACCGCTATATAAACTCGCCTTAAATATTTTTCCTGTTCTTTTGACTTAGAGCAAGTAATTTCTTACCTATATCAAAAGGCACTTCCATGTTTTATCAAAGAAGGCTGCTGCATAGTACTACTTATTTTTTTTAATTTTATAAATGCCAGATTTGGTGAAATTTATAGGACTACTTCAGTACTAAATAAAATTTGCAGTTACAAGAATGCCATAACATGTCCAGTTTTACAGTTTCTTACATAATTACTTCTTTTATTTTAAATATTCAGGCTGTTATTTATTTTAAGAATGGGGAATGTATTGAAAATAGAAAACTATCTAAATATGAATGCTATATAACTTAATTTTTATATTCCTAAATTTGTTTTTAATTGCACTTGGTAAATCAAGTATTATAGAATAAGTTTGTGGTGTTTAAGTAATACAGTTGCTAAAAAAATTTCATTACATTTTCACAACTAAACACCCAAAAGTCGTGCATGAGGCGTATCTCAGTTAACAAAACACACAAAAACGAAAAAAATTAACCGGTTGAACAAGTTTGACTAAATATATGGCTTATCGGACATATTACCACAAAAATAAATGCATATCAATTAAGTCGTGGCGGTCTAAACGTATATGAAACTATCCTTTTCTTTTAAATCGTTGTCCGCTAAAAATTGAAAAAAAAGGATGCGCCTATTTGAGTTAACGGCGACGAAACTGGCTAATGTACGCCTTGGTTTGGGATCTATTTTCATGTAGTGGTCTTATGGAAACTATAATCAAATTGTAACAGACAGTGGATAACAAATATAATTTAGTTTACGAAAGATGCTTAAAACAATTAATGATTTTAACTTAACTAAAAATTGTTGGAAGGACTATCGTAGCACATTGTGCTTCTATTTAATTGTCCTTCCTGCCATCAGCGATGAGCCACAATTTTCTCTAAGTAGGTCTACGTAAATTGAAATAGGCTATCTTCTTTGTCGGTTAAAACATATAACAATGCTGTACTTTCCTTTAAATCTCTAGATTTTATGCTACGACTGATACATTTTCCACAGGGCTTGCTGCATTCCTACGCCTAAACAGACGATCCGTTCCATTGGACTGTCGACATCGTTATCATTCACACTTTATTGAATTTCCCAAAAGACGAATCCCACGCCCCCTTCTAACCCGGTTCGGCTTTCCCCTCCGAAAGCAGATAAAAACGATCTGGAAAGTAATTATGGGCTCGTTAACGGATTGACGAATCCACGGAACAAAGTATTGTTCGTTATCTGGGTCAGCCCACGCGGATCATAATTTAGTTATTGGAGCTGGCGTGATACCGGCCTTAACAAGTTCATTACCGGACGGAAATACAGCAAGGAAATACTTTTGTAGAGGTTCTCGTACGGAATCTGAATAAATATGTGAACGCGCGAAGTAGGGGTATAAACTGAGGTCTATTTAGCAATGCCATTTCCAGAGCTATAATTTTAACCTTGACACATTTATGTTTAAAGTCAAATTATGATGCTGTTGTATATTAAATCTGTATTACGGATAACTATACTGTCTGATCCCACCGGTAGATGACGGCAACTGACAAGGATAAGATTTTTACATTTTTTCTCCTTTTATATCATCTTATTCAGAGTGAAAAACATTATAATGATCATGGAATAGGAGGACGTGACTTGGGAATATGTGATATAAACTTTCCATATGGTCTGAACAGTTACAGCACGGATAAGGTTAGGCGTTTTTTGAGCTCATCGTAGTCTAAATTTAGCCAAATTCATTGTTTAACATTCGATTTGGCGAAATTTAAGGTCGCTTAGAGCAGACAAACAAATGAATGTTCGGTAGTACATAGCTTCTAAATTGTTATATTTCGATAAGTATTGTTATTATATGGTAATTTTATACTCATGACGATAAACTGAATGGTTGGTGTTTGTAGTTTTATAACTTAGAATGAAAATAAAATCTAACATTTACCCAACGAAAGAAGAAATTGTGTCACATCGTGCTTAACTTATCAAAAAATTATTCACTTGACATGGGGTGCCACCTACCGGTAATACGTAAAAACTGGAATTCGCCGGCAAAAACAGGGACGCTAGCAAATCGTTTGTTCGGATCCTTAGTGGAGTTATTCTTAATCTGCCTTAAGTATAATAAAATTATGGAGGCTGGTAGGTTTATATATGTAGGTAGGGTTACCAGACGGTTGGGATTGGTCTGGATTGTTCCGACTCCCCATAAAAAACAAAATTTCTCAATGAACAGCTCCTAATGGTCTTAACCTTAACAGAAATTTAGAATTAGCGCGCGCATTTACATCGTGGCACCACCATTTGCTGGCCTTTCAGTTTAGATCGTCGCGTCTGCGATTATGATTGTGACGCACTCAGAAACATTTTGGTATTCTAGACGATTATTGTATTATTGCTAAAGATTTATATTTCTATGAATAATTCATGCAACGAGGACGGCGTTGATTTCTGAATTCTTTGTATCGCTTCTTGTAACTGCAGCCAAGCTACAATAAGCACAATATGCTGCCAACTGTCATATACCGTACTGAAGGTTGCGGATAAAGCTATATAAAGATTTTCCAACAATTTGCGGTTATATATTCCTTTCAAAAGTAAGTAATAACAATAATGTGCTTGTACAAAGGTATTTAATGTATACACTACGTTCGTCATAACTAAAGTGACCAACCGTCCGGATTTAACCCGGACGGGTTTGTATTTTTGTTTATGAGTCCGTATTCAATCTGGTGTCCGGATTTTCAAAATTTTGTTTGTATTTGTCCGGTGTTTTTATAGTTTTAGCTAAAAATGTGCACATGACATGATAGATATATTACTTTTTAATTGTTGCCAGTGGTCTTTTCATGCAGTCAGGTGTTAGCTAACTTCATAGTTTTATCTGTCACATTAATATCTGCAACAGAAACTTATCTATTTCATGTAGATGGCTAATAGCTATGGGCTGCGCGATAAAATATTGTAACGACCCGACCCGTAAGTCGCGATATCGCTCGTTGGTAGGGCAGCGAGTCTGCGCGGTAACTCGCTGGTGTAACAAAGTGAATGGCGATTGGCGAGATGTGTGGCAGGCCCGATTGTTTGTTGTAACGTTACAATAACGTTTCCATATTATAATCTTTACCTATTTACTACGCATGCGTCTGGCTCTACCTGCCCGAAGATCATTTATCATAGATCTTATTATTTTTATTACATTAAACTTCTAGGTATTTAGTTCTTTCGAGTCAACACTCAATTGCGTAGCTGGCATAATCTAATGTCTTGCCAGCCCTCTTTATCCTATATTTCAAATTGCACCATGAACGCGTCCGGATTTTCTGCTTTGGGAAGTTGGTCACCTTAGTCATAACCCTTTTTCAGGCATGACTTTATATCTTATCTACGTTTCTAATAATCAAAATTCTTTGTTTTTCATTTGCTACGTTTTTGCTGTAAAGAATAAATATGGTCTTAATTTTTCTAATCACCTAAATCTAGCCTAGAATCGTTATCTCTATTTGCCTTCATAGAACGGTTTATTTTCAGACAAATATATTAATAATGGTTTTGTTCATCTCCCTTTAATGTAGTTATTTCTTTTTTTATAAAGTTATCACTACCTACCGTTACTTGAAAGCTTATATGTTCTTATTTGGGCGGCCTCCTTGGTTCAAGCATGTCTGTATCTGCATCACTGGGGTAAAAGGTTACAGGTTTGAGTGCCGCCCAGGGCATATATATGTATACAATTTTATAGCACAATAAAATACATACCTAACGAGTTACTTCATCGACATGAGCTGACAGCGTCATTAATTAAAAAAAAATGAAAATGTAAAGCTGAAAAGCTGAAAATCGAATAATATACTAAATTGTATGCCCATTGTCAATTCCCTGGAAAATTAACCACTGCGATAAACTCTAGAGCTTCGCCCTTGCAATGGGTCATGAGCCGCCACTGTATAAAATACACAACTTTACTTCAGAATAAAAACAATGACGAACAATAATTCGTAATAACAAAATTTTGTTTGTACTCGTGTCAGACGATATTTTGAGGTTCTCGTTTTTGACAAAGATTACAGGCGTAATAGAAATGTCAGATAAATAATTTTTTGTCAGTGTTTTATAGTGAATATAATATAATCTAATATAATCTAATGACAAAATACAACAAATATTTTTGAAAGTAATCACTGTTCTTGTTCTCCTGTAAAATCGTGTTATTTAACGGATAGAAACAATTGGCAGTAAGCAATGGAAACGTTACTTGCCAAATAATAAAACATAAGCTATAAACGTTTTAGTAACGTTAACGCAACATGTAATGTATTATATTTAGGCGTACATGTTATTTGTGTTGTTTAGATTTATTGACGGTGCGGCGCGGTACAGTGTGTCGGCATCTTTTGTCGGGTTTACAGGTGTCCACATATGTAGCGAAATAACGACGGGCGGGGTGCTGAACTGAATTTGAACAATTAAGCAGTCAGTCGCAGTCCCGACGCCCAGTTGCTGATGCCGAGATTTATACAGTACAGTGCGAATGTTCAAGAGTTGTACAAGACACAAGACCGAGTATTACCGGTAACCGTTAGTCCGGAGAAGCCGCTGTAGCGTGTACGGTCTAAGCAGGAACCGACGCGAGAGGCCTGMTATTTGTTGGCGCTGTTTTGCTGATCATCGGTTGCTGTTGTTACTGAATAAACAGCTGACCTGTTCAACTATAAGTGGAGCAGGCAGTTCTGGTAGCTGTAGGAGGAGCTGGTGGACGGTGTCGAAGGCGAAGGCAATTCAGCTGGGACCACAGCGGTATCTCTAGATCACAGCGACGAGCAATCGCCGTGCAGCTTTGCGACAGTGTTGCCAAAGACAAGTGTTTACCTTTACATTTTGTACAATGCCATTGCGTACATACGTGGGTAATTGCGTAATAATTGGGGTTTACGAAATTATTCAGTTAGCATTAAATCATTTGAAATGTCGGTTTGGTTTGTAACTGCTCCTGCAGTTTATCGTTGTTTTGTTAGAATAAATAATCAGTTAGTTTGTTTCAATTGACCAGTTTTCGTTAAGGGTAGATAGGCGTAGGAAGAGAAGAAACCTGTATTTTTTATTAATAAATTTAGTGAACTGGAGTCACTAGTATTTTATTAATTAATAATAATTTCAGCACTTACCTGATATCGTTAGTACTTAAACTAGGTAAGTAGATGAAAAGTGCATGTACGTTATTGACCGCTGTAATTACACGGCAATTTTAGTCCGTATTGGTACCTATGTTACAAATGCGCTGAAAAAAGTTGAAAAAGTGTTGCAAACCAACGTTTTTTTTTTTTTTTTGGGCGGACATTACACGTTGTGAGTAGCGTTCCCAGAACCTAGCCCTAGGCCTAGCTCCAAAAGAGCAACGCTAGTAAGTGTAACGAAAACATAATTTTAACGTTAACAGAACATGATTATTTTGCGCAGTGGATATAGATTCAGATGGAGCTAAATATGAAACGAAGTGAATGTGCCATCTTAATCTGATTATTTAAAGCGCAGTTGTAGGTACGTTAAGACCGCCGACTTTCTTGTATTATTCTAAATTTAGATGTGCGCTTTTTCAATTGAAAACTTATTGCATAAAGTTTGCTGTATTTAACATCAGTCGATGAAATATGAATCAAGTTAGTTTAGCTTGTTATGTGCAGTTGGTAAAATGTATTAATACGACGGAACAAAAGGATGTTTTGTAAAAACTTCCAAACAAAGACTACTCGTGTGCAATGTAAATGCTGCATTGGTTACGAATAGACCATGTTCGGTTCTCATTCGGTTTGTTTTGTGTAAACCTCATAGAACGGGTGAGGCTTGAAAATCCAAAAGTCCTCTCATATGTATCGACCCCTGCGGTTAATGTTTAATTTCGAACATGGAGAACATTGTAATAGGACTGTGTGCAATTTGTAACTTTTTTTCTTGCTAAAGCAGTATTGCCACTTGCATATACTATATCATAAATGCTCCACTATTGATAGTAAATAGACTGAAGCCCTTAAGCTCCTATAAGCAGCGGCCATCAGCCATAGGGTTTATAAATTATACGAAATGCTTATCACGAATCAAATGTTATTTTAGCACAGAAATGATATTTCTAATAATTCGATTTATTTACACTATATTTTTATAATGTAATACAGCGTCTTGCCGCATTACTTATTAATCCGAGAAGGATTGCTGTTGCCATATGGCAATATTTACAACGTGATAGAATTTGAATATATTGAAGTTAGTTAATTATGACTGACTGCATGACTTGTATCAACAGACAACAAGTAGTTCTAGCGTATGTATTAATAAACCTTTTCCAGTCATGTCTGTGAATATCTTAGTTGTTAAAGTTATCGGCTTTGAAAATGGACGTAGCATTTGTGTAAATACAAATACTCCTCAAGAGATATAATAGCTTAGTAGAATCCTGAAGGTGCTACAAATAAACGCACCTTTATAATATTTTTTCTTTAAACTGGCTGTTGCCATATGGCAACGTTAGTACCTACTGGCAACTAATTTTAAAAAAGTTTGATTCAAGAAGAAGCTTTAAACGTGGTTTACGTTAACGTTAGAAATATCTACGTGGAACCCCAAGAAAGTGGGCCCTCACTGATGAAGATTTTGGCAATGAAGATGGGAAAGGTGCAGTTGACAATTTATCAAGTAAAGGCGAATGCTGAGCTTCATATTTATGGGGATAAGGAACAGGAAGTGAATGACGCAGATGAAACGCGGAAACGAGCTGAAGCGTGATTTAATCGACGAACAGTTCAAGACGTTGACGCCCGTAGAGAAGTTTGATGAAGAAGTGGTCAGCTACATCGTCAGCGAGGCTACAAATTGTGCTTTGCAGAATAACCTACCAAATACATAAATATCAAAAGCGGAAATGAGATGTTTCATTGCCATTTTGATTTTTATATATAACTGGCTAACTGAAAAAGATATTACTGAAAGCAATATGGGGAATAAAATGGTCATGGATGCCATGCAAAGATCTGACTCTCGATTTGGCGTTCTCGTCATTTTCAAATAATGAAACTATCGACCTAAGCGAGAAATATTACAAACTAAGACCTCTAGCCTATCAGGCAGAAGGAATTCGTACAGTATTATGTCTCGGAGAATTAATTGAACTTCGGCGAATCAATTATGATATATTTAAGACACCATTCTTGCACAGAAGAGGGAAGCCGATTCATTTTAGCTATATCCTATAGCCTATAGGGTATAGTATCTCAATATCAAAAACGGATACCTAGTGAACTTGAAGATGTATCAAAGAACAGATCCTAAGGTAAAGATTATCGCGGAGTCATTCGTGTCTGAGCGGCTCCTATCGTCACAATGCTCGACGAATTACCTGAAGGTAAATTAAACTTGCCATACAAACTCTATTGCGATAATTAATTCACGGGCTTTCGACTTTTAGCGCATATGAAAAATCGTGACTATGACCTCACCGGAAGTATATGCGAAAAACACATTCCCAAAAGTTGCCCTATAGCATCAAAAATATTGTTGCGCAAAAGCGCAAAAGAGATGACATTGAGCCTATTGTTGAGAGATAATACTAGTTTCGTATTATTCTTCTGCGATGGTTGAACAACATGTGCTTCAATACAATACACAAACAGTCCGAAAATAAATTGACACAATATATCACAGCTTAGACGGGAAATACAAGATACTTGCGAAACAGGGTGGCAGACCGTCAATTTCGGTTTCAAGTCGCTCCTTCCATAGAGCGTCAGCATTAGATACGGTGGTATGACACATTTATTGAAATCCGTATGAAATAATAAAGGAATAAGATGTAGTAGATACATTATTTGTGGATTCACACTTTTACTGGTGCGTTTGTTTTTCCTATTAAAGTATACAGTCCTGGCATTGCCCTATAACAACAATCTTGATGTCTAGAATATTTAACACTTATTTTTTGTATTTTTCTTTGTTAGATTAAGTTAGTTTCATGTATAGCTAATGTTTCACTTTGTCTTTCATTGTTTAAGTGAGTGTTACTGGATTGTAATCTGAACTTGAAAAAAGTCAACGTGACGAAACCGCTTTCGTTTAAAAAGAACTACGGACAGCTAGGGTAAAACACGTAAAATCGCAAGTGGAAGATGCCACCTGCAGCCCAACAACATTTTACAGTCAGCGTACGAACGACGAGGGTTCGCCCGGATTTGGGGACACCCCGGGATTTCGATTTAACCTTTCCGCGCCGGCGGTGGGTGGTTTTTACGTCGGTTTTTATTTCGCGTGCGACCCAGGGCTGAATTTTCATGCCGAACACCGTCGCTTATTTCACAGCTGGATGAGCTTTTCCGCTTCTTTAATTGTCCTCGCTTTCGAATACAATGAACTTATTTATTATGGGGGTGTTATACGGCATTAACCGCACCCACGCGGAAGCTGTAGATGCCGCGGGGATGGAAAATTAAGAGAAATTTGTGTGGAATATCCTCAAGCAGGTTGTCTAAAATCTTGCAGGTCGTAAACAGTATTCTAATTAATGGCGCATCGGCATTCTGATACTGAACAGAGCTAGCGCTGGTACTTTATTGTCGCATTTTTACTGTTCGTGTACTTCCTCTAAATATACGCGGTCATGGGCAAAGATATAGAATGATCAATTAAGGCTGTATAGCGAGTGTAACTTGGAAACTAATCACGATCAGTTTACTAAAAATGTCTTAATGATTCTAATATCTCCGAAAAATCGTGGTTAGCAACAGGCTTATTAAAACCTCTATCTAGACATTTTGTTTAAATACGTTTCGTCTAATGGCTACGGCAACGCCAGCAGGTGGCATGAAAACGAACTCAGCCTTTTAAAGTGGCTTTGTTGATTTTCAATTTAACTGCAAATAACGTTCGATAGTAAGGGACCTCAATATTCAGGAAGAGGAAAAAATACGATCAGAAGCGATGCAATAAACATAATAACTAACTAAAAGAAGAACCTTATAGAACCTATTGATAATTATTTAAAGATTTCTGAAAGAGGACAAGAACTTGATGGTATGCAAATCCGAGAAAGGTAACAACACAGTGATCATGCACGGGGATAAGTATCAAATACAAGTATAATGCCAAACGACAGTGTGCATACACTAGCAATTATACGGAATTCCAAAAAAATGATATTCTTAAAAGTTTTAGATTTGTATTTTATAGGCTACTTTATCTACGTTCGGTAAAAGATGTACAGGCAGAGAGATTACACAGCAATGGGTTGACCAACAGATCCTGTATTAACAGCCTTCGCAATGGATGATTCAACGAACAGGAGCATTAAAAGACCTTGTCATGCCATTTCTCTATGTACACGTGGATGACATAATATGGTAGAAGCAACTTTTAAGATATTCCATGAATACCACCCAAAATTACAGTGTATAGTAGAGATAGAAAAGAACAAAGAGATACCTTTTTTGAGTCACTTGCTTATCAGAAATTGACAATGACAGTTTATGCGGAACTGTTTCAAACGTTTTGCTAACTTTATCATTACCTCAGACTGGACTGAGCACTTGTTGATCATCAACAATTAAAAAAAATAATAGCACAAACGTGATTCTGAATTCTTTCAAGTTCACTAGAACCTACGGGTGATAACTTTTGGCTATTGATATTAGTCTACGGTTTTCTTACTTTGGAACTGTCTACGTTAATTCGAGGTATTCAACAAGTATTTACTGCAATCGGAAGGAACATAAAGTACCAGTAGATTCAATGCACATCGGATTGATTAGGTGTCAAGCTGCTAATAATAAACAACGAAACCGTTGACAAGAATGTACTGACTTTTATCGATCCCGTCCGACGATACCAAGAAAACGGATGAAAAGAAGTTAAACAATCTTATAGGTCTTATTTTTGTATTTTCGATAGCTGCTCTCCCAAGCGATGTACCTACATCTGAAAATCAGAAGTTCATTTTATAATTATGAAAGCAGTTGACGATATAAAAGATCTGCTACTTTCTATTATTACAACCAAAATTACCTTTTAGTAAATAAAATACATATAACTGCCTAGTTTGCTCGGAATTTAAAAAAGTTTCTTAAAAACAAATGATGGATAGAAGAACCTTGATACAAGAAATTGTAAATAAGGGTTTTATTTTACTTTACTGCTATGGGGGGTTCTGCCTATATTCCGAAGCATATCGGCTAGAATCGCGGGTCACGAAGTTACACTTATTAGAAAGGAAACCCACGGCTAAAAGTTGGGGCAAGTCGAGTGATAACTACATGCTAAGTATGCAATCAGTCATCAAATTGTTTGCAGCCGAAGAGGAGAAGCTAGGTCTAGTAGTAACATCATGCTGGAAAGGCCAGGTGAGATACGGTATAACGACTCAGAAAGTGAAACCGGATGAAGAGTGTACAGTATCAGGGAATTCGAAAGCTTGCCAATACTCACTCATGGTCACCTTAAATTAAAAATAATGGACCATTAAGCCAAGTTTTTCATGGATTGTAATTCAGAAGCAATTCTCTGAAAATCTGCCGCCACCTACCGGTCAGATCCGGAACCAATCTAAGAGGAACCATTTTAGTAGTATGACTCGTAAAGTTCGCCAGCCTTTCTAGAGTTATTTATAGTAAGTTAGGTACAAGTGCCGAGTAGTTATTGGCTAACAAATGGCACTTTCAATGACAGAGTGTGAGAAGCTTTCGACAAGCGTGTCTCGAGCCTCGACCCGATAGTCCCCGTAATTTAGCCGGGAATCACGTCAGTACAGTAACAGTGTACGACTGTCTAGTGACATCACTGAAGCAACAGCAGGTATTGGAGGGTGTATATAGTTTTTTACTTTACTTTGCTATACGARACCCCTATGAGATATTATCCTTTTTGTCCTACGAAGACTTCTGGAAGTACAGTTCCGATATTTTTTTATCACTGCTGGTTATATATGAACAATTATAGGAGTTCCGCTATTATAGCCATCTCCCGGTCCTTATGTGCCGCTGCCCTGTTTTTATTCTTCCTCTTCTCTTTTTTGCTATTTCAG
The DNA here is from genome assembly GCA_025024175.1 of Rhyzopertha dominica. Taxonomy (NCBI): domain Eukaryota; kingdom Metazoa; phylum Arthropoda; class Insecta; order Coleoptera; family Bostrichidae; genus Rhyzopertha; species Rhyzopertha dominica. The sequence goes on from QCXZ01000064.1 coordinate 39,454,251, forward strand.
CTACACCTACAGGTCAGGTCAGGTCAATACCCTACGGTATATCCTGCTCAGGGCGGTAGTGATCGTCTCTTTGATCCTCTGTTTCAGATCTCTTCTATGTAAGGGAGTGCTGGTAATCCTATCGATTTTATAATTCTGGGCCTTATTCTTGTGTGGCATCCGTTGTCGCACTTCGTGTAACACTAGTATCTTCTAATATTTTTCTCTTATATTTTTTCCTACTTGTGTGTTTTTCAGTGGCGGCTTGTGACTGTATCGCAAGGTAGTGCCAAAAAATCTACATGTTACAAACGATTATAAAACTAAAGATATAAATTATAATATAGTAGTTTAAAATATCCAATTTATAAAACATGTACGTAACTTATTATTTTAACTTATTTTCTTATGACACGTTTTCATCCAAACCAAGATAGGTACCACGTTAGAAACCTACACTGCATTGTCAACGCTTTCGTCAATTATGTGTCTTAAGTCTCAATGTAGTTTTTATATTGCCTGATAGACAAAATCCATTTGGCGCTCTTTTCTGCTTGCAAAATTGTCAATATTATTTAGGAATTGTTTCTCAGCCGACAACATTCCCAAGGCACTCAATGTTTGCGTTGTTTTGATAGATTGCTATGTCAAGTCAAATGTCAAAATTAACTGATTTCTCTGACACGTTTCCCGCTCGTTAACTTCATCACCATATGTGCTGACTTCCCGACCTTTATAACTGAGTAAGTTTAAATAAAGAATGTAAAGTTGTACTACTTTTTTATTTTATTATGTGTAGGATAATATATTCTTATATACGATAATTCCTGCGCGGTTGCTACGATGATTATGGTCAGGTCAGTTGGCAACGCTGATCCGTGCCAATCGATTCACTGGCATGAACGTCCACTTAAACCTGCGTACTCCGCGCATCCTCTTGCTCCTCGCGGAGATCAAAAAACTGCTGCGATTCCGTGCCAATTCAGAGCTGGCACGAACCTTAAGTTGGATCTACTGCCGGTGTTGAGCGCAAGCGGTAACCGTTTATGAGTGGGTGCGTTCCGCTTCCGCCTGTGTTCCCACAAATTCAACCACTTTGAGTTCAATTACAATTCAATTTTTGATTGATAAAAAATATTATTCTACAGTTTTGCTGGTAGTGTCATGTCACGTTGGCATTTACTGACCAGCCGCCACTGGTGTTTTTATAATTTCAGCTTCCTATCGAACTGGGCCCAGAGTTGCTTTGCCGATTTTTGCACTTCCTCTTTGTTGATACTTTTGCCTTATACCATTCTTTCCCATATGCACGATATCTGACTTTGCCCCATTTAACGTTGTCTCCCAGCCTCTGCAAAAATTGTAGAATAAAAGTGTCATTTTTTCCAGTATACTCTTTTTAACTAAAGTAGTTCTTCTTCCGACTGCACATGCAAGTGCACGTTAAATAATATTGGAAATATCGAAGATCCTTGGGACAGTTGCGGTTTCCAATCGGAACTTTCCTGTCCTTCTCTTGGTAAGAAAACTCTGTCTTCTAACCCGCACCACTTTAGGACTAGTCCCTTTCTCTATACCTTTCTGTGCTTTCTGCAGATCGAACAAGGTGGCCATCAGAATTGTTTTCTTTCTTCGGCCTTCAATTGTCCATTTTGTTAGATTCACGGTCTGATATATACACTGCGGTCATTTTCTTCGTAAATCCAAACTGACTCGGCGGTTATAAGCCACACACTTCTGTCTGCTCGTCTAGTTCTTCTTTTCTTAGTTTCTCCGTTTTGTCATGGTCTTCATAGGACTTATAAAAGTCATGTTCTAAACCTTCATTGGACCTTTGTGTCCTTTTGGTATGGCCACCACTTACAGTGCTTTCTAATTTTTTTGCATATATCGCTTATTTCCAGTGTTGGCTATTCCGGTTAGGTTATTTAGGCGCCCCATTTTTTCTAATTGGCATTATTTTGATCATTTCTTCGATTTCTCTATTGGCAATTTCTCTATCTTTTTCCAGATTGAGTCGGCCTCCTCCGTACTTCATCTATCTATTGTTGAGAAGCTGTACCTCCAGTTATCTGCAATATACATTCCCTCTTCGTCAAAGACTTCCTCTTCCCCTCTTTCAAAAGGCGCATTGGGATTCCAATAGACTTAAGGAATCTCTACATTTTTCTTTAATTTTTTCTGTATTTTCTGTAAACTGACACCAGTTGTCGTCTCTCTTTTCTTTGATCATTTTATCCACCTCCTGTAATTTTCTCCTATCTCGCTTGTGAAATTTTTTCTCTCTTACATTTTTATCCCGAAAAGATCCTTCTATTTCTTATTTAACTTGTCGTTTGTCGAGTTCGACATGCGAGCGCATGCTGTACGATTATGTGAAGTATACACGGACCGAAAACAGAGCAACATGAATAAAGGTCTATTCTTTCGAGTCATCAGCTCCGATTTAATAAGAATCTTTGCGAACCCGGACATAACAAACTAAAACATAGAAATATCAACACCACAATATTTCAATATGTTAATTGCCTGTCCCTTCTGCCGCTTGGTACAAATTAAGCTTTCATTTTACATCACCTTCTTGTGTAATAAAGCAAGGAATTTTTCACCCTATAGGAAATGTAGAATAATTTGGAAATATGCGGACCACCACCATAGATGGAAAACCACCTCCAAATCGTGCCACTAGTTATGTAGTAGCCTAGGACGTAATCTGAAAATGGCCAGGGAGCATTAGGCGGGCTAATGGATCTTTCCTATAATTTGCATACGAAGTTCTGCGCATGACAAAATTTTTGCAGAGGAATGTAACGGGTGCGGTTTGCAAACACGTAAGTAGATATTATTGTATTTCGGAAAGTAGAGCATGAAACAAACGTTAAATTTGATATGTACTGGTCCATCTTACCCGTTGACAGTCGAAACGATACTGTTGGGTCTAGTTCAATCGCAACGCTATGCAGTTCTGGCTAATTATATTGATTGTAATTAATTTTGTTTATTTTTAGAATTGTACAAGCGTAAACAAAGCGTCTCAAGAGACAGTTAAACGAAAGAGCAGCTTAGAGCTGTCGTGGRTGCCATAAACAACAGTACATGCGGCGTTAATGAACATCCCGAAAAGCGTCGCGAAGCCTAACAAAGGCACTTTTTCTGGGTTCTTATTTGACATCAGCGTATGAAAATAAGGGTAACTTAATTTCGTATACTAGAAAACTTTAAAGGTTTGGATTTGCCCCTAGTAGTAATTATGTACGATTTATAGTATTTGATGTTACAGAGTAGTTGTAATGTGCCGTGAATACCCTTTATGACTTCAGAAGCCGCTATTTTACAATTGCGCAGGTTACCCCACTTGAGTCAAACCAGTTTTTTTTTAATTGAAACACTAATTAGATATAGTTCACACAATAATTTTGTCTTCAATATTCAATATAGAATGCCTTTGATAAGTGAGGCTAACTCAAGTTATTCAGGAGAAACCAGACTACCTGCAGAATGTTACAAATGATCGAGGATATTTTAGTCTGCTTACTTTTGCAAGTCCACTACGCAAATTTCCTACAGCGTTTACCGCCCCAATTAATTTGGAAAACAATTAGGTGCGACCGATCAATCATGGCGGCAAACAGGGGGCCTATTCCGGCTCACGAGGGCATACTTTGCCTAGAAACAAACGGAGGAAGTTAATCAAAAGCCGTTTCCGGAAAATTAAATAATGTATTTTCCGTGTCGGACCCCTCCCACCGTCCCGCCACTGCGCTAACAGATTAATGATGTTTTGAAAGAAACGTTTAGAGCGGTCGGGAAATGTTTGTGCGGAGAACGTAATAAATATCCCGCGACGCGGTCTATTTGGCAGACCGAAAGTAAGTTCTGAACTCGCAGAAATGAGAATGCAATTTAAACTCGAGTCTGCACTTAAATAAGAAACGCTGTTATCACTGGATTACCGGATGTAACACCGCCGCAAATGTATTGCATGCTCCGCGAACAGCTGCCTAGAAAGTTTTAATAAACTATTTTCATTTGTGCCCGTTCCGTTTGTTCAGGGAATCTGTCTCGAAGCTTTTTACGGCTGACGTTTTAATTCAGCGCTACCGCTTGACGTCCTTTTGTTTATTCATAATGTTTGGCGGAGGTAAGTTACAGTTACAAGGTTTACTGTAGTATTAACGGAGACGCTTTGGCGTTCACTAACTTGAAGGAGCTGTATATGTATGTATAAGTAGTCGCCATTAACAAGATTATGTGGAATAAATATATGACTTTTTACACAAAAAAAATACTGATTGATTTGGGAAGGTCCATAACTTGTATTTGTAAACACACTACAGGCTCAATCGAACAGAAACTTATGCTAGAGTAGTAGCTCGAAAAACGTGTGTGGATAATATATAAGTATTCAATGCTGTTGCCTTAGGTAAAAATTTTATCCAAAGTTTAAAATCGATTTCAGAGAAACGTTCTGCATATTAAGACACGTTAAGAGCCTAACCAAAGATTACTGCTACAAAAATAACTGAATTATTGAAATTACTTTCTATTTTGCGGAGGCTGCGTAATTACGTCTAACACATAAACATACTGTTTAAGATAAAATGGCCATAGTGCCGTAATGAGTTGGTAACATTTTGAGATGTGTGGTGTATGATGAATGTACACGGTTTCAAAAATAAATGTCTAGATTAAGACACTTTATTTCATGAATTAAGTAGTCTATATCTCACTAGCGCTAACAAATCAAGGAAGCCTTCGAAATACTACTGCAGACAGCCTACTAAGTGCAGTTTTCATCTTTCTTATTAAATGAAAATAAAAGTACAATAAAACGTATTCAGATAATACAAGTGTATTTATTGTTATAGCAGTCATTCTATCACAGGGTGATCCAGTAAAAGTATAAAGCTTTTTGAAGATAACAATGTACCATACAAATTTATTAAACATATTTTTCAGTTTTTTTTCGGTAGAAGGTGTATTTGACGTTACATTACAAATAAACGCAAATAACTACACATTTCTTTAACAAATGTAGGTGGGAAGTAGAAATTTTAGCAGCTCAACTTAATTACGTAAAAGTTTGGTTTCAACACTTTTTTTAAGTTGCCATGGTAGCGACAATGCAGAGTAAGAATAGCTTGAAACATAGACAAGGGCAAGATAATTAGATGGGAACCTCTAATGGTGGGGGTAGGTTCATATAGAGCGCCTGCAGTGTTACTAGGCTAAACTACACACGAATATGCCAAGTCGATAACATAGGAAACTGCTTTAAATGGTGCAGCAACAACGTGCAACTCAGATTTTTTTATTTTCTTTTAATTTTTTTCTAATTTGCAGCTAGTTTGTTCCGTTACTACCTCTTTGAAGTTACTCGTCAGATAACTTCAAACGGCGATGGAATAAACTACCTGCAAATTATATAAGAGATGAAGTAAGAATAATTTGCAATTAAATAATGATAAACAAAACAAAAGCCATTTGGTATTCACAAATAGTTATAATGATCATAAATGTACAATTTATAAATAGGTATATCAATAAAACAGAAATATGGTAGACGACTTCGTTTAAGTTTTTTTTCTCCAGATAGTCGAAATAACTCATCAAAATGCTTGTGACAAACCAAATAGCGCAGATAAGCTATCTTTTCATCCAAACTATTTTGTAGTTTTTAATGCGTTTCAGTCATATCTGGTACATCTGAAACAAGTATGCATTTTTAAAACAGACCTTCATTGTAAATAAAAATATTTCCAAAGGGCCTATATTATTATATTATATAATAGTATGTGATAATTAAGGGGTGGTACCCACGCAAAATTTCCCCAAGGGACCACTACATTTCAATAAACGTCAAGAACAGAAATGTTTAGCACTAGGTTATCGGCTGATACCAGCCACGTCCTAATTAGTATACCGATAATTTGGCTAATACTACCAGCAACATTGTATTTTATTATAGCTTAAAATTTAACGGTAAACATTGATTTCTCTTAAAAGTTTTAAGTTTTGTTGTTAATAAAAATTGGTGGTATACTGTACGATGTATATCATTCGATAAATGTTAAAAGTATCTTGAATTGTTGTCAAGTTAATGTTGATTTTGGTATGAGATATTTTTTCGAGATTGGTTGTGTGTACGCCCTTGTCCGCTATCTAGAAGTAAAACAGCCCATTAAACATCTTCACATCAGTGCTGTGGTATCATAATTTACTTAGATATAATAAATTACTTTACGGACCCAGCAATATATATCATCAGGACGCTATTTACTAGGACTCTACTGCCCTTACAAATATTTAAAAGAGCGAACTTGCATCTGTGTGGATAAAATTGCATTGCTTAAAGCTGTAAATGACTGAAAGCGGATTTGCAATGACCGGTTAGATATCCTAAAATGCATGGTTAAATGATGCTTGAAAATATAATAAAATTGCTCCTCATCCATACAAGTGCAAATCGACTCGCTATTAAACATTAACAATTTTTTTTAATTCTTGAGAAGTGTGAACTACTTTATCGAAAAATAAGTCTATATCGTAACTTCCATGCAGTTATTGCGATATATTTCTACAAAAACTAGTAGAACTCACCTCCTCACCCGCAACTGGCAAAACTCGCTTTGTAGTAGAAATGACTTGTAATTACTAACTGTTTACACATCCAGCAGTTCAAGAATATCTTATGCAAACTAAATGTGATTGTTATTAATATCAACAAATGATTACATTTTAAATTTGAAATATTTGTGCTGATAAAAGTTCTTGACAAACTGGTCCTGATGCAACTGTCAAATAACAATACCGCCAACTGTATGTATAAGTACAGTGACTTTATAAAGTCACTGTATTGTAATCAGATGCTAGCGCCAAGACTCTGCCGTGTCACTAGGCTAAACTAATCCGTATGGTCACCCCCCACCACTGAGAGATTCCAATCTATTTGTCCTGTCTTTATCTATGGCTTAAAACTTCTAGATGCTATACACACCTCTTAAACGTCTCAATTAAATTTAACGAACTACAACTCATTCCATAAGATTTTCAGCGAGATTGAGATTTACTAAAAAGTGTTTCAAATCCGTATTTTCTAAATAGGTAGTAAAAGAAAGCGCCCTTAGAAAAATTATATCTTTTCTACGATTATTCGAAAATATTAAATTGTGCTATTTCATTTTTTATTTTATTTTATGGAGTATTATGCAAGAAAAGCAGTGGTGAAAACCTGATGATGATGGTAGTCTTCGTTTTGTTATTGCTGAAGTAGTGCATACAACACACATAATGTGAAAAGCCTCCTCAATTTCTGGCAAAGATAAACAGGACGGCTTAACTTTTTTACTTTGTTTTGCAAGCAATTATAAAAAAAGGTGATGAAAACCTCGTGGCTGATTGCTTTCATCGTTCTCTTGTTGCAGCTAAAATATACACACCACCCGTAACCAAGCAATTAACTTTCTGAACACCTGACGCCTTTTATTTTGTATCGATTATCGCATGAAGTAGCCTACCTACATAATATTACGTTACCTTCATTCTAATACAGAACAAAAGAGAAATGATATTAGTCATTAATACTACATTTTTAAGTTTAAATTAATATAATATTTTGTGAATAAGTAAAAAAGTATAATTATATTATTCACTAGAAGTGCAAACTAAATTGAACCACCACCGAACAAATTAGTTGTTCGGATATGTGTTATGTGTACATTATATTTTTGCAATAATTTCAAGGCGAGAAAAGTTATTAATCTCGGGTTTTCGTTGCAGTATTTCTTAATTAATTGCATATAAAACAAAGTGAAAAAACTGTGTCGCACTATTTATTTGGTTTTCATAAATTAAGGAGTAGGCTACATTTTTATGTGTTGTATGGAGTGTGTACTATTTTGGTAATAATTTCAAAAGGAATAGTGCCTTTGTTTCTGGTTTCATTCACTGTATTGCTTACATAATATTCTACACAAGAACGTAAAAAATATATTTCCGTTTTATTTTTTATTTTTTTCGAGATGTGTTATTCTCTTAAATTGCGTTTTCTACTACTATTTAAACAAGTTTTGAAGGCGTTTACGTTAATTTAAAATTAATTCAAAATACAAAATAAGTCTTGGCTCGTTAGATTCGATTGATTGATACAATGTTGTTACCATGACAACTAAAAAAATACATTTCTAGGTCATTGCATATTATAAGGTACCGCCAACATTAGCTTCAAGTTTAAACAGGTAACCCAAAAGACAGAACCATATTAATCCCTATGGTTGAAAAGAGAAATGGGATAGCAAGTATTGTCGAATCTTATCTTCGCCTGTAGCAATCATCGCTTTTATAGCTTTCAACAGAGTTGAAATTATAAGAAACTATATGCGAATTATATATGTACGTTGCAATGGTTATCCTTATTTTTTAAGATTCAGTGACCTTAGCGTATTCAGAGTATAAACAAATACCTAACCAGAAGCGCTCGCTGTCAACACCTTAGACTTTTTTGCCTTCAACGACCACCATTTTGTTATTATATTATATAAAGCTGCATTTACATTTCTCTCACAGAAGTTTCTCCTGAGCATCTGTTGCTAAATATGTGCACTCCTAAAATATCAGCATTTACTGTTCATATGATTGCAGTAAAAGTACATACCAGCAAACTTTCAATTTTTGATCGCCTTCGAAACTTGTGGATAATGTTGAGGGACCTACCTTGTGTGTTTATGTCAAGTACCGTAAGTGGATGAAAAAGCAAGAATGGTACTGCACCAGGTTGTAATGGGTAGTGTAAATCATTTCTCTTCAAAATGTCAACCGCACACTTTATACCCTCTATGAAGATTTTCAACACATTTCACTAGGTCATCGCCACCAAACACTGTTGCCCACCGTTTAGCTCAGCATTAAAAATGAAGTCAAATTAATATCACCAACAACAAACCTCTGAACATCCTTTTGGAATACCTACGTCTGCTGTAGCACTGCATTACAGTACAAAAACGTCCACCAACACTACTTTGCATTATTAAAAATTATTAAAATCAAAATACGTAATTTAGAAAGCCATAGCCCTTCTTTATAGTGGACGGCTATGACAAAACACGTCCGTAATCGTTTAACAGCGCCGGCGTTGGGCGGTTGACACTTGGCAGTCAGTGTCAGTATCATGACGCATTGAAACTGCGCGTACCCTTCCTCATATCCAGAGTGCTTATTCTGATTTTTTTTTCTATGGCGTCATATGCGCTCCCTGGCGGAAAATGAAAGGAATTAAAAATGCTTTTAGTGATTTTTTGGTACCATTTTCTTTTGAAAGGTTTTCAGTGTACAGCAGCGGCGTATGCATATAATGAAGAAATTTAAAAAGTTGTTTTGGACCTCGTCAAAATACTGAATGCCAAATTGTAGCTACACTGTTATAAGCTGTTATAATATACAATTACAACGAAAATGGATACTACGAATCCATACTGTGAGATAATGTTTTATAATCGGTGCACAGTGCAGCTATTTGTCTACATCTATTTACCGAGATTAGGTAGATTATGCCCTTATTTTAAATACACAAATAAAACATTGTCATCCGCGTGCAATTTTATAATTAGACCTAGCGCAAATATGGAAACGTCCGAAAGCTGCTTGCAAAATATTTCTACTTCCTCTTTGAAATCGATCGACTATAAAAATGCAGCCAGGTTTATCTAGCGGAACTGGCGTCGTATACACAAGTTCGACAGAAATTGCAAAGCGCGCCACATTAATAAGTCAGCTTTCATAGCCATTTTTGCAAATTTTATCAGTTTATGCTCCACTTACCGGGGCAACTCCCGATTGCACTCGTTCGTTGGATATTTGGCGCATTTATTTTCCTAATGGCGAACTGAGGAAGCCAATGGCTTTAAGTCTTGGGGCTTTGCCATCCAAAGCTGCCGTATTGTAATCAGGTAATGCCTAGTAATATATATATGCTAGATGGGTGTTTATTAATTATTAATTCTTTCATGTTTTTTTTGTTTCAATTTAAAAAACAGCAAAATTATTTCACAGATGCGAAGTGGAGCTTACGTAATGTGCGAATATTATATTTTTAGAAGGGCATCGTTTTGAAATGTTAGTAGTAGAAAAGCTGTGCAGTCAGAACTTCTATTAAAAGTAATGGAGAATTACAAAGTTAAGTAAATGCATTAAATAATTCACGACTTTTATCTCTCATATACTTTATTCACTTCTGAGAATTTAGCACAATCTGAGATTAAACTTTCTCTGTGAAGCAGAAAAACGCACACGTGATTTTGTTGAAATCTCTTAAAATTTTTCAAACGCTTTTTATGACGCTAACGTCTGGCTACTTGCGTATACACAGTAGTTTTTGTGACCAAAAATAATCATTCAGCTATAAGAGGCGTAGTTCAACACCGGGTATTATTTCATACTTTTGTACTTTTCTTCAAATAGTAAGTACACATGCTCTCCATACTATCAGATTATAATGATCATATTACTAGATACTTTGGTGTTTTATATAAATATGTTCCTACTGAGATTTTGGTTATCTACAAAAAAAAACTATATTATATATCATATTCTGGACAATTTTCTTGTCGGCGACGTTGAGTGCTTTCAGCTTTCATAATTATGAAACCAACAATTTTTTTAGGAAGAAAAATTGAAATGCACATCTATGCTATGCTGTCTGCATCGCAACTAGAGACGGATCTGTTTCGCTGTCGTTACAGCTCGTCAATATAGTTTAGGTCTAGTGCAGACAGCATGGCATAGAACTGGTTTTGACTATGCATATACCAAAGACTTGTTATGATATTAGCAGAAAATTAGATGGCAATGCCATCTGTCAGCTTGATGACACAGCCACCTAGTTGCCTTAATGGGAACTACTTTCTAAAGATAGTGAACCATTAAGTCAACTATGTTGCTTTGTCATCATGTCAGTGTAATGCTGACAGATGGCATCGACATCTAATTTTCTACTAACATTACTGACAAGTCATTAATTTGACGTTTCGACTACTTCTGCAATCTTAGTAAAATACAACCTTATTTTCCACAGAGGCTGCGGGTTCGTGTGTGTGAATGTTCCTTTGTATAATGTAAATATGTAATTTATCAATAAAGAATATTAAAACTAATGAGCTGGCTAATTGCCAAATAGGCAGGGCCAAAAATTATATAAAAAAACAACCTTAAAAAAATATTTAATACAAGTTCAAAGGCATTCTCAGTTCATCACAAATATGGGTATGTTGGTAAGCTAAGGATATTGTATCCACGTGTGTCTGAATATCGTTCGATTTGGCTTCTGTCCTACGTCTTTGCTGTGACCTTTCACATATCAATATCTTAATGCGTAGTCACATCAGCCTCATTCATGTAACCTTAAAGGAGCATTCAATTTTTTATCAATTGGGAAACTTGTTGCCAAGCAAGCAGTTCTATCCAATTTTCTGAAGTAAGATATTGTATAGGTGTATTTTTCCAAATGTTATCCATTATGAAAGTCTACAGTTTGAGGAGTTGGAAGGCTCACGTTCGTTTTGTGTGGATCTCTACTTCATCTGGTTCAGAGCTTTTAATATTTAGAAAACCATAGCCATAGCGTTGCTTAATTTCCGAAGTTTTAACTGATGTTAAAAGTCTTATTGTGTGAGACCTTCTTTTGTATTTCTAAAAAGAAGGGTATTAAACTTTGTTGCGTATAAAAGATTATGTAGGCTTCTCTTCAGATATAGGTACCTCCTATACATAGCGTAATGCTGACGGGGTATTTGCCGAATTTACTGATATTACCGCCAAAGCTGCGCAGATTGACCCATTGTATAAAGCAGAATCAGACTTATAGCAAGGCTATTGACAATTGTATATGGTGTCCCATTTTCGTTGTAATGGTATGGTAGGTATCTTGGTAACTATTAATGCTAGAGCATTGTGGTTTCGACATTACTTTATTACATTTTGTTGTAAGTTGAGCTGTACGATCGCAATTTTTGTAACGTCTTTTATTTTAAAGCTATAGCCAACTTTTAAAAAATGTAACATTTCTTCAGTTCTCAATATCTAGATGGGCTATGTAGATACAAAAAAACTGCAGAAACATTTTTATTTTGAATCTATTGCCGAGCTCAGAATTTTTTTAGGGCGGTTACTTTTTGGAGATGTAACATAAACTTGAATTTTTTTAAAATGCAAAACATGGTTGGCTTTGCCATGGTTGAAAAGACCTAATTTTTATGATTAAAAAGATGTGTACATCGTTAGGTTTATTTTTACTAATTCCATTATTATTTCAATTTTTGTAATAATTTAATGAGATTTTACGTTTTTTGTGAAAATGGATGTAAATAATTGATAATAAACAATGCATAGGCAATTATCTCCAAATGAACATGGCCTCCTAGATTAAAGATTAGAAAACTGCATGAGCGCTCTTAGAAATCTTATGTATGTATTCAAATATGCAAACATTATTATTAAAATAAAAAAAATAAAATGTTTACTTAATAATATAAATTATATTTTGTGTTTTCTTATTCCATAGCCCCCTAGATGTAAACGTCTGATTAAATTTTAAAAAAATGAATAATCCGAAGATTAATAAAAATAAACGTAACAATGTATACATTTTTATTAAGAAAAAATAAGTCTCTTCGCTATAGCAAAGCCTATGGTTCCCATTAAAAAAATGCAAGCTTGTGCTATATCTTAAAAATGTGACMCCTTCAAAAATTTTTGAGCACGCCACTGGATTCAAAATAAAAATATCTATAAAAAATGTCTTCACACCTTTTTTGTATCAACATTCGCAAGTGCGATATTGAGAGGTGAAGGAATGTTATATTATTCAAAAGTTGGCTATAGCTTTGAAATAAAATGAAATGAAAAAGTAATACAGTAATGTCGAAACCGCAACCCTCTAGCATTAATAGCTACCGAGATACCCTACAATTACAATGAAAATGGGACACCCTTGCACTGGTTCTCTCGTTACCGGCCGTGGTAAGCCTATTAGTTAGGCAACCGTTGATGTCGACGGGATTGTATTGTGGGATGCCGAGTGAATGTTTTCGGTGACTGGTATGAATCCGTAAAGACGAACGCGCTCTTGACTAGAGTGGTGTCCGGCTGACCGGTAGTCCGATGCTCCAGGTAGTCGAAAGTCGAGCACACGGAGTGTATCGAACATTAATTCTTTCAGCGGTGTCGCAACTCCCAAGTGGTTGAGAAGTCGACAAAAGAAAGTTACCATTGTAGGCAGACTGTGTGGTGGAGAAGACCGTTGCAGCGAGGCTTTTCAGCGGGCGTTCAGCCTGTTGCCCTGGGTTCAGCGTATCAGCGTGCCCTGGCCCTGACCGGCATTCAAGGCCAAGGATTGTTTTTCGGTGTGGCGTTAAGAGGGGCATTTMCTTGGAGCGATCGGACATAAATGTAAACTATGCAACTCATATTACCAGCGGGACATGGGACGTAAGAGGGTAGCCGATAGGTTGACATCGCGCAAAGATCGTACGAGCAACAGACGGGCTAAATATTCGGAAAATTGCTGACTGTAGGGTGTGCATAAAAAAGTAAGCATGATATTAGTAGCTTACTATGATATTATTCCAGGTTATTCAAAATATGGAATAACCCATTTATTTCTGTAAATATGAACTTATAACATTTCATTCTAACTGCATGATTTCTGTAGGAACTTTTATAACAATTTTCATTCAGCGTCCCCATTGCTTCGGCAGACAGTAAATTAATGTGAAAGAGCTTTTAACATTAAACTTGTCCCGTGTAATTACTACTTAGACATACAATCTTAGAAATCCAGTCATATCGGAATAGATCGTATACCGCTCGATCATTCGCGACAGAATTGTATCTTAGCTTCACTGTTCAGTGGATACTACGCGACGGACCTGGTGAGGATGGGCATTCGCATTTTGCTCTCGTGACGGACTCGTGCGAAAGGGTTTGCGGTTTTAGATTTTTTGAATGTTTTTACTCATTTCTCGTGCTCATGTTTTTGGTAGTATACAAAGAAATATGTAGCTACAACATGGAGTTCGAATTTTTCGTTTATGTGCCTTAGTTTTCGAGAAATAGCTCGCCATAGATACGCATTTTTAAGCAAAATATAACAACAAATATTTACATTACTGTACCAAATTCAGAAAAAAACTCAACTCTACGTTGTAGCTACATCTTTTGTCACTGCCATGTCGAAATTTCACTTCGAAAAAGTTTCGAACTCTACGTTGTAGCTACATCTTTTGTCATTGCCATGTCGAAATTTCACTTCGAAAAAGTTTCGAATAACTCGGTAAAATGTAAAACGGTAGGTGCTTAAAATGACCCGATTCGCTCTAGGTAAACGCCCCTCTTAAAAAGGATCTCGTGGAACGCAGCAGCACGGCGCAGCGACGCGTGAGCTGGACAAATCAGGGTGAAATCCCAGGTGACTATTTATTTATATTTGATTCTCGTGGCATTTGATTTGTTTCATTATATTGATAGTACCACAAAGTGTTTAATTTTTCGCCTCCCGGCCCACACCCCGACAGTACGTGTATTTTCTGTTAATCACAATTTAAATAAACGTACCTGTTACACCCTGTACATGACTGGTCGGTAACCATTTTATTCCTTTTAGAAATAGCAGTAGCGGCTAGTAAAATAATTATATCTAGCAGACTGGTGGCCAAGAGTTTATTGGGGGTATGCAAGCACTGTAGCATGCAGCATAAGTAAAATTATCACAGATTGTTCTATTAAAACCTGCAGGATGAAAATAATATTAGAAAGTATAATTACTTCCACATCCAACGGATGGAAAGTATTGTATCGCGAAAAAAATTTTTCAAAATTTTTTATTTGATCATTCGCTTTAAAATAAATAAATCTTTTGTTTGCGGGTTTTTCGTGTTTTTCTCCCGAGCCAAAAACGTAACAGGCCGAAACGCAAAAAAATAAAATGTGAGCAAAAAAAATTTCTTGTCTGTGTGTCTGTGATTTTGTTTGTCGACACGATAACTTTCGAAAGACTTAATATATGAAAATTGAAATTTGGCAAACGTATAAATCTCAACTACCCAAAGCGACCTATTGTTTGTGGGGTACGTTTTCTCACAAAAAGTGTCAGAAAATTTATCAAAAATTTTGACATTTTCGAAATATTTCCAAAAAACCTATTTTGGACCCTGTTCGTACGATTCTTTTTTAATTTTGGGTATTATGTAGAAAATCAAATTTCTGATCAGAAAGCACTTTTGTATTTTTTTAAGTTAATAATTTTCGAGTTATTTAGATAAAAACGATGTTAAAATTTATATATTTTTGCTAATATCACGAGGACTGTTTGTCTTAGAAAAAATGTGTAGAGAGAAAAAATGCTCATAACCTGATTACTAATCGTATAGTATATGAAATAAAAAAGTAAATGTCATTTTAACAATTGGATGTGGAAGTATTGATTCAATTTGAGAACAAGAGAACAAGACTTGGTTAGTTATAGACAACATTTGTTATTTGTTTAGGTGAACACCTCTGACAAATTCTGCGATGGGTAACATCGACTTGACCCTGTACTTCCAATCTATTTTTGTTGAAATCTATTGTTAAGCGACATTTTGTACATTTTGGTTAGAAGTTTTGTCGTGTTGCAAATAATTATGTTCTTTACGCAAGCAAAAGGAACGTTTTCAAGTAAACCAAACAACTAGTTGTCTATATAGCAGGTTTAAAGTAAGTACCTTAAAATGATCCTGATACATAGCTTCCAATAATACGGCCATAGATCTATATACCAACTATGTTAGTTACCCTGCATTCTTAAGTGATGATGGTTTTCGTCAGAGAAGTAGTCATAGTCGTGGTAGCCATCCCTTTTTTGTGGAAGGCAGATACGTCCGTAAAAAGCATATTACTTAAAAAATATTAATATTCGGTCATATTTTTCAATATTAGTATGCAGAAATTTGTCCTACATTAAAGTTTTGCTTCGTTCAACTCCTGATGCAGTTGTACATGGTGAGGATGGAAATTGCTTTTCTTTAAGATGCTTTGCATATTCCCGAATTTAGCAGCAGCTATAACGGTAAATTCATTATCTTCTGTTGAAGTATATTTTGGTCTATTACACTTATTATAGAGCACAGACCAGTGGCAGTTTGTTAATAAGATCTGCGGGGATATAGCACTGGCTCTACATTTTTTTTTAAATAAATGGCTCTTATTGTTTGATATACATAATGCATTTTAATTTTATTTCTTGCGTAAGTACCTGTCAAATGTGAATAGTAAATCTACACATAATGGTTCGGTGTATCAGCTACTATCATTTGACCTGAAATCAACCAATAATATTTTAGATTCTCTGTGCAGGTGACGTACGCTACCCGATCTGCAAGATTTTGACCAGGTGGTGCATGGTGCAAGGTGTATTACCCTTCAGCAAAAGTTTGTTATTTTATTATTAGTAATAAAGGTAATATGATAGGTGTGCTCACCAGGAGAAATAACGGGAGTTACTGATTTATTCCATTCTACAAAGCGGACAAGTTTTTATTTTTTATGCTAATTACTCCTTATGACTACTAACTATCATTATTATAAAATGCATGAAATTGCACAAGAAGCGAAAGCTGTAGAAGTTATGTAGTCAAATAAGGGAAAATTAAAAGAAGATATCCGGAAGACCCCTGCAATTGAGGTATATAATAAGTAATATTTTGAATACACAGATCAACTGAATGTGACAAACTTATTTATTTGCGAAACTTTGGATAGTAGGTAACACGACTTATCGTTCCCACAAGAGTATTTTGCAGAAAACTTTTCTGTAGCAGATCAGGATTAATGCCTTAGTGTGCCAACTGAACAAAGCTTATTTGGTCCGTTCCAGATTTTAATGAAAAAGTGATTGACAAATCTGCAACAATTAATCCTCTGTTTTTCGTTCTGAATTCAGAAATTTATCAAATATCGCATGAAAAATTAAAAAGAAAGTGAAAGAAAAATTTATCTTCTGCAGCGTAAATTCTACTAGCAAAAATAGTGTCTACCAAGTCTGGGGAGAACCATTTAAAGGAGTTCATTTTGAGAACAATGACTCATTTTGAATGTACAATAAACACGTAGACAATTCCGTACTGATACCAAACAGTTATTGACAGCCTGAATCTAACAAAAGTGTATTCACTGCTTCAGAATTGCTTACAAAGTATACTATCAAAAAGGTAAAAAAAATAAAAATATAATCTTTGCGCAGTAAAGTAGGATGCCACTGAAAAAAGTGAGTTGACTATGCTCATAGTGAATTTTCATTAGGAACCAGGTTTTAGGTAATATTACTAACTATGCCTGTATTCAACTTTGATAATTACAGGTGATAAGAATTTATCTGGTCACATGCCTGCGAAAATCGCATTTTTAGCTCTAATAATTTTTGAGGCATAGTGATTTTCCCAAATGTTAAAACTTCTACAGATGAAGATGAAATCCCATTAAAATTAAAAGATGAATCAAAATCTGCAATAATATATATGCTATTCCATTTAAAAATATACAAGAATAATTAGAACCACTTCCGTATATATGGCGGGAGGAGTAGAAATATTTTTATATTATAGACTTAAGTACCCCCAACCTCACTGCACTCCCAATATTTTCAAAACCGTAACAACAAATGCACATTCTGCATTATACACGGTAGAACAATTACGTATTAAACATATAATTATGTTGAGATTCTGCAAGGGTTTCCTAGCAAACAGTGTAACAGTGCATTAATCAGTAGATCAAGTGTTGCCAATCCCATCCAGTAGTTCTAATGTAAGGGTAGTCTCCCACTCCGAGGCTCCCGTGGTCCCATTGGGCTTTCGAGCGGGCAGGACAGTTTTGGTTCGCTGGGTAAGCTGTCCGCGTCGAAAACGTGCAGCTCCCTTTGTTTTTCGTTTGATTTTTGCTATTGTGTGGAAAAACCCTGTTATTACAGGTAGGCATTTTTATGATTAAATAATTAACGCATGAACTAAGTGTTGTCATTTGCCGCAGGGTTTTTTTTTCTTTCTTCTTTTGTGTGTCCTCGTTTGGTTGTTTCTCCGGAACAAAGCGGCCACATCGGCAACCCGTTTGTCGCTGAGCTTTTTGGGGCCCTTAAAGGCGCTTCGTTTGTACAAACACAAGCTGATTGCAAGGTCAACTTATTCGAGGGAAAGGCTCCTTCAAAGAGTGGACGACTGCTGTACCCGACGACGCTACCGCAAGCTTAGGCGAAGGGGGACAGAGGCGTCGCAGGTGACGGTTGGCAGCTTGTACGGCGCTGAAAACGTGTGCGGCGAACAACAGTACCGTGAGTTTTTTTTTCTTGTTTTAATAAGAAAAACACGGCAATTTGACTGAACAGAAGTGACTGATATTAAGAACCCGGATTAGACAAGGCAGAATAGTTAGGCCTACTCTGTTTACTAGATGGTCATAATTATACTTGATTATTTGATTTTTATCCATTCATATGTGAAGATAATGGTACCATTTTCTATCCAGTTATCATGTTTTCTTTGAATATATACGTTATTCGTTCTTATTTACTTAAATATGTACTACCTGTATGAATTACTTTTCATTACAATATATATGTAGATTTTCCGAGTTAAATCTATTCATTCACTGTGTATCGCTACAAATTAACTCGGTGGCGCCCTAAAAAAAATACCTATATAAAAAAAAAGAAAACAAAACACAAAAAAAAATAATAATAATCGATTGTCTCGCCCCGTTTCGACGACCCCCACCCCCCTGTCGACTGGCTGCCGTGGCGTTGAATAAAGGTAATTTTTTTTTATAAGTCTTCCTTCGATGTTGAACCTTACAAAATTTGGCGCATCAACGTGGGACCCGAAGTTAGGTTGCGTTAGTTCCCGATTTTGATATTTGCGTATCGTTTGAATTTTGTTTTCAAAAATGGATCCTAGTACGTTGTTAGTGCATGAATTAGATTATGAATTGAAGTTGCGCAAGGCTTATAGTAATAAGGCTAATGTTTGTTTGAAAAGGAAGGCTTTGAAGAGATTGTTGGAAAAAGAGATTGTTAGGGACCCTGTTTTCGATTTATCAAGCATTGATTTAGAGGTAGAAGTCTCCGAACTAAAGAATAGTTGTGATGAAGTCAAGGAATTGATTGAAAGGTTTGACCGTTCTTCAGTAGTTGTGAAGGGTAAAGGTATTCCAGTTGTCAAGTGGGATTTGAAGTTTGATGGTGCCAGGGAATCGGTTAGTTCTTTTTTAGAAAGAGTAGAGGAACTTCGCGTTGCTAGAAACTGCAGTAAAGAGGAAGTTTTTGCTTCAGCGATTGATCTTCTCAGTGGTACAGCTTTAATTTGGTTTAGGTCGATTCGTGGTAAGGTGAACGATTGGGATTCGTTAGTGAAGCTGATTCGAAGAGATTTCTTGCCTTCTGATTATGATGACGTATTGTGGGAACAAATCAAGGACAGAATTCAAGGAAAAAACGAACAAGTAACAATATTTATTGCTGTTTTAGAAAACCTGTTTAGTAGATTAACGGTACCTTGTTCTGAACAATTAAAAATAAAATATATAAGGAGAAATTTGCTTCCTTGCTACTCATCTGCCTTAGCACTTGTGGATGCATCGACTGTTGAGGCATTGAGTGAACTGTGTCGCAAAATAGAAGATGCAAACATTTCGGTTAAGCACCCAACGACTTCGAAAATAGCAACATTAGAACAGGCCTTAACTTATAATACGACAAAACCAACCAGCGACGGTAGTAGGTTAAAATGTTGGAACTGCGATGAAGATGGTCACGTTAGGAGAGACTGTAGGAAACCAAAAAGACCAATACACTGCTTCGGATGCAATGAGCCTGGAGTTATAAAACCGAATTGCCCAAAGTGCACTCCAACCGTTTCATCACCAAAAAACTAAAGGCTGGGATGCGTTCCTTTGGCCGTCGTAGTCCTAGCAATTTAGAGGCCAAACAAAATTATTTTGATCGCGAGGATTGGCAAAGATGGCTTGAATATGTTAAAACTTTTTATAAGAATTCGAAAACTGAAGTTGCTCCTGCTTTTGCAAACACTATTGACAATCGA
This sequence comes from Rhyzopertha dominica, assembly GCA_025024175.1. Classification (NCBI taxonomy): domain Eukaryota; kingdom Metazoa; phylum Arthropoda; class Insecta; order Coleoptera; family Bostrichidae; genus Rhyzopertha; species Rhyzopertha dominica. The sequence continues at coordinate 39,474,347 of QCXZ01000064.1, forward strand.
CCTCATATCCATGTTAAAATTTTTGATGAAGTTTTTATAGCTCTGCTAGATTCTGGGGCCAACAGAAGTGTAATAGGTAGACAAGCTTCATATTTATTAGATAAATTTAACTTGCAAACCACAGACAGTCATGTGACCATACTGACGACGGCGGATGGAACAGCGCAGGATGTTTTAGGCACYGTTGAGGTACCACTTCTTGTCGGAAACACTGTAAAGTTGATTGACTTCTTAGTAGTGCCGTCTTTAGCACACGGAATAATACTGGGTAGTGATTTTTGTGAATATTTCGATATTTCAGTAGATTTTAAAACGCGAACATGGAGGAGTGGATATTCGAATGTGGAAGCACTTAAAGTCGGCATTACTTTACGAAACTCTACTTCATCAGAATGCAACGCAGTCAACGTCATACGCAGTCATTCAGAATTATCATTAGAACAAAAGAAAACTATAGATGTTTTGATAGAACACTTTAAGATTCTTTCTCCAAGACAACTAGGTCGAACAAATCGAATCGAACACAAAATTGATACTGGCGATTGCGAACCAATTAAGCAAAGACACCACGTAATGTCTCCATACATGCTTGGACACCTGAACAAGGAACTTGATAAAATGCTTGAACTCGGAGTAGTTAGACCATCGACTAGTCCTTGGGCATGTCCCGTTTTGCTTGTAAAAAAGTCTAATGGAGACATGAGATTCTGTTTTGATGGCAGGCGGCTGAACTCTGTTACCAAGAAATGCGCTTACCCATTGCCATTGGTTGACCACATATTAAATAAATTGTCTGGGGCGCAGTTCTTGAGTAGCATCGACCTAAAATCGGCGTTTTGGCAGATACCCTTGGAGACATCGTCTTGCGAGAAGACAGCGTTTATAGTTCCTGGGAGAGGTCTTTTTGAATTCGTAGTAATGCCCTTTGGCTTATGTAACGCTGCCCAAACACAGCAGAAGTTGATGGACAATGTCTTGGGACCGGATCTAGACCCGTATATTTTTGTATACTTGGATGACGTAATCATCGCTACCCCAACTTTTGACAAACATGTTGAATGTTTGAAGATTGTATTCGACAGACTGAGAAAAGCCAATTTGATAATAAATATTGATAAATGTAAATTTTGTTTGCCATCGCTGAAATATTTGGGATTTGTAGTGGACAAAAGAGGATTGCGAACAGACCCGGAAAAGGTCGAGGCGATGCTGAAATACCCGAAACCTAAGACATACACCGAAGTTAAACGTTTTCTAGGACTCTGTTCTTGGTATCGAAGATTCGTAAAAGACTTCTCAACAGTAGTAGCCCCATTAAACAGTTTGTTAAAAGGAAAAAAGAAGAGTCAAAATATTGTATGGACTGAAGAGGCAAGTGCCGCTTTTCAAGCAATAAAAGAAGCTCTGGTGTCAGCACCAATATTGGCTAGTCCGGATTTTGAGAAACCGTTTGCCGTACAGGCTGATGCATCGAATGTTGGTGTAGGCGCGGTGTTGACACAAATTGTAGATGAAAAAGAATGTGTTGTTGCTTACGCTTCACGGACATTGACAGAGAGTGAACAGAAATTTACGGTAACAGAGAAAGAGTTGCTAGCYGTCGTGTTTGCCTTAGAAAAATTCAGATGTTACGTAGAAGGACAGCATTTTACGGTAGTAACAGATCATGCGTCGTTGCGTTGGCTGCATAATTTGAAAGATCCGGTAGGAAGATTGGCTAGATGGGCCATAAAATTGCAACAATTTGACATGGAAGTAGTTCATCGAAAGGGATCGCTAAACGTTGTTCCGGATGCCCTTAGTCGAGCTCCCGTAGAAATATGCTTATTAGAATTTGCAGACCTAAATTTTGATAATGATAAATGGTATAGAAAAATGTTGAATAGCGTTGTGGATGAGCCACAGAAATATGCAGATTGGATGGTGGAAGGAGGTAAACTGTATAAGCATTTGCCTGATGACCTGACTTTGCGTACGAACAATCCTGTTTGGAAGCTAGTAGTACCAAAATCGCTTAGGACTGAAGCTCTAAAAGAATGTCATGACGACCCATTAGCATCGCACGGTGGAGTGTTTAAAACAACAAGCCGTTTAAAAGAATTGTATTATTGGCCACAACTGACACGAGATGTGAAAAGATACGTTAGGAATTGTAAGGTATGTTCAGCACAAAAAGCTCCGAATTGTAGTAGACCTGGTCTGATGGGACAACCCAAACGTGCAAATTTCCCTTGGCAATACATATCGGTAGACATTCTAGGACCATTACCACGTTCAAAAAATGGATTCTGTTACTTACTTGTGGTCTCGGACTATTTTAGTAAATATTGTCTATTACACCCTATGAAGAAGGCTACTACATCAGTCATTACTAAGTTTATAGAAAACCAGGTATTTCTTGTTTTTGGCGCACCACAAATTGTTATGACGGATAACGGATCACAGTTCGTATCTAGAAGCTTTAAGTTGTTATGTGAGGAGTATGGAGCTCAAATATGGTACAATGCTAAGTATCACGCTCAAGTGAACGCTGTGGAGCGAGTGAATAGGGTTATAGGTGCTGCCATTCGTTCATATATCAAGGAGGACCATAGAGATTGGGATATTAATATACACAAAATAGCTTTTGCCATGCGTACAGCAGTACACCAATCCACTGGGTACAGCCCAGCCTTTATAAACTTTGGTCGATATGTACCTTGTAAGGGAACCTTCTATGGAAAAAAATTGTCTGGAGAAGAGGTTTTAGACGTCACCAATCGTGAATATTTTGTTAAGGATCTAGAGGAGTTACCTGAATTATACAAAGATGTTCGTCGGCATTTAGTCAAGGCCTACAAACAAAACGTGAAGACCTACAATTTGAGAAAGCGACCAGCAGAACAGTACCACGTTGGAGATTTGGTATGGAAGAAGAATTATGTACTTTCAAGCGCTGCAGACCGTTTTGCATCGAAATTAGCACCCAAATACATTTTATGCACCGTAAAGCGTGTAATGTCTCCATTAACTTATCACCTACATAACGAAGACGGGTCAGACAGTGGCATTTGGCATGTAAAGGATCTTAAGCGTTATCATGAATCCAATCTACCCACCCAGGATTAGACAACCCTTTATATATTTCTTTGTATGTATGATGGAGTGAAAGTGATACGAATGGAGTGTGAATGAGCTATCTTTATCTTCTCTTGTAAACTATTAAGTTGTACAACCAACCAATCAGTCAAATAACTCTACTAAGAGTAACCAACAACCCAGATAGTGACTAGTCTTATTGAGATCTTCAAGTAACTCATTGTCGACAAAATATTGTTACTTCGTCACAATATTTTTTTTGGAGGGAAAGGGGGTGTGTAACAGTGCATTAATCAGTAGATCAAGTGTTGCCAATCCCATCCAGTAGTTCTAATGTAAGGGTAGTCTCCCACTCCGAGGCTCCCGTGGTCCCATTGGGCTTTCGAGCGGGCAGGACATTTTTGGTTCGCTGGGTAAGCTGTCCGCGTCGAAAACGTGCAGCTCCCTTTGTTTTTCGTTTGATTTTTGCTATTGTGTGGAAAAACCCTGTTATTACAGGTAGGCATTTTTATGATTAAATAATTAACGCATGAACTAAGTGTTGTCATTTGCCGCAGGGTTTTTTTTTCTTTCTTCTTTTGTGTGTCCTCGTTTGGTTGTTTCTCCGGAACAAAGCGGCCACATCGGCAACCCGTTTGTCGCTGAGCTTTTTGGGGCCCTTAAAGGCGCTTCGTTTGTACAAACACAAGCTGATTGCAAGGTCAACTTATTCGAGGGAAAGGCTCCTTCAAAGAGTGGACGACTGCTGTACCCGACGACGCTACCGCAAGCTTAGGCGAAGGGGGACAGAGGCGTCGCAGGTGACGGTTGGCAGCTTGTACGGCGCTGAAAACGTGTGCGGCGAACAACAGTACCGTGAGTTTTTTTTTCTTGTTTTAATAAGAAAAACACGGCAATTTGACTGAACAGAAGTGACTGATATTAAGAACCCGGATTAGACAAGGCAGAATAGTTAGGCCTACTCTGTTTACTAGATGGTCATAATTATACTTGATTATTTGATTTTTATCCATTCATATGTGAAGATAATGGTACCATTTTCTATCCAGTTATCATGTTTTCTTTGAATATATACGTTATTCGTTCTTATTTACTTAAATATGTACTACCTGTATGAATTACTTTTCATTACAATATATATGTAGATTTTCCGAGTTAAATCTATTCATTCACTGTCTATCGCTACAAATTAACTCGGTGGCGCCCTAAAAAAATACCTATATAAAAAAAAAGAAAACAAAACACAAAAAAAATAATAATAATCGATTGTCTCGCCCCGTTTCGACGACCCCCACCCCCCTGTCGACTGGCTGCCGTGGCGTTGAATAAAGGTAATTTTTTTTTATAAGTCTTCCTTCGATGTTGAACCTTACAACAGCTTCCAAACAAGATTGCGGTATCACGGAAGGTTAGCTCCAAAAGGTTCAATCAGCTAATTCCTGCCAGTTCATAATAACTTGCTTCTCAACTAGCTAGCCTACCTAACCCGAAGCACGTCGAAATAAGGGTGTAATGCGGACGACAGTTTGTATACCTGGAGGGCCGGCAGGGCGGTTTGTTGGTCGCTGCGGTTAAGGAAACATAGGGACCAGCCTAAGGGATTAACCGTCCGGGGCATGTATCGCAACATTAAAGTGCCCGCCGTCGGCCAACAATGCTTTTACGTATGTCAGCCTAGTTTGCGGTTCTAATCGAATTTTATCCGATACCCGTTTATATGCATTGGATAAGCTGGGTTTGCCCTCGACCGTCTGGAGCGGTAAATAAATAAACCCGCAGGAACCATCTGGAAAACAAACCTGTGGGGTTGCTGAAAAGCGGAGATATGAATAAATGTTTAGCATGCGAGAGAAACGCAGTTATACAAGGTATTTGTTATCCGAGTAATTAAAATGTTCCGAAGTACTTACGGGAACCTGCATTACGCATGTATAGAGTTAGTGGCTACCAACATCTTTTGATGGAATGTCACTAACATCGATTGGTCGAAAACGTATTCATAGACGGTAGACGGGCTTCACCGAGGACTTAACGGACCACTAGCGGTAGTACCATGCTACATAATATATTTAGTGGCATGCAATAATATGTTTAAGCGCGTTATTGATGAGTTACAATCTGAGGTATGCGGGTGGGACGCATTGTACAGGGTTTCTATAAATGATTCATGCATCCAGGGCGCTTATAGAAATTATCGATTAAATAAATTTGCCGCCTCTCAGGAATGTGACGTATACTTGTTATCCGTCGATTTTTGAATTATTTGATATATTTTGATATGAGATAATGCCTGGGAGTGTGTAGTTTCAACATGTTCGGTAGTGTTGTGTGGGATAATTAACTTTAAGGTTGCAGAAAGGTCACATTTCGGAGCTGTGGGGTAACATTGATCTGCAACCTTCTGAAGTATCGCCGTGCATATTTTAGCTTGGCAGCAGTTACAGAAAGGCGGCACAAAGAATAGAATGTGTTGCTTAAAACGCGAATTATTATGGATGAATAAACCAAGATTGCGAGAAACATCACTAATGGGCAGCTTTACGCCATTCTCTATTGTATCAAGCTGTTTACTTACGACCAAGCTATGCTTGCGCCTACCAAATAACAAGTCAGCAGATTTAGATTATGTAGCATTTAGGTTATATAAGGAAGCAATGCGCACCAAGTCGTTATGAAAATTAATGTATTTGCACGGTTAATATCACAATGTAAAATGAATAATAAACGTGCGTATCGTCTGCATATAAGTGATACAATGTATGCAATATATACAAAATGATATCTGACAATTTAAATATTTAAAAAATCAATAAAATTGTATTACAGGATGTTTAGTGTAACTGGTTTTTATTTTGTATTTAATAATACCAACTTACTTTAAGTTCCATTAAAATTGTTAGAAGCAAATAGAATAGTTCATACAGGTAAAATTGATTTTCTTTAACCTTTAGTATTTAAACAAAAAGAACATGCAAATCAAATTTCATCAGCTTATTCTGTCCAAAATTTTCCTTTGAATTCAATTTTCTTTCCACTGTACCAGCGACTAATATCCCTACTTATGAATTAGCAAAACGATTGCCGAAATAGTTAAAAACCTTCACCAACAAACAACTTTGCTTTTCTATATTTGAACGGTGGAAAAATTATTACCAATCGGTGCGTGTTCACTTGTTCCAAGAGTCTATATTTTGTATACACCAAAACTGTACAGGTTGACGGTTCCTCCTTTAGACAGGCTAAAGGGATTATTACAATGGGGACTTCCTTGTCTCATTTCGTTGTAGATCTCTTCATAAGCTGCTTGAAAACGGAGCTTAGCAGTGAGAATGGATATTTTCCTAGGGTACGGGATGACGGAGACAAGGACGACGTTTTTTTTTACAATTTTTGATAGTAAAACATTTGCTGTTTATGACTTCTTGTTCAAATTTAATAACCTGTTTCCCGTTGTTACGTTTACTATAGAGTTAGAAAGGGATGGATACCTACCATTTCTAAATATCTATGTGTCTACTACAGGTACATAGTTAAAATTTTATACAGTGAAAGATAATTATTGTCTGAAATTCGGGCAATCTTTCACTGTTTATAATACACTTGAGTTGTTATTAGCTGTTCATCGCCATAATCTGGCCTCTGCAGCAAATTACGCTCTGAAAGCTGCAAATGCGCTAGATGGCGTTCAGCATCATTACATATAAACTTTGAGTTAAAMTTTTGGTCAAGGCTGGCAACACTTTTTATCATCTTATGCCTGTTAATCCTTAAAATTTTATATACACGGAAAATATACTATATTACTTATACATATACATGTTACAGTCGATTCCTACCAGTGTGTGCAATAAAAATTACTAGTTTATACTTATTAGTCCTCAGGCTTGCTGATTTCCTATCCTATATTAGACGCAATTCTTATGAAAGTAAATAAGCATATATTTAAGATATGCATGTTTCGACTGTTGTTACCAACTTGTTGTTGGCTCCATTCGAGCTCAGGTGCGTATCAGGTTCAGAAGCCCTTTTATTAATAATTTGGCTTCAAAATTGCTTATACGTTCAACAAAATGCTCTCGTTCATTTTGGGCATCCCCAAAGATAAAGGAGAAGGCAAAAAAGTCAGATAATTGCAAATATTATGAAAAAAATATGTTGGCAAACTAGATGACTACTGCTTACAAGAGTACATGGCTCATCTGAGCTATGGGAGGGTCGAAAAGCCTAGTGTTGCTCAAAGTAATTCGCAAATGGGCTATAAGACAGACAATATTAAAATAAGACAGACAATATTAAAACTAACAGCACCAAGAGGCCCGTCTCTCACTTCTGTTTGTACAAAGTATTGTGCAATGTTATCCAGCAGCAATCACCGTTTATTCAAGCGTTCATCATTCACGTATATAAGTCGTATGCTAGTCACATTAGACTAATGCGCACCTGAAGACGCTGGCGGAAAGTACTTCAAAGTAAACTAAAAGTTTTTTATTATCTGTAATGGACTTATATTATGTAATTTAATTGCTCTTTTATTTCACCAAGTTTATACAGACGAACTTTTCTATCATAAAAATGTGAAAATATTCATCATCTCATTACATTTTGGTAAATATCCTTAGCCTAGAGTCGTTGGGTAATTTTGCCCATCCCATAATTTTATTATTCACTATTAATATCCTTTAGATATATTTATTATGCTATTATGTTTACAGGCATATGAATTTATCGGTTTTCGATTAAGTATAAGTATATCCGCATGCGCCGCCTTTGTGCCGGATTTATATCTTAATACAATTACGAGTTATAACAGAGAAACTCTCATATGAAACAGATTCACTTCAATTCATGGTATCATCAGTTAACATCTTTGTTATTTCATACTCCGAGATAGCGTATATAAATACAACTTCACACGATTTAGGATTTACCGCAGCACTTGAGGATGCTTAAATTACACGGAAATTCGAAGCCAGAGTAACAGACGTAAGTGCATGTCGCGAAAATGTAAACACACCCGAATTGTAATAACACTCCTAACAACGCACTTACCCGTCCTGTTCTATTTGCATACGCGCTGCCGAGGACCTATCAACTATTTTGCTCGATGTACTGCAAACACCACGAGTGGTATGTCAAATAAAACGATGTACCAGAGCTATTTGAGCTTAATAAAATCCGATAGTGGGTAATGACGCATTAATATATTGCAATGCGATTGAATTAGGAAGGTAACGTACTACACAACAATAAATAAATGTGTAGGCATTTAACGAATCGTAAAGAGTAGCCTAGTAGTTATAAGTAATACTATATAGATTTATTAACTTTTGTCTCTGGTTGATCTGTTTTAAGATCAAATGCAGTGGATCCTTGTAATTTTTGCTTGCATCATGTGTATTAATTTTTGTGTAGTTTTCAAGAATACTGAGGGAAGACATAGAGAGGTTCTCATTTCTGTTGATTAACAGATTACGAGGTACAAAAGCAACCTGTTCTAGCCAAAAATCTGTTTGAATTTGTTTAGTTTTCGCGGGGTGCCGGGCTGGAATAAAGTTTGTCGTTTTTCTATGTGAAGAACTGCTGCCAGCAAGCGGCAATAAGTGGAATTAGATCAACCGGTTGCGGCTCACATACTGCAGCCAGGTTTACCCAGTTTTCTTTTGCGTTGATGCGTGAAAATTTTGCTGTGTGATTTTTTGCTTCTGTTTCGCAATTTTTGATGATTTTTTAACCAAGGTAATGTAGTATTCATGCTTGTTTACTCTACAATTATTGTAGTAAGTACATGCCTACATTACGTTTAATTGCCTATAGTTTGGTGTATTTAAAAATTGTTTACGCAATTTTCTGAAGTGACCTTACCTCATTAACTTACCTAAATCGTGTAGTTGGACTGGAATGGTATCTACCCCATTCTTTCCAGCAGCGTATAACTGAGAGATCGTTTCTATTAGACTCCTAAAAACCCTTCAAATCAATTTGACGTTCTCTTGTCTGTTCTGTAAATGTGTTAAAAAAAAGAAAGGAAACCACAGACCTCAATATTGATAAAATGGCTGGAAAGTACCTATTGAAAAGCAAAACTATACAAGCTGAGGCTGAGGTGCACAACACTGAATAAGTAACTACACTGGGTCATTTTTTGTATTGCTTTGGAAGTTGTGAATTTTTCTAATGCATCTCTCGTATAGACTTCCATTACTTGATATTTCTTTTATGAAACCATTACGTCTTCTTTGCAGCGATGAGCTTCGAAAATGGTTACGAGGCAACCTGGGGAATGTTTCAAAGCTTTCTAGATCACAATTTATCCAAGATCGCAATGTGGAAATTGCTATTAATTGACTTTAAGCTACAGGAATATGATGAACTGCCCCACCCATATTCACAAACGCTTATTTTCTTCCAGCAGACACAACTGACATTGGACTTGATTGATCTGTAAGTGAAGATGTGATCATGTCTGAAGTTGAATAATTCGAATTGACATCATCTAGCGCATTAATTGAAAAATGCATGCTTTTGAATAATAACGTTGGTGAGGATTTAGCCAACTCTAATGATGACATATGAGCAAAGAAAGCTCGACTTAATGAGGCTAATAATTGCTGGGTGCTCTAGAATGTCAAATTAAAACAGGGTCTCTTCATTTCATGTTCCTCCAGAAATTCCAATGCCTGTTCCAAAAACTAAAGAAAGCGCAATTCTAAGAAGATTCGCAGTACAAAAAAGAAGTTGGAAATCACTATTCTGGAAAAGGAGAAATAGAACTTGGCCAAGAAAGAAACAGCAAAGGCAAAATGCTCAATAAAAACAATAAAAATAAGAATGGAATAACAAACGAAAATGGCTACAGATGAGCGGAAAAAAGGACCCGAAGAGAGAAATAAAACTTAGCAAACGGTTGTATTATGGGGAACTCCTTCGAAGGAATTAATAGCAGAGATCATCAAGCTGTTCTTGTGTGTGAATTTTGTGAGTCGGATTGAGAAAAAGACAAAATCAGTGAAGACCTAAACCAAACCTTTGTAGAGTCACTTAAAACTAATTAAATACGTAACAAATTTAGTTTGTCTGCATTTCAACTATTTTTATTTGTTTATTAAATTACTTGTCCTTACCACTCTGCGCCAACTCCGGAGCAGGACAGGGTAAACGGCATAACGTTCTCTTTTTGAAAAAAAAAACATCTCTTTTGAGACTGCTTGTTAGATCACTACATTATAATGTAATTCTGGAAAAATCTTGGAGCTTTCTTAAACTTTGAACTAAAAAAATATTTTAAAATAAGTAATGCGTGCTACCCCTGGTTACTATATCTACAACCAGTTATGAACATGGAGACATACACCTGCTGACAGTATCTGCGAGTGTTCGTAAAGATAATCTTGAATTGCTAGTTAAACAATTCTAAACAAATTCTGCACAATAACACACCTAATTTGAAGTGTTAAGAAAAGAAGAAAGTTTGCCGTGATTACAGCAAATATGTTTTTTCAAGATGMCGGTCATGCAAAACTGATCGGGAAAGAAACTTTTCCTATGCTGTGACACMACCAGACTATCAAGTATTCTCCCAATGGTTTTGCAATAGCCTTCCAAATACAGTGAATAAAGCTTTACCCGCTCGAATCCGTACTGATAGATGCTTCCGGGTTAGTGGGCTAAGGTCGTTTTTCTCTGTGCTGACGTTTCGCGCACTGCTGTGGTGATCATCTTCAGGGCAGGGCGAACGTTATTCTCWCTGAGCAAACACAAACTTTCAAAACCCAGCATACGACTTCGTGGAAGTATTCTAGAAAAGTGCTAATATCTACGACCATTAAAAGTGGCATAATATCACAGGAGATCCACTTCCAGAGGCATTATATAGAACTTACGATAATAATCGATACTTTTTACATATTATATACATTACATATATTCGGTCACCAATTATCAATATCAGCAATCCTCATTAATAAGACAAGTTTAGAGTATTTTTGGTTAACAAATAAGTACTGTAGAATTAAGTAAAGAAACAAACTTAAATTCTGCAAAACAATTCAGCAGAGTAGCAGCTTATGTGTATACAATAGCTTTTATTTCGTGAATTAGAGAACCTGCTTGTAATGAGAAGCTGAAACTATTCATATTAGAATCACTCTTTCGGTCGCTTTTACTTCCATAAAAAGCACGCTCATTGGATCAGAGCTTAGACTTGGTTTCCGCGCCACATTTACTTTATTTTGCAAAAACACGGCCAACAGCGTTCAAAGTTGGCCGCAGTAATAATTTAGGGGTAACTAGTGCGTGCAGTGGATTTACGTAATTCCAGTTTACGTGTATCAAACTCGCATTTCAACTTGATTTATTTGTCTGCGATGCTGGATATATAAAAAGCAAACGTCACGGAACGTTTCCCTGGCTGTTAGGGGAGTGTTATTAAATTCTAAGTGTCTGCCCTCCGCAGAACAGCTACCCACGAGAAATATATTCTGGGATATACCTATAAGAAGTTCGTGCTTTAGAATGCAAAGATGGAAATTTGCCGACCTTCCACACCAACGCAAGCGTATTTATTTACAGCCGTGGCAATATGAGAAATAGAGAATTGTATGTTTGTATTTGAAATCTACCAGTGACGTTATCGAGCTGATAAAGTACTACAAAATGTACTCAAACAATTAAAAAGTAGTTCAACTTCTTTTTAAATTTCGAATTATTAAAGCGGCATTGAGATTTTAGTGGTATTAGTGGAAATTAGAGGAAAGCTCTTTTGATGAAGCTCTCATGACCTACCCTGCTTAAGAGTAAGATATATTAGATCGTATGGTCAAAAACTGTGAAACAAAATACTTTGGAGGCGACATTCGTTTTCAGTTGTCTGGAACCGGACAATAATACTTTTTAAAAAAATATTTCATGATAATGACGTTTTCCTAAGTATAATAACCGACAGCCAACAAAATAACTAGGATTATATGTATAATAATAGGCCACTATTCCATAACGGAGAAAAAGTCAACAGAAAATGTCAAGAATTGCGCCAACAAATTATCAATATGTATTATCGAGCCTTTTTTGGAGGCTTAATAGAGAAAGGTTAACATTTTTATGTAACAGACTATAAACTTAGGGGTCTGCTTTACAGGGACCATTTTGTCCTGGCTTAAGGTGACCAACCGTCCGGATTTAGCCCGGACAAGTTTGTATTTTTGTTCATGAGTCCGTACTTAATATGGTATCCGGATTTGTCCGGATTTTCATAATTTTGTTTGGATTTGTCCGGTTTTTTTTAAGTTTTGGCTAAAAATGTGCACATAGTATTTTACTTTTTCATTCTTGCCAGTGGTGCTGTCAGGCGTAGCTAACTTCATAGTTTCATCTGTTACCTTAATGTCAGCCACAGATATCCTTTATGTAGACGGCTAAATGTCATGCGCGAGAAAATATTCTAACGACCCGTAGGACGCCATATTGCTCGTACATAGGGCAGCGACTCTGCGTGGTAACACACTGTCGTGAAAAAGTAAATGGCGATTGTCGAAGTGTGCGGCAGGTCCTGTTCCTTTCATATTATAATATTTACCGCGCATGCGTCTGGCTCTACCTGCCCCTACCACCAAATCTTTTTACATTAAACTTGTAGGTATTCAGTTTTGTTGTGTCAGCACGCAATTCCGTAGCCGGCATAATCTAATGCCTGGCTAGGGTTGCTAGAGTTTTGTACTGCAAAAGCGAGACATTAGCTTAATTTCCCCACGAATTTCCTAACCCTAATTACAAAAAAACCCTCTGTCGTGTTGTTCATAGTTGATGCAGAATGCAATAAATAAAAGATATTTATTTGAAACAACAATAATCATTTATAAACAAAGATGATTTTGTTCGACCACACATATTTTTTGCAATAACACGCATAACACATTACCTACATTTATTTTCGACTGTCAACTGGCTGAACGATTACTATGGTACATCGCGCTATAATTGTAGGATGCCAGGAAATTTGAAAATAAAAGCGGGGCATTTAGGATCTTGGTCGGGACGCGGGACATTTTAATGAAAATCGGGACTGTCCCGCCAAAATCGGGACGTCTAGCAACCTTGTGCCTGGTCATCCCTCTTTATTATCCTATATTACAAATAGCACCGCGAAGGCGTCCGGATCCTGGCTGGGTGTGATGTTGCACATCTCGCTTATAAACTATAATTCAATAAAGTCCAATTAGATTATCCCTAAAGTGCCCTAGATGTTATGTGCCTGTGCCAGATTTGTGTTCGGAAAACCAGGCTTTTATGTTCACACGGCTTTAACAATCATATAATTTCTACGATGTGATCTATCCTTCAAAGTATCAAAGTGGAGTAAGGTTTCAAACGGAAGAGGATATCAATGAGAACTCCATGAAAGTAGTAGTCACCTTCAGCCTAATGATGGGATAAAAATAACAGTTGATATATAAATATCGTTAACCAGATTTATCACCTAATAAAAAAACATTTAGCTGGTTGTGAATATCAGAACTGGAAGAGTTTTGAGTTCTACATCAGGCACACAACATTCCTTTTTAATAAGATGGTTTCTGAACCATCATTGTTGTGGGAAACTTAGTATTGTAGGGGTAGGTCGGTGCGATCTATTAAGAGTGATGTAATGTAGATTTTGAAATGTAGATTCGCATTGTCGTTTAATATACCTCACTTAAAGTTCGGGTCAGTTCCGTTTCCTGTAGTTTTGGAAACGTTTTAGTTTACTAGTTCAGTCTCGCGTTAATTGAGKTTCTGTTCTTCTTAAAGAGTAGTTTGGCTAAATTGTTCGTAGAATAAGGAATAAGGAAGTCCTAATGAGCTAGCTAAAGTTATCGTAATTCGGTAAAGTGCATTAGTGTTCCTAGGAAGTTAGTCGTGTGTGATTCTAGTGGAGGTCAAAATTGTTAATTGCTGGTCCAAGGTTATGTACCCGTATCGTTTAAATTATACCTTGTAAAAGATGCAAAGAAACTTTGGTTTCCTGACTGATTTGACTATATCTTATTTTTCATGAAACTATTATTTGGCAATTGTTTAAAATGTTCCTGTTAGAAACATTGTCGTTTATTATTCCGTAAATTAGTTGACATACATCGTATGAAAGTTTTGGTAAGTGCATTCGACTACAGGTAAGTGAAGAAACTTTTAATAAGCTTTACTAAAACTCACGATCTAGTTAAATTAGTAAGCATACCCTGTAAGTTAATATACCTACATATAATAAATACGGCCAAGAGATTTTATATATGGCAATCAGAGCTTGCAGGAATCGACCCCGAATATGGCATGGTACAGTACAGCCGCCAAGCGGTGCTATTCGTGTGCATTATGAACTGATATATTAAAGTCATTATAATATAGGTAAAACTCAGCTTCAGAAAACTGTCTTCGGTACATGTTACAGTATAAAACAAACACCGCCCCACTTTATCGCCGGTATTTTAACTATACTAGACCATTGCCGCATAAGTTATATAAGCAATCGTGGAATATTGTTCAGCAGAAGGGTCGATTCCTCTGCCTTTGCAGTTTGTAGAATTATGAATGCGTAATTAAATTTGAGCTAGCCCTGGGGATTACGGCTGCCAAGTCAAGAATTAAGTTGTATGCTGTCTTGGAATCACGATATGAATAACTAAATAAGTGCATTGTACAAATAAATGATGCCAGGCCATGCGCGGCGAGCAGTACTCAAGAGTGGTGCTCAATACCACCTAGAGTCTTGACGTTTGGATCCTTTAAGGAAGTAGAAGAACGAAAAGACTCTTGCACTTTATCAATAACACACATCCTCACCCTTACTGAGATCGTAACCAAGCGACGTCGCGTAGCCATGACGTTGCTACAGAACAGGCAGGCATCTGCGTTCCTGTAACGAGCTCCATTCGTGTCACTTTGATATTTCGTAGACGAATTAGCTAGCATCCTGCGAGATAATGCGAACTGCTTCTGCACATTTTCTCGTGTACCGCTCTTATTACCATTTGGGATCAGTTACGCCGGTGGGAGAAATAATGGCTTAATGCGGAGGAGTTTCCTGCTGGAAATTTAGGTTAATTTGTGTAGTGTATTTGTTCCAATGTGTTTACTTAAGTGTGCGGGGCGGGTTCCGGAGTGTAATTGGGTTAGCGGGAAAACAGGATATCTTCGATTCTCAAAGGAATTGTCAATCAGAGGAGCGCAATCTGGATCTTGAGTGCAAATGAAAAGAGGTTGACGTTCAAAATAAAATTGTCTCTTTCGGTTAGTACCTGTATGGCATAAGAGGTTACTACCAGGCCAAGCCCGATTTACTTCTACTGATAGCATATACTTCCTTAACTCATGCAATAATTTTATGCCTTAATTGGCGTACTGTAACGAGATGATTATTTTAACTAGATTCTGCTACATATGAACCCAATGTGAAAGAGCAGCATTCAAATACAAAAAAGAAAGCTTCGCGAAGAACAAAGATTAACATTAATTTGTTAACACTGGGTCTGCAATTACTTGTTACTTTTTAAGCAGAATGGTTTTAGTTTCTGTTTTAGACATGCAAGGAATATTGCAAAAACAGGAGGTAATGACAACAAAATCTATTATAGTGGGAGCTACGACTTTGATATGAATAAGTGTACGGTGTACAGTTAGATCAATTATTATATCATACATAGTACAATAATTCATGCTAAAATTAAATGCAGTGTTCTAGAGAACGATATAGATATGTATATATACAGGGTTTCTATAAATGATTCATGCATCCAGGACGCTTATGGAAATTATTGATTAAATCAGTTTGCCGGCTCTCAGGAAGATGAATGCAATAATTGCTTTAACGTGTGGCATCTGTCGAATGTTGAATTAGGCTTTTTAGAACACGTGACTTTCGAGGTGTCTGCCGGGGTGCACCTGTCAAAACGATGCAGCTTCTAACGCGCTGTCGTAGAAATCTCATTACTTAATGCCAACGTCAGTCACTAGAGCTGAGACATTCGATTCAATTCAAATCGTTCTGWTCAATTGCATATATTCGGATTATTAAAGTCGTTCGAGAATTATTACTAAGAAAGAGTTACCGAGTTGTTAGACCCGCTTAGAGACAGCTGACAGCTGCGACAAGTGTCCCGTACACGTAACACTAGCCAGCCAGCCAACCGTCATTCATGACCGACGCGAGGCACTGATTCATTAGCTGTGAGCCGAATCAAGGCATGAGTCATTAAATTTGAACGACCCAACTCTTATCAGCCATGCATCCGTTTTCACGGTTTCGTAGGCGCGTACCATGCGCGCGCTGGGTGCCCCCTGGAAGCCATGTTGGATGACGTAACCCTAAAAAGCTTAATTATTTAATACATTTTAATATGATAAACTGCGTGGGAGTTTGTATTTTCAACATATTCTGTAGTTTTGTGCAATAACCAACTTTAAGGTTGCTTACTGCATATCTCACTTTTAGGAGCTGTGGGCTGACACGGTTTCGTATAACTTTTAGGTTGTAATGTGTTTGTGAGGTTGTGGCTACAGTAAACCTGTTAACTAATTGTACTATGATGGACTAAAAGATGCTTTTAATCTGCCGCAATGGTAAAATTCACAAACTCAGTGGTAGTAACGTTATCTGCACTACACAAAGCTTCTACAGTGCAAGGGTGTAGGATGTAGAGGTTACCACAAGCTTACTATACCAATAATTATTGTTATTTCTTACCTTTGAAAGAAAAATAGAACCGTAAATTGTTGACAAACCTTTATAAAACCACCAGTTTCGTGACTGTAACTTGATCGGCAACCTTCGGTACTATCGCTCTCATTACTGTTCAGTGATCGCCGTGCATATTGTTGCTTAGCAGACGACACAAGGAATTCAGAAACAACGCCGCCCGCGTTGCGTTAATCATTTATAGAAACCCTGTATTATAACTTCTTTAAACAACGATCAGGACTAATTATAGCAGCCAAGTATAGCAAAAACCACCAAAGGATAACAACTCTTTGAAGTACGGCTGTTACTGTTTGTAAGTATCTATTACCATGATTGTAGCAACAGCTTAGACATATGCTAATGAAAGAACTACAAAATATACAAACTTGACATTCTTCCATAACCCCACAACATAATAAAATCACCACACTACGATCATTT
This sequence comes from Rhyzopertha dominica, assembly GCA_025024175.1. NCBI lineage: Eukaryota > Metazoa > Arthropoda > Insecta > Coleoptera > Bostrichidae > Rhyzopertha > Rhyzopertha dominica. The sequence goes on from QCXZ01000064.1 coordinate 39,491,571, forward strand.
GAATAAACATTTGGTTATTGTTTCCAAATGCACTACCAGTAACCACTCTAATTCATTTAGAGCGCATTTGCAACTGAATCGCTCGTCGCTCAGTATTTTCGAGCTTCGGAGCGTAATTCGCTGCGTTCAGCAGCATTACATAGTAAACTTTGATGTATGTAGTGGCTTTGACCGGGATTCTGAATAGGGTGTGGGTAGCTTAGTGGATAGAGCGTTTTAATATTGTTCAAAGGTACCGAGTTAAAATCTTGGTCAAAGCTGGCAATACTTTTTCATTTCATCTTACCCATTTATATATCAACTATGTTTAATAATAATATAAAAAATAAATTTTAATTTATAGCGGCCTATTATTAGGTTAAAGTTGGACACCTCACAGCTTGATAACTATTGATCTGTAGAGCCCTGTAGAGATTATTGAGATCTCACAAAATAGGAGAGGCGTGGTTGAATATATATCTGCTATAAAAGCAAACAAACCTCGTAGCCCAAACATCCATTTATTTTTGGCTTGGCCATACCCGGCAAACTAGATGTAGACTTATTGCTCGATTCCACCCGTCCAGTTTAATAATATACACGGAAGTTGCAAAACGGTGGACATATTGCAAACATCCCCTAGGTTGCGGTTATCATGATAAATGTTTGCGAGTGGCCCTTAAAACCGGATGTTACCCTATATCAGCAACCCTGAACGACGGCACCCTGTCCATTGACCGACAAGTTAATCTGCTGAGGGAAGTGCAGATGCTTCGTTAAATATGCAGGCGCAGCGGCGTAGGTGATGATGATGTCTGAGAACGGCTTTCTGCTAGTGATTGAGTACAAATGAATCAGTGAATGTTTACTTTAATCTGATAACACCTAGAAAGATTTCTCATAAGGTACAAATATTTTGTAGGCAAAAATTTACCTCAAAGGTGGTGGAGCTAAGAAGAGAAGTAAAGGTGCTTATAAACAGCCAAATAGTATTTATATGCATTATTTTTGTCTTAAGTTGGTAAATAGGGGCATTTCAAAACCTCAGCTAAATCATTATCGTAAATAAATGCCATTTACGAGTATAAAAGAACTGTCTTAAGCAATATGATTATATTAAACTAAATTTGCCCATGCATATAATAGTAAATAAAAGTAAGTCAAGAAAGGCATTACAAATTCATAATAGAAAATATAACAAGAATATTGAATTGAAAACGACAAAAATTAGTTATTGGTAAGTAAGTAAAGTAAGTAAAATAAAAACACTTTTTACCAATTTAATTTGATCGTTAAAACCAAATTGTTTGGATTTATCATACGTGTTTGTGGAAGGCACTTTTTAACACTTTTTTAACAATAGATTGTAATACTAACTAGCACTTATAATTATTTAACAATATCGTAGCTGCAATCTAGTCAAGATATAAATGTCTAACAGTAAACTAAACTGATTTGGTTAATAATAAAAGGTACTCCGGAATGCCATTTCCCGTAGTTCACGAGAAATAGTAATAAATTCCATCACGTCGGGATGTTTTCTTTTAGAATTTTATATTTCGCCTAAAATTGCACAAATCATAAGATTACACCCTTGTAAAAACTGTTTTCGCAGCAATCGTCTTACTAAAGATTGTGTGGGAATAACATAAAAAATCCATGTCTATGCTGTGCTGTCTGCACCGCAACCAACTGCAGATGTAAAGATTGTAAACAGTGTTACTGCACATTCCAACTACTCCGAACATCCAATGTCAATCATTACCCATTCCAGTTAAACCTAATAATAATATTCCAATATCTTTAACAGAACCCTATAATCCCGTACATATAGAAAGAGTGACGGCATCGAATTCTAACTGTGCTTATGTAAACCAAGTAAATCATGTTTTCCTGCCCATATCTGTAGTAAACGTTAAGAATATCAAGTTAAAGTAATGCTATTCGTCAAGATTTAGTAGATTTCCTTAATTTAGAAGCTAAAAGCTATTATTCTTCCATTATGGAAATTAATAATTCCCATTCAACCGTTACTAAATAAGCCTTTTTAACATTGTATTCAAGAACAAGTCAATTTAAATGTAACTTATCATGTTTAGTTCTATCTAACATTACCAACTAACTCCCTCAAATACCATTGGATATGAAATCATTTAATAGCACCGAAAATATTATTTTGGCCGATCCCACATTTTATCAACCCGGCACCATAAGCATATTGGTTAGTGCAGAAATATTCTGGTGTCTAATGGGTAAAAATGAAATAAAATTTAATAAAAACCACCCAACGTTGCGTCAAACACCATTTGGTTGGATAGTGTCAGGTCCGCTTAATCGTACGATCAATTATAGTGAGTCTAGCTTCTTGTTTTCGTCCAATAAATTTAAGAGCTTAGATATTCAGATGACAGCCTTTTGTCAATTAGAAGAAGTACATAGTACATAATTAAAATCGCAAAAAGAAATTGTTCGTGATAATATATTTTATTTAACCAAAAACGAAATGAAAAAGGCGAATTTGTTGTTAAATTACCTTTCAATGATAATACAATATTTAGGAGAGTCCTACCAAACAGCCGATCAAAGATTCCTATCTTTAGAGAAGCATTTTAAACATATGACACATATTACTCTAAAGACCAATTAAAATATGCATATTTTCAGGCACTTATCCGTTCTGATAAAGTTATATAAAAAATCAGAGTAGTGTTCGATGGTAGTGCAAAAACTACAAGCGGAATTTCATTAAATGATACCCTGAAGGTGGCCTCAGTAGTACAATCAGACAAAAAGCGATTGCGAAAAAATGTACACACGAGCCATGAATGAACCAGGCAATCGCAAAATTTCAAAACATTATTTGAAGGTATAACTCCTAAGCATAATTACAAGCGCACCAGTTAAATACAGTAACATTTGGGGTTCATATGCCAGTTCTTAATTGGCAACTAAATGCTACGTTACTACCGCCGATAATAATGTACAGCACCATTCAGTTACTTCCAAATTTATAAAGAATTTTAGTAGCTTTGATGCTGCAGAAAATGCTCCAACAGTAATTCACGATATTAATTACTGGTTATTCCAGCATGGTTTTAACATGCGAAAATTGTCATCAAATTATTCCAACTTGCTTAGCAACATGGATTCCAAAGATTCATTGACATATTTTTTGGATTTTAATTGAAATGTCAAAAAAGATTTTTTACAATTTGAATTTCACACGAAAAAATAATAAACGGTGTACTAAAAGATACTTGGAGCTTTTAGTTCTGTGTTTGATCCGCTAGGTTTAGTAGGGCCCTACTATAATTGTTAAATAAAAAATAATAAKGCAGCGTKTATGGCAATGCAATTTAAGTCGGGACGAGGAAGTTCCAGGAAACCTTAATGCTCTCTGGCATAACTATTAGTCTGATTTACCTCGCGTAAAAAATCTCAACTTTACGAGGAGATAATTTGCGGCAATCATACATCACCCCGCGAATTTTGTAAGAAGATAATGGCTCAAAGTAGATTAGTGCACCACGGGAAAGAGGACTGTGTTATTATTCATTATATCATTATGATACGGTATCAAACAATTATCCGCGAATTCCATTTAGTGGAAATTTATTCCAGCCAAATCACCACATTTTGGTGGTCTATGGGAATCAACAGTTAAATCAGTTAAGAGGGGCGTTTACCTAGAGCGAAGCGGGTCATTTTAAGCACCTACCGTTTTACATCTTTAGTTATTCGAAACTTTTTCGAAGTGAAATTTCGACATGGCAATGACAAAAGATGTAGCTACAACGTAGAGTTCGAGTTTTTTCTGAATTTGGTACGGTAATGTAAATATTTGTTGTTATATTATGCTTAAAAATGCGTATCTTTGGCGAGCTATTTCTCGAAAACTAAGGCACATAAACGAAAAATTCGAACTCCACGTTGTAGCTACATATTTCTTTGTACACTACAAAAAACATGAGCACGATAAATAAGTAAAAACATTCAAAAAATCTAAAACCGCAAACCCTTTCGCACGAGTCCGTCAAGAGAGCGGAATGCAGATGCCCATCCCCACCAGGTCCGTCGCGTGGTATCCAGAGAACAGTGAGGCTAAGATACAAACCTGTCGGGAATGATCGAGCGGTATACGATTTATTCCGATATGACTGGATTTCTAAGATTGTATGTCTAAATACACGTGACAAGTTTAATGTTAAAAGCTCTTTCACATTAGTTTACTGTCTGCCGAAGCAATGGGGAGGCGGAATGAAAATTATTATCAAAGTTCCTCCAGAAATCACAGTCGACATGTAGTTAGAATGAAATGTTATATAGTTCATATTCACAGAAATAAATGGGTTATTCCATATTTTGAATAACCTGGTATAATATCATAGTAGGTTACTAATATCATGCTTACTTTTTTATGCACACGAGACAGTCAGCAATTTTTCGAATATTAGTTTAGCCCGTCTGATCTTTGGGTAATTTCAACCTATCGGCTACCCTCTTACGTCCCATGTCCCGCTGGTAATATGGGTTGCATAGTTTACATTTTGCCCGATCGCTCCAAGTAAATGCCCCTCTTAAACGTCGCTTATATAAAATTGTTGCTGATAAATGTTTCACGTACAAAGGTACGGAAGGTTATTCATTAATAGCTTTACCAGAACTATCCATGCTGGAACTTAGGTAAAACAGATTAACCAGGATACAACTGTCGCAAGAAATGCAACAGAAATTTTGGGGGTCGCGGGATCTGCAGATCTTATAACCAGTTTTAAGGGTATCATCATTCGAATGGTATCAATAAAAACAAGTACTGGTATTGTCAAGCGCGCTCTAACTAGAGTTATTCCATTAATGGAAGAAGAACATTGATTTGTATTTATTGGAAACCATCCTTTTCAAGAGGGCGAGTTTATAGTGAATTTGTAATTTATCATTGTATCCATAAAAACAAAATGCTTTTCCTATAATTTCATCTAAAACCAAAACCGAATAAAGTCCATTCCAACATCTATACAACGATCCAAACCAAAAATTTTAGAGACAATCTCAAAATAGAAGCTTTGGATTTTAATGTTTTAGAAACAAGTGTTTTTTTTTAAGTTTCCTCTAGGTGGAAGTTTTCTGGTATTTATTATGGTTTTACTAAAAAATCTAGACGAGATGGAGAAAAACTTCCAATTAGCGCATTGAACCACCCCAGAATCAGCCATGAATTCTCCATAAAGGCGACGTCATAACGTCAAATTTGCAGAGCCGTGTACTTTAGCCGCGTACTCTAGGTGTGAATGCATAATAAGAGTAAAAGCCTGTCTGCACTGGACCTACATTAGCCGCCATTCGCTGTGGTAAATGTGCCAGTGAGAATACGTTCGCTAGGTTTACAGCCGGAAGCCTAATTCTGGGGTTCGCACACTGAATTGGACAACGAATTGTAGCCTATTAACACTAGTCGAAGTGCACAAAAGCATAGGTAATGCACATAGACATTTAATTGGGGACGCGCAATGGGTGACAGAAGCTGGAGGTATATTTATTATTCTCTGTTAAAATATATGCAAAGTACATTGTTTGTTTTTCAAGATCTAAAGAAGTATGTAATATTCCATCACTTGCAAATGCTACATGATAATGATATCCAGCCTAGTATGCTATGCAAGGCGTATTTTTTGTCAAAATGGTATTGTGTTTTGAGTACTCACCCCATATAGAGTACATGCATCATTGGCTGTTTTGGGCTCACCTGTAATAAAGAATATTATTAGTAGTGTGCAAATATACATTAGCACATAATATTAGTTTAAAATGGTGCTAGATATAAGATTAGCTGCAGAGATACATTTAAGGTACTTTTTTAATGGTTCTAACTATACCTATACTTTGCAGTCAAGCAGCAAACGCATAATATAACATAACTGTTATAATTATATCAACAAGTATAAGTTGTTATTTTGATATCCTCCTTTCACGAGTAAAGGACAAAAGCGTAGGTATTATATTCTACTTGTATGGTAATTACTTATACTATAGAACATTTTATTTATGTTAGGGCTTCTACTCGATATTCTCTTGCACTGTATACAATCTTATTAAGATTGTGAGTACGAAAAAGATAGATCCGTATTTTAATAAATTGTTAAAAATAGCGTCTCTTGTTTTAAAGACATAAACAAACTTGTTATTCAAAACTTTTCTCAATGTTCTAATGCATTAAGTATCTCCTCTGTAAGCAATCTGAATTCGATTTTTCCTACTGTCAGGAGTATTTTGAGGAGCACGACTACAATAAACTTTGGATCTAATGTAGCATCATAATTAAGAAGCTCTGATTTACAAAATCTCTAGCAATCTATAGCTGTTGCTATATAAAGAAGAAATCCTATCGTTTTGAGGCCGTATACAACGTAACTATTTAGGCAAGTGGGACCAGAGTGGGACATCGAACAATAGTTCCTATTTCTTCTCTCATTCCCTCTTGACCATTGAGATAACCAATGAGGAGGAACGAACCTACCCAACTGTTTTTCAAAATTTCCACCCTGACATTAAAAGATCGGCGATCTGTCGTTTGACAATTAATGGGATTTGTTCATATCATAGATATGATAATTAAGACATTCAGTCATTCCAGGAGACAGACAAAATAATCTCGACTGATTTACTATCGAATGAGACAGTTTCAGACACTCGAAGTAAAAAAAAGAAATATATGTAAATATAAAATAAGAAAAACAGAAAGAGATACAAAAGCTAGAAAATTAAAAACAGAGGTAAATAAAAACACTATTTGAAATATTTAGGTTGTGTACCATTTCTAAAGATCAAATTATGAATTTTTGAGTCTGAATATCGAAAGTCCTAAAAGTAAATTTTTTAAATCACAAAATTTCAGATGTCCATTTGGTATCATACCTTCTTTTTAACCCTTGTCTGTTTTGGTTAAAAACTTATTTTAATAACATTTTAGGCAATATGATGTGTAATGAACAAAATATGTGGTATCAAATTCCATGAGAAACAAAAGAATTTAATGTACTTTTCTAGGACAACGAAAAGTAATCAAAAATCCAAAAAGTAAAAAATGTGAAATTAATATGTTTATTTGGATTGTCGTGTATAAACTAATGAATAGGTTTCATTCCGGTAGTTGTAGTAGTCCCTATTATAAAATTAATTAGGCTGTTTGTAAAACTAAGTATTAACGTGTTGCACACAATGTCAATAAGAAATTAAAGATTGGCATTATACTGGCTCATCTGCAGTCTTGATTAGAGTGAAATTGAACTGCAGTATCAGTTTTTAAACAACCTGCGTATTTCACAATCAAAATTAACGATCTCGTTGATCAAACAGAACCCCTCATTTCCACCTGATCATGTTTAATTAACGGTGTCGGGAAAATTGATAATTTTCCGTGAGTCCCAGGGGACAACGAGCGCCAGCAACAAATACTGTTCAACCCGCCGAGACCAAAATGTACACGTCGTGTTTTAACTGCTGGTTAATTATTGCACAACAAAGTCCCGGTTCGAACCATTTGTTACATGCCGGTGCATCTGCAGCGTTGTCCACCGAGAACGCCCCTTTGGTACGCAAAACTCATTTCGAACGCAAAATAAAGCCCTCATTCAATTTCCGGCGGTATCCGCCCAAAATTGTAACAAAACCGCAGTTATTTTGTTTTCGGCTATTGTTAAAAGGCAGCCCGAGGGTCGGTAATCTGACAATGACAGCACTTTGTGCAGAATTTTGGTGAATTCTAATTGTGGAATCTGCGTTTTACGAAGTGGACAATATGCTTGTACCAGATTTCTTTGTATCGTTAATTCTTAGCTCTACGTAAACTTCAGTATATCTTAACTTCACCTAAACCATATTCCTTATCTAGATTCGATTAGTTCAACCAAACCTTCAGTTCCGCATTGAATTATCAAACTACTTAGTAATTTACTGAATGGTAAAGAACCTTTATGTGAAATGTTTTTGTGCATGGTTCAATAACATGTCTACAATAATGCCCTCTGTATTATGGACCCATGATCATTCTCTTACCATCAGTTTACCCCTTGGAATTACTGCTTAAATAAAACTTACTTCTTTTTTTTTCACTAGGGTGTGTTTCTTGCAGCTGGTACCTATTTTTCAGGAGCATTGCTGGACTGCGAAGACTCATCAGCTACTTAAAGGTTTTTGTGCAATTTCTGGAATGCAACGATGATGTCCTCATACGCATTTATATTTCTACTGCTAAAAGTAATGACGAAATACGTCTGAGGAATTATTTCAAGTATTATTAGTTAAATAAGAATAGGAAAGTTTATACACTTAACATGACTGGAGATGTATACATGAAAATTATCATTTTACTGCTCAGATATTGAATGTATCTGACTTACCTATAGTAGCTGTACGGGCAGTTTTCTTGTTTCGTGTGCCCATTCCAAAGTTTTAAATAAAATTGTTTTAATAGCCGTTACTCCGTGCCGATTACTAATTAAATTGTTATTCGCTATTTGCAAATTAATTTAAAATGCACATACCGAGTTCATTTTTCTCTGTCAACCTTCTGCACACCTATTGTTACCGAGTGATAAATTAAATTTGTATTTCACAGCTTATCTTACAGGCGATATGCGGTTGTTTATGATTCAATGGAACATTTTACTGCATACCTGTCACCATCCATTTATCCAGCTTTCTATCTATTTGTAATTAAAACGTGACTGCGGTGACAAATACAAAAACCAGCCGGCAATTATTTTAATGGAACAGATCGGTAAAACGGACGTTTCTGATGGCAAACAGTAGTTCGTTTCATTGGCGAACAAACATGACTATTTGGAATTTTATGCTCCAATAGGTCGCATAAGCTCGCACAACGCGTAAAACAAGTGATCGTCGCCGAACGTACAGCAGTGTACATTAATATCTAGTTTTGTGATGAGGTAAAATCATCCTTAGTGTTGAGTTTGTGCATTCGCTAATTCTTCTTAAGCCGACAGAATGCTTGTAGATCGATGAAATTAACTTTTATTCCTTAAACGATGGTATAATAACATTTGCAAGCAGAGTTAGTAGTGCAAATTAAAAGACATGTTTTAGTGGACTTACGTTTGTTTGTACCAAGATGCCACTATTTCTTAGTTATTAGCTTTATTATTTTTATACAAAATCAATAGATACAGTGGTAACTTCATTTTTCAACACCTTGAAAAAATGCAAGGTGCATACTGAAGTTTGAATTTGAATACTCAAATTGGGAGCGATATATAGTGCACCTTCATAACTCAAATATAATATTAACGAATAAGAGTACGTAGACTTACATATTAAATCATGATAGTTGTTTAATTAAAAATGTTACACTGAAATAGAGTACCTATTTTAAGCAGCGACCTGAAGTGACCATCACGAATGCCTTATATAAGAACGAAACAATAATAAATGGTTGTGCACATAACTTTAGACGCAATCTAAAATCACTCAATGAACAAAAAAGCTCTGCCTTGCATCTCAGAGATCAACATTCTAGAAATTAAACAACAATTTAATATTAAATATTAGTAGAACTGTGGGTAACTATTATAGTCGCAAACGAGATTCACTTCATCAGTAATCATAGAAATTTTAAAGATCTTTGAACGAACTAAAGCAAGACTATGAACTCTAGACAAGAACAGCGTGCCCCAAGGGAGAACGCACGAAAACATAAAAAAATATATACGACTATTTTTTTATAATTTCCAAACATATGTAAAAACAAGTGTCATATGCACCAAAAGGCGAACATTTTGAATATACCGTGTAAAAATAAACCTTGTCTCCTCCTCTCCTCGATACCTCGTCCAGAAGACTAGAGGGAATCCGGCTGGTCCTCATTTTCTGAAAATCTAGGTAGTTTGTGGGTACACCCAGCTGAGAAGGATTACGTAAGATTCTTGACGCAGTCACAGTCTGGATGCAGCAAGACGAGAAAAGTGGCAGGCACTATATAATCCCTAAACGACTAGTAGACGGACGTAGTCATGTTTGAGGAGATTGACCCGTGGAAGTTCATTACATCATAAAGATAATGGCCTAAATCAAAATTAAATGGCGTCTCATACTTTGGCGATCACCAGAGCTACTGCATATAGAGCGCATAGAAACCAGATAAAACATGAGCTTACGAATATGGAAGCTACTGCAACCAATACAGAACTTAGTCGTCCTTTATCTGTAGTAAAAGTCGAACCGACCATACAGGTCGTAAAACTTGGCAAGGCCTCAGACGCTGAGAGCATTTACCCGCAGTTTCTTATCACTGTGGATTGTGGAAAAAATGCAAAAACATGTTTAGCGCTGTTCTTCACTATACTATCTTGAAATCTAGGTGCATTCCACCAGTATTCAAAAGATCAAAGATCCCTTTGCTTTTCCTTTCAACGTTTAGCCAAATACCTCCTGCACATTTCCAAATAACTAAAGCACTGGTAAGCACTCAATAAAGAGTCACTAGCGATCCATCTGGATATTGAAAGCACCAATCACAAACGTAAAAGGCCTGGAAAACTGCTTACTAGAACTGCCTGCGAAGCCATACGGAGAAACTTCCATCTTACCAGGCCTTGCATATACACTAACTTGGTCTATGCTGAACATCAGAACAGATAGAAGTGCATACTTCCTGCCTCAATGAAACAAGATTCCATCAACGTAAGGCGACTGTGTCGTCAACAAGAAAACCATTGTTTTTACTATCCGAGGGGCTAATCGATTATATTACCAGAAATTTCGATGATTGTGAGTACGGACATTGATTATAATTATGTACATATGTATGTATACAGTTGCTATTACCTATGTCATATAAAATTTAGCTGTAGTTGTAGCGTACTGATGCGTTGGAAGCTTTAAATAACGAATGAACAATACGGAGGTGTATTTTAAAAAGATTACAGGAGCATTTTCAGTGCTTCTATTTAGTCATAATATAACTGAATTGTAGAGCTTTAGTCTGGAATATATTACACGTATGATGCACCAGCAGCAAGTGTTATAGATGTATGGACAGTCACGTAATAGACACTTCACAGAATATCAATGAAAGTGAATTTGTTGGATACCCGTGGGTCTACGGGGAAGGCTGAATATATCAAAGCCATCATACTGTTTGACATATGGATACCCAAACTTATAGACAATCCCTTCTTAGAGCAGCCCTTCAAACAAGGATTAATCAACTCGGGGATAACTTGATTAGGACGCGTTCTGTTAGAGGAGGGGAACTACCACGAGGACTGTAAGGACTGTACAACATTAACCGGAAATGATGATATTGATCGAATAGTTTTGCGAGCCCGGGACGTTCAAGGTCAGCTACGTTTGAAGCAGTGGAGTAAAACTACAGATAAAAGCGCACAGCAATGAAGGCCAGTATTGTAGCCATGGTTTTGCTGTTTGACAGCCAAAGTCTATCTTTTCCATTTTCTATAGTTCTCCACTCACCCAATTTAGGTAGAAACACTTTTCTTTTCGTAGTTGTTAAACATATTGAACAAAAATTTGATAAAGCAGTATCGTTCTGTTCAGCTTAAATTGTGCTGTGTATTCGGTAATAAAAATGGAACTGGTTTACACAACTGCAGGGATACCTAACACTTAGTATCGCAAAGATTGTATTCTTGCATTCAAAGGTGGCAGTAAAATATGTAATATATCAGTACTAATAAGAGCTTTAATGCCGTGGTTACCAAATGTCTAGATATTTATAAATAGTCGTGTTTGAGTGATTTAGCAGCTCACAGATATCCTTGCGTCGCACAGTTTATCGTGGAGTATTTGGACGAACAAACAAAAACCATAAACCTATTGAATATCCCCTGTAATTAGTTGTTGTATAATGGAGTATCTGGAATAGTATACTAATACGTACATGATGACTTTTTATGCGGATCAGCATGATTAAATCTGTATTTAATATTAAAAAAGTATAAACGTTCCGTCTTGCATACGCCACTTCTCAAGATGTAAGTTATTACAAAAGAAGAATAAAACGACCCGATTCAAAATTTTTGTGTATTATATTTACTAGTTCTTCTTATCAACCTGATTCAATAGAAGCTCTTATGAGGTATTCTTGATATAAGTTGATATATATAGATTTTTTCGCTTGTCATTTAATAAATTATATTGCACAGTTCTTTTGTTATCTTTTGGTGTCACCTCTCCTGACCGAATTGGAACATCCAATATGCGTACGACCGCGTTTCGAATACACAAGCTTTGTCGGCAATAGAATCTTCGCGTCCACTCTCCATTCTTGCAAGAACTCTGCACATATCGGTAGCTGGTACACGCAAGAGCTAAAAATGCTCAGCMTTTAGTACACAAATTGCYCTTTCGTAATGTATATTGCATAATATAAAACGAACGGCTTGGTTCACAACATAAACAGCTTGAAATGGACAGAATAGATTAAATTCGCGAGCATATTGGATATAATCAGCTTGCTTCACAGCCACAGCACAAAACTGCTTATGGCGTTTGAGTGTTGATTGTTTATTACATTAAGATAATATTTTGTCGGATAGATCGCTGTCTCTTCGCACGTTGTTTCTATGATGTCTCGCATCCTTGGTGATTTGTTTATTTACTTTTGTTTGAACTTGTGTCAGGCAAATTTTGAGGTTCTTCGTCTTTGACAAAGATTACAGGTGTAATCGAAACGTCAGACTATTAACTTTTTGTCAGTGTTTTCAAGAGACAGCGATCTATCCGACAAAATATTATATTATGGACGCTGAAAGCATTCACCCTCGTATGTTTATTACATTATCTAGTTTCTCTAACTGTTAGTAAGTATTGTCGTTGTTTGCTTCTATGAATTTAAGATTAACTTAATTGATGCTTCTAACCAAGGCAATTACTAATCATTAGAACACCAGAAGTAGTCGGTTTGGAAGGTTTTCTAACACAAGTAGAAAACTTACTCTTTAAATGAATTCAATCAGCAATTGCAGGAAGACATCTTTTGAGAGAGTCTTCGCAGAGTATGGGGTTATCTTCCTTTCATAATAAAACAAAGACCAAAAAACCTGAAAATGAAACAAACGTATTTACGATAAGAAAATGTAAAATTACAAAGCAAAAAAAGACATCACCAAAGTTAGCGTTATGCCTTACATTTTAAAGTAGTGTTCCTAGTAACAGATAGATGGTGTGAGAATGTCGACCATAAAGCAGTCCAGTAACTGTGCAGAAATATCTAGTGATACTTGGAAGGCGGAAAGCTACCCTATATGAAGCAAGTAGCAATATCTTCTCGTGCCTAACAGCTCAACGAATGACGAGCGCATATTACGAGAGGCGATTACCTATTTTAACACTTATGTCTTTTCTCAACATCGGAAAGCGTTTTTTCTCTTTTATGAAGGAAAGGCGTTATTGTCCGCACTTTGTCCATATGATGTCTATCATGTATCATAGCTCAAAAACGGCTCAACGGATCGGGCTCGTTGGTTAGGTCTTGGCCTAACGATGATCAACGTATACCATTTTTTACTCTCTGTAAGAAACGGATCCACTACACTGATATTAAATACATATCTCTCTTCCCGGAAAGGCTTTCATACTTGTTTAGATTTTTGTGCATAACTTGGTTAATGCAGAACAGCGGTTTGATACCTACAATAACATTTCTAATAAKGGCGATATGCTACCCAACTATCAATAGGCTTGGGTAGAAACCCCTTCCAAGTGGTGTATATTATTTCAACTATTTTTTCAGCATTTTTAGGCAACTAGAAGTATTTGTGTAGTGAGTGTGTTCTAGATCTGCTGCTGTATTATGTAACGCAGCTTTTTAGTATTTTCGATATAGTGATATTCTTTGTGTTTTCAGTGAATTTTCTGCAAAGTCCAGAACCTAGCTGATTCTTTCAAAGTTTCTGTTACATTGAGGTAAGAAGGAAGTAATTTCAAATAAGTGAGGTTCCTGACGGAGTATTTAGAGATTATATTTCCCTTGTTTTGAAGGATATTTACACTTTGAAACTGTAAGATCGGAGTACATTAATGTGACTAAGTTTGTTGTTTGCTTGTACCCTTCATATGCAACTGCAAATATTCTGCAGTAATACGTATTTGGGAAGAAGGCGGGCTAATCAGGCGTATTTTCCAAAGCTGGAAATAGATGGCGGCACACGTGCTTACGTGAAATTAAAGATGTGGTTTCTTCGCAAAGAAAGACGTGGAACGAAATAAGTATCAACAGCAAAAGAATGGTAAAATTTGCAATTACCTACCTACAGTAGAGGGCTTTCTAAGAAGAGTTGGTTTTATTGGTGGTTTTCAGAGCATCTTTTTATTCAAAAATTTGGTAAACACATAAGAAGTTTCACAAATAATTGGTTGTTAAATTTGAATATTTATTTTCAGTGACTATAGCACAAGGTTAACTGACATCACGAAGTAAATTTAAAACAAAAACGGCATTAACGTAAGGATAAACTAACTGAAACTGCAAACTACTAACCAACTCTTTCGTGACGGTTTCAAATAGTTCAAGAAATATTACCAGTTTTCTATTTCCCGCTTTAGAAAGGTAACAATTAATATATAATATCCAATAATATATATGGTTCAGTATTCAACATACAAATCATAAACGATGAACGATGGTGATGTCGTGGCGACTTCTCCAAAAGAAACTGAAGTTAGTGTAGGTAAAGGCTTCGTGTACACTGGACAGAACCAAAAAATAATAGCAGTAGTTAGTTGCTTGTATACTCTTCTATTGTAATGTAGGTACGAACGCGTTTTAATGTAAGGTGTAGTTTCCAACTTACGAGTTTATTTTACAGGTGACTTCTTTTTAGAATCATGCTGATTCTAGATAATTTGTAAAACCTTTAATTTTAATTTTTTATACTTGGGTTACAGTTTCTTCTCTTAAAGAATGGTGACAATTCTAATATTAATTATTAATACGATATAATTATAGATCGCTGTCACATAAGAAGGCAAACTATGAGCAAAATGAATATAAAAGGCACGCCACTGCTTCAAGCCATTTTCTCAAACTAGCGTGGAAGAATGGAGCTCCGTACTTCACAGGCAACTGCCTTCTAAACTGCATTTTCTCGCAATTTAAATATTTTAGATCGCTCTGGGGTTAGACCGCTGTGAATACAAGTAACAGACTTTACGTGCTCGAACGACCCTTGTGCGAACTAAAAGAAGGTGCGGAAAGGGATAAACGAAAATTGCTCTCCTCTGAAACAACACTATAATGCTGCAAGATATAACAAACATTAGATAATAAACGCAAAGTAGAATATATTAAGGTTGGATAATAAATAAAAAGTGAAATACCTATATGATTGCACAAATATTTTTATATCCCTTTCGACATAAGTCTGCTATTAAGACGCAATAAATAGAAGTCAGAACCTTATATTATAGTGTAAAATCTGTTACTTTACCACATTTATGCAATTTCACCCGAGAAAACCTAATCAGATGATTTATATTATTGCTCCCTAACCTGAAATTTTTCTATAACGCCGAATTTTATTTTAATGGGGACATTTCTCTAATTCGTTAGTTATTTACGTCACTTAACCTCTAAATAAGTGAGGATTGTAAACCAAACAATTTAAATAGTTAGTGACATAGAAAGCCACATATGCATAAGGATCATTGAATTCCCTTACAATCATTTGTTATTCTAATCTTGATAAAATGGTATAAAATATTTCTATAGTAGGCAGGTAAAATGAAACTGAGAAACACAACGAATTATTGACAGATCAAACTTGTCAGTTGTTTGTCGCCTCTAGGAACACAACCCTGAAGATGGCTCGGACGAGCGTGGACGAATCGTCGGCAGAAGACAGACGCGGTCCCAACCCGGAAGCCAAAGCATATTTCATATTGTTTTATATGAACATAGTCGACAAAATATATAATTTATGAATCACTAAACATGGTGCTTTGGAAAAAGCAAAATAATGTGTTTCGGATTTTCTTTAACGTCCGAACCCACATGCGTAACACGAATAGCCTATCGCTACGTAAACAAAATCACCCCCAAAAATCCCTCAAATATTGGACATCGAAAGTGAAGTCTAATAGCGTATTTAATTTTGTTTTTTTCCAAATAGAGCCGAAAAGGATGAGTAATTCTTAAAGTTTGACTTATTGCAATTTACACGAAGAGGGGTGGTTTAAAATGAACGAAATGTCACGCGATTGGAAAGTCGCGTCGTTACAAAGGTTATCCGGTCCCCCGTTAACATTCAACATCCAGAGATAACTTGCACAACTTTTATTACATGATTTTCATTGGTTTATAAGAACAAGAACAAGAGTTTACAAATTACCCAAATATAGTTCGTATTTTAACTGTTATAAACTGACGCTGTACCAAGAGTATACTTACATAAGATTTTTCCCTTCTGTAGCTTGACAAACGAAATTAACCGATCAACATCTAAACTAGTAACAAACAATATCCACTTATTTCTTATTGTTAGGTTGTAATAGTGCATTGCCTGCCCAGTATGTACCGTGCTTGCGTCGTTTACACTCCAGTCTTTCAAGGCGTCAAAACGCTTAGGAAAAAACCATGTGTTCGTCAAGAAGAACGTATGAAACTACAATTTCATTTGGTTTGTCTCTTACATTTGGATTTAGCAAAACCCTGTTGGTACCGCAGGTAGGAATTGGTTTTTCTTCTGAATTAGTGTACAAACTATCTTTTCTTGGTGCAGGTTTTTGTTTTAGTTTGGTTACATCTTTATAACCATTGATTGTACAGTTAGTGGTACCATTTTCTAATCAGAAACCTACATTTGATGTTCTTTAAATATTTTTCTCCCATTTTTGAAATAGCTAATTGTTATAATTGTTTATTTAGCCATTTGTTTTTGTGTTCTGAAACATAATCTTTGTATTAGTCGTTGGTAGCATTGCATGTGGACTTACCTTAGTCTTTTATGTTTACTTACCTTACCGTTACAGTGTTTTTGATTTAATTCATTATAATATACCGTAATTAAACCATGCATTTTCCGAGATTCTTCTCTCGACTATAGCTGCCGCGGCATAGGGCAAAGGTAAGTACGATAAAACTGGTTTCAAAACCTATATTTTCGTTTGCATCTACAATTAAAACATTTTTGTTTATGATAACGTTGCATTGGAGTATTTCACAATTTAAGCTGTTGCTGAATGTTTACCAATTGTTTCTATCTCTGATTAGTTTGAATGCGTCGTTCCATACATGTTTTGATTTAAAACAACGCCGATTATGTGGCATTTAACAAATATTTCTGAAAATTGGAACATTTTATGGGGTATAGATAATATAGACCTATGAGTTTGCACTTTTTACCCTTTACTGAAGTCTACAATTGATGATAATATTCATAAAAGAATTATAAATCTTGATGGTAAATTTCCTTTTTAAACAGACGTTTAAAACGAGGTATCTGCTTACGCAGAAAAAACATTCCTCAAACATAATCAAAGACTATTGATTACAGAATGATTGCTAATTTCCGATCTCGAGGTAAACAAACTATTTGCATTTTACAATCTCGAATAGATTCAAAACAAAATATTGGGGAATAGCACTAAATATTATTGGAAATACGTAGATTCTAAAAAGTTCAGCAGCAACGATTTATGTGTTCCATCATGTATTATTTCTAGTCATTCCCCCCCGCGAGTAGGATATTTCTCAGACTATTGATAAACTCAAAGAAATGGTAAGGATTATTAAATGTTTATTACTTGCTGATGATTGAAAACGGTTCAGAACTGTTAATGGTATCTACGGTTATAAACATTTGTAGCAAGACCTGGGCTACTTTGGTGTGTTGGTAATGATTTACAATTAAATATATCGCAATGTAGAGTACTCCGCTTTGCTACCAATAAATGTGGTTATTGTCTTGGTTATTTGTTGTCTGGAGTAGGCATAAAAAAGTTGATTTCTAATAGAGCAAATATAATTGTTGGCTCTGCCAAGCGAGAAGCAGCTTATTTGTCTATAGTTTGAGAATTCTTTGTTTGTATTTACATTTAGTGCGCTTCATTCTTGAGTACATATTAATTGGGAATCCTTATTATAGCGTTGTTGTAAACGGAATCGAAGGAGTACAGAAAAATGTGTTATATTTATGCCATAAGTTTCTTTAGCTTATCAGCTCGTGAAATTAGAAGATAATGTTTCTGTAAAGTTTTCAATAGTACGAGTAAGTACTGCAGATGATCTGAATATGATCAGATTGCGTGTTAGTGGTCGAAACTTACGAAATCCACATTTGTTGTATATTTTGTATGTATATGAGTAATGATTTAAATTCACTGGTTTGTCGTTTTGCAAATTCAGTTAGCTTTATTGGCCATGATTTGAAAATAACATTGACATTAATTTAGAAATGTGAGAATGTATTGTCGATGTTATTGTATATGCATGTACTTATGGTATATGCCAAAAATAAATACTTATTATTGATATAAAAGTTATTTATAACCTGTAGGATTAATAAAGGTTTTTGCATATAAATAATACATTTTCAAATAAGTATTGCTGCCTTTGATCGGCAATCCAACTCGGAACTTTTTGATGTGCTGCACCTCATGCACTACCTAGTCCCATTCGAATTTCCGGTCAAAGTGGCATATACAACTTCGACAATTTTGCATGTACTAGTACTAATTATTTCTGTCTTTCAGATAAAAATGCGTAAATTACCTTTTATAATAGCATTATATATACGGCCGTTATTACTACTAGACTAGTAACATGATAGGATGMAATAAAAATAATTCAATCYTGCACTAAATTAGTAGGAATAAGAACAGCATAAAAACACTTACTCGTTCTCAAACTAATAGACACTTGAACAGCACTTAAAATGTGGCTGCATAATGCAACCTCTTCACCAAACCAGCAAATGAATCGCGCGATTCCTTTGGAACGTAATAATTCGAAAGTTTTACCTTTTGAAATATATACCTCGGAAACTACAAATAAAATGACGCTGCATCTGGAATTTTACAAATTTAGGACAATGTAAACATTAGTTTTTTCTTGATACAAAACAAAATGTTTTATATGCCTGTTTAAACCTTAAGCATTCTTCACATATTAGGCATGTAGGTATTCTAGGTGCGTTTCCAACAAACATTAAATAAGCGCGGTTTAGTTTAATCCTTCCTTGTAAATCGACAAAATATTGCGTTCAACTTGTTTCTGCCAGAATATACAACAATGTTACGCTACAAAGCCACGACAAACTTCCTTCACTGAATTAGAGCACACCCAACCTTGAACCGAAAGCGCGATTCAGGAATTTTGATCCCGTCACCGCATCTGAATGCTCTCCTGGTCCTGATGGAGACCTTCATCGACCATCAATCAGGGTGTGCAGGGCACAAGAAAGGGACGGCACCGCCGGCCAGAACCTGGTCGTGGGAGAATCCTTGATGGAATGATGGATGGAGGGCGGACGCGATTTCTTTGAACCGGAACGCTTTCAGGTTGCTCTCGCGGTGCTCTCGTTGCTGCAGGTAACCGGCAACGTAAAGATTGGAGGATCACGCTCGATCGGGCAATTCACCCGTATTGATTCCCGAACACAGAAAACACCCCCTGACCACGGCGAATAAGGGCGAGTTGTGGGCCGAGCAAAAAAGTGAATTACGTGTAGTCGAGTAGGCCGCGAAAGAGGGAGAAACGGGTCGTTTTTGAAGAAGCCTGCGATGGAGTTTGAGTGAGGGAGAAGGACCTGCAACATCTTAACTGTAAACGCTTTACGCTTTTATATTTGAATTAAAATTCAGCTCTGGTTGAGCTTTAAAGGTCAAGATCACGCTCAATAAAATTACAGGCACGTGTTCGAATTCAGTAACAAATCACTGAGAATAATTTCAGAACTTGTTATGCAGTGTGCTACACTTTCTTATATAAACGTATACTTCTTCGTATCTAACTGATGTATGAGTGCAATTTGGTGTGAAGAATATTTTCCGGCTAATCCAGCTAAATATTTCGAGAGGGCGTTTCTGGTACTGAGGATGGCAGCTTAACTGCCAAAATACGTATTTAGTTATTCCAAATTATTGTGGTTAGGGTTTTGTCATATATCATTTAGATCTTTATCAAACAGCACTAATTCACTTCTTCAAATGTCAATCATATTCGACAATTTAAAGACGAATGCAACTTTTAAACTTAAGTATCCCATCTTTGAAATAGTTTTGTACAAGAAATGAATTTTTACAACAAACTTTGTTTTCCTAAAAACTGTGTGGGTAAAACAATGATAAAATGTAGAAATAGGCAAAAGTGGAAAACATATATTTGCATTCAAGATGTTAAAAGTCCCCCGTTTCGAATAGAATTCCCATTACTCAGGCAGATCATTTACGAATTGTACTGGACATTTTTAGTCCTGTACATCAGATAAGTGAATTTGTAATAGTTGCTAATAATCTACACTAATAGGCATCTGCTCTGGTCAATCCACTCGGTACGACTAGTTTTGCCCAAAGCAATTGCCGACTTTAACCACAATGTGCGGATGTGCTCCGCACGTTAAAGACATCTAATGCTCTTAGCGCCACCTAAGCGGAAATCTGCATACTATAGGCGGGTTGCAACTTACGACCTAGTGCAAATTCATGTCGATGGTACCGAAGAAGTTTCTCTGTGAGCGATTGTTATAAATAAATTTTGCTAATAATGTACTGCAAACCTTTCAAAGATGCCGCACGAAGCCAATATAAAGTGTTCGTCACGCTAATAATAAACGATTGGTAAAAAAAGTATAGGACGTGGTTTCTGACATCATCTTCATAATGGCAGGCCTTCTTAAGGTATGCGGCAAAAGCTTTTCCAAAATACCCCGAGCTGCTTTCATAAAGGAAAGAAACGCTGAAACCTTATATGACTGGAATTAAATTCTTTCACGGGTTGTTTCATTCGCCCAAACACAAAGTAAAGCAGAATTCCTCTATTCTCAAGCATTATTCTGGAAGTAAATTGATAACGTTTGAGGAATACTTCATGTGAGAACAATGGTTAAATTGTAGGTTCAAGATTACGTTTCAGGCAGACAGAAAGAAGCTGTTTGATCTGTAAAAGAAAAGAGTAAATTAATAGGACACTGAAGGATTTCAAGAAGGCATTCCCGATAATCGAAGCAGCGGTAAGTTAAGCCAATGCAGATATCAGTTTTGTTATAGTTTTCTATAAATGTTTTATTTGCGGTGGTGCAGTTTACCCAATACATTTTAGAAATACATATTAGACCAGAATTTACTTTTTCTATAACATTACCTCTATATTATTGGCAGCAGCATTTACCAAATAAGAACTGCCCAAGTGCTTTATTACTGCAAGGTGCATATATTAAAGAGATAACAATATAAAGTTCAAGTTCATCATTCTACAATTAGAATATAGCGGAATATACTGATGTTTACTTAATAGGAAGTGAAGTGTAAAAGCACTGAGAAGTCGTGTCCTTCCTAAAATCATGTTCTTTGGAAATTCAAGCGTTTGAAGAATGTCAGAGAGTGCAACAGGTATAGAAACATTCACGGTGCTCAGAATTGCATTATATATTGTATTACCACTCACTGCGTTTTGGCTTTTCATTTTGAGTTATAACCATTATTTTACCTTTGGCGCACGATTCTTTCATAATTATATCTCTGGCACCTTACGTTTTGTATGTACATTATTTTATTATATGCAATCGATACCTTTGCTTGCTTGTTATCTCTGGATTATTTTCCTATCCATATCCATTACCCATATCCTATGAAATGTACTTTGCCCTTAATACCCTATGCTATAAAAATAAATTGTTTGCTAAATCATGGATGTTAATATAGGTTACTTTGAAGGTGTCAGAATTCTACTTAAAGGATATCTGTAATATCTTAGTTTTCAATGGCTTCCATACACAATCATTTAAACACCATCACGATTTCATTTAGTTTTTGTTATATTTACCTTCTCCGGTGCTACTATATGAGAGAGCAAAGTTAGGATAACCTATCGTTTCATTAAAACTTTTGTTGAATGTATTCCATAAAGGCAGCTGCTGAAATGACATTAGTTTTAATTACTTTTACTACATTGTGCAGTGTCCCTAATAATGTCCTATTAGTGAAAAAAAATGTCCATTTTTTGCAACATTACGTAATTACAGTAATATATTTATTAATATATTTCCCACATTTACATTATGTTACCTGTTAAAGTTCAGCATATTATTACGTATTTCGCAAATGGGGTCCTTGACTTCAATCGAAAATCATAAGTATAACAAATGCCAGGCTTTGTCTAGATCCAATGGATAACGGTGCCACCAGTAAGAAAAATTTGCAATGATTTTAGAGTATTACATTTCCCCCCCTCGCAATTTGAATTTTGCTCGTTACGTCATCGTCCCCGCTTGGAGTGGGAATTATGCTCCAGGACGCATTTTACAACGCCACGTTTGAAAAGTTTCAACTTAGCGGTTTTACTGCTAAATAGCGGATAAAATTATCGCCTAGCGGGAAACAATACGTTCTAGCGGTTAGCGAATATATAGGAACGAAACTTTTTTAATTTATTTTTAGCTATTTCTTAAAATCTAAACCTGAAGGTTGCAAGCGTTATATAATTATGGAATAAATCATGTGGGAAACTTAGATATGAAGTAGAATCGATTTACTTCCTTGGCTGGAAAAAATATTTTGTGCTGGTTTCACCTACCAATGCAAAATTTAACTAACGCGTTTAGTTGTTGTGTTCACGTCGTGGTTCCACGTAATAAAATTCGTGGTTCATGGAGGAAAACGATAAGGTTAACAACAAAATTTGTAACGTTCTAACACAATGTGTGGGTACCTAACAACTACTTATTTCGTTTTACATTACATTATTCTAGGAATTTTAACGAATTTTGGCAGATTCGATGCTGCAATCTGACGGAATTCCTATCTCTGCCAGTGGCAACATTGCACCTATGACATTTTGAATACACTCGTTCCCGCTAACGCTTTGTTTACGGTTTGTGAGGAGCCGATATACCTAGTATTTGTTCGTTGGTGAGGATATATTTTTCTTTGTATCTTCGGGTATTGTTATTGTGCAGTTAAATTTTGGAGCAAAAACAAGCTGACGTTGCCTATATAAAAAGTGAGAATGCGAAGATTACAAGGTGGCAACTCTGGAATGCCCTGGACCACGTTGCCAATACCGCAATATGAATTTATTCTAGACTACTTCTAAAATTCCTCATTTTTTCTGTAAAATTCCTCAAAACAGTAATACCGGTTAATACAAAGGATTTTCAGTGCTTGCAATATTTGTAAAATATCATTTAAATGTAACTACTAATGTATAGCTACGTATTTTTTTACACTTGAAAACAAAAATTACTGTATCAGTTGTTCAGTGGCTCTGCGATAAGTAGTGCTATTTATTTTACTTAACATCCTAATAGGCATACTATGGTATTGTAGAAACAGAATACGAACTATGCTAAAATGTAACCGAAACTGAGCATAACCCCTTATTTAAAACTGCACATCGCATGGCATTGGTAGGCTAGCGACCAGCGGTGTTAACATAGTAACTAAACGGCACATTTGGAATTCACCAAAGAAAAAATCCTCAAAATCCTCTTGAAGTAATGTTCTTCATAAATTCCTCACACGAAGTAAAATTACTCGTGTTGTAGAAATTACTCACAAATCAGCAACGCTGATACCTATAATGCATATAAGCAGGCAGTGAAATTTTAAGCCAAATGTACATGCTCCATTGCAAGATTTAGTATTTTCTAATATCTCGTAGCTTGTCTTAAACCGATCGTCGGTATTAATAAACAGCGGAAAATTTTCTCTAAATATCTAAAATACCGTAAAACAGCAAATTCCGATTTTGCTAAAATGGAGTCGTATTGCGAGGTTTAGTTGCTGGACTGGACGCATCCATCAATCCATGTCATTTTTGTCATTAAGTTTCTGTAAGTACATGTACTCGTTGATGCATTTTGTCTTCAACTCTAACCTAAAGTCGATTCTTAAAAACAATTACAGAAGCTTTTTAAATGCACAAGAAACTGATAAGTAGTTCTTGCATGCAGAGTTGCATCCGAATAGAGATATGCATTTTGGTTGGCGCGCAAAATGGTCTTATG
The DNA here is from genome assembly GCA_025024175.1 of Rhyzopertha dominica. Taxonomy (NCBI): domain Eukaryota; kingdom Metazoa; phylum Arthropoda; class Insecta; order Coleoptera; family Bostrichidae; genus Rhyzopertha; species Rhyzopertha dominica. The sequence goes on from QCXZ01000064.1 coordinate 39,515,747, forward strand.
CTAAGTAATTTCAATTTTTATGGCAGATATGCAGTTCGTTCGTAATCGACCCCTATGTCTAATAGATTGAACCTTAAATCCTATGATACATCTATAATGGGCTGGATGTGGGACAACGAGATACGACGTAATATGCAATAATTTTATATGGATAAGGCTTTGAGGTAATACCGCACGTTCAAGCGTCGTTGGGAATACCTGCAGTATTGGAAATGTTCCAGGATTTACGTGATTAGCGTCCTAAGTGGCCGTGATAAACAGATCGTTATTTACAATTTTGCGCGCTTACGAGGTGTGCACTTCGGGTTATAATGTTTACGACTGAGACGAGATTAAATGAGGCAATGCAGGAAGGAGATATCGCGTTATTAGTGTGTAAAGTAAATCCTCAAATGGAAAGGTAGCAAGGTATAGACTAAGCAAGAACTGATAAATTGTAAATCTGTATATGTATAATAACAGGGGATTCCTAAAACTTTCCAGAATAACAATAAACTATATTAAAATGAATAAAGTGGTGGCCAACTAAAAGTAATGCTTATAAAGTAAATGTATCATAATATAATAATAAATACAGCATATCAATATCATTAACGTTTCAGAAAAGTTTACTTTTTTTTATTTATTATCCATCGTGTTAACCTACTTAGGAATTCATCGTTTATGTACGCGAATCAGCGCAAACCTTACCTTAGATAATCACTATAAAAATTGAAAACTGATCCATCTGCTCTAAGTGGAGTTATTAATTAACTCTTCTAAAGAAAATAATTCTTAAAGTGAACTTCCACTTTATTTTTTACAATTGTAAAGCGCTTTCGGCTACATGTTAGCCATCGTCAGTACAACATTATTTATGAAAGGAAACTAACAGTTTGACAAAGTCAAAAATTAGAAACAAGCAAACTTGACTACAAACTGAAAAGCAACCCACATGCCAGTAACTCAAACGAAACATTAATTTGGTTTGAAGGCTTCCGTGGTTGTTGTCGATGACATGTTGTTTTCCGGGCTGGTTCCCACGCTGGTTATTAGACCTTGACGTTTCGACACTCATGTCGGTGTCTTCCTCAGAAGTAGCTCTGAAACTGAAGTGTCCTAGTCCGCTCGGGCATTTATACTCGTCCGGGTCACTGACGCGTGGGCGTTGTTACGCATGACCAGTTTCCAGATTCCAGGTAGTTCAATGCCCCGGTCTCGGTTGTAATTGTGCGGGTTCTTCTGGATTTCGATGGCTTCTTTGTACAGTCTCGGCCAGAATCTCGCTTCCCTCGACAGCATTTGTGCTTCCTCGAATTTGAGGATGTGGCCAGTCTCCATTCGATGTTCTGCTACAGCCGACCTTATCACCTTGCCCGTCTCTGGTGTCCCTCATATGCTCCTTGATTCTCGTGCTGATGTGCCTTCCGGTTTGGCCGATGTAAACCTTCCCACAGCTGCATGGGATGCTGTACACACCTTGTGTTTGTAGCTCCTCAGTCGTCGAACGATATTTCGGAAAGGTGTTAGCTATCTTTTTCGGGGCGGTGAACATGGTGTTTATATGATGTCTTCTCAGCATCCGTCCGATCTTATCTGTACATCCATTGACGTAGGGCAAGTATGCTGCAGCGATGTTCTCATCTGGTTCCTTCCTTCGTGGTTGCTGATCTGACAGATGTCATGGATATCCAGAAATTACGTTTTATAGATATCCCTTAGAGCAGCTTGTGCTGTGTGGTAATATATCTGTTTTAAACAAATATAAATGAAATCTGTTTATTTCACTTCACTCCGTAGTTTTACAGTAACGTGCACTTGTAGTCAAAATAACTTTTACATAGGAATTAATATTTCTAAACATTTTTTCTTGCTGCAATATGCTTTTATCGACTCGAAGGCTTAATAATCCGAAACTCCCATACTACATTGTGGTATCTTAGTCAAATCAGCATGATTTCTTCCTTTATCATGTACCCCAAGTGTACATACATATACAAACCGCCGGGGTTTACAAAGATTGCTCGCGGTTTGGTACAATATTTCGGGCAATACAAAAAAGCCGCCCCATTTGAACATATATTGCATTATCATATAGAGGGTGAATTCATGGACGTACGACATGTTTCCCGGAGCAGCGTCTGGCCTCATCGCACCTTTTCTCTCAGAAGGGCGCTCTCAAAGACTGGGCTGTTTTGTGGACCTACGGCTTTCCCGGGTGGTTAGCCCTGCGTATTTGAGCCCGGAACTCTTGTTGACAAGGTGATTCGCGCGGGAGCTTCATTTTTGCCTGAAGGCCTGGACAAATATTTGAAAAACGCAAGGCCTGCCCGGATTGATTGTAAAAACAAGGCCGGTGTAAACAAAAGGACGAGAAATGTCGCCGTAGACCAGCTTGGTTTACTTGCTTGAAATTAAACATTTGAAAAGGAACCCAAGCTTTGCACAAGGTTTTTGAGGCTTAATTGCGACGTTCCGTGCTTGTAGAAATAACTCGTAACGTCAGCTTTACTAGCTATTTGAGACAAATATATAATAATGTTTGTATAATACAATTTCCTTCAATAGTATGTGTTACTCACAAAACGACTGCCAAGTCTGTATTCCATTTTCCCTTCACAAGAACTCTGCTATTTCCACCCAGCGGGGTTTTTGCTGGTTTGTAATTGCATTTTATTACGAAATTATGGTTAGTAATATAGAGCAAAAGATATCGATCTAATAGATAACACGCACGCGTAACTTCACCGCTAGGAAGCGCGAATGTTGTGGGCTACCTAAGGTATATTGAATGGTAGGGACTTTGGTTGCGACGTAATTAATTTCCATATTGTTTCTGATAAGTCCAGCTTTGTTAATGCCGGAGTTGATAGCGATGGTTGCCAGGCGAAGATGAAATTCAGCAATAGTTGCTACTCCATATCTCGCTTGCACAATAGGGAAAAGTATCATTCTGTCTTTTGTGTTCCCGGATCAAACCTGACACTAGAGTTGGTGGTACCTTATATATACAGTGGCGTTAGGTCTACCATAGGAATGTATATTTATCGGAAAGTTTGTAATTCAATATTGCACTAATATATACTCATTAGATGTTTTCTTATTTGTCTGTACATTTTGTTAGGTCATTTCTTTTCGAGTTGCCTCGACAACAACAATAACATGAGAGTTAGAATTCTGAACTCTCTAAAACGACATAGTTTAAGCTGGCTCTAAGCGAAATTAACCGATGATGCTTTATTTTAAAGTGCAGTTTATGGTTTTCCAATAAATAACGTAACAATTTGTTGTAACTATTCCACGGTGAGAAATCGTACTTAAGAAAACTTCATTTGTGGCAAATTGGTAACGACTTTTTATGGACTATTGGCTTATCTGGTATTGGATATTTGTCGGATATCAAGTAATTATAGGGTATTGGGTAGCAATATCGGGTACGCGGGTAATGAAGCTACCGAGTATTGGTATCCCTAGAATATATATCTATACTGTCTTCTGCTGCAGCTACTTCTGTAACAATGTGATTCATCTTTGAAAACCTGTCAACATGCTTTTATCCATGCAAAAACGAATCAGCAGGTCTCTTACAATGATACGTGTAAATTTACGACCTCCTCCTTTATCCATTTCAACTTTTCAATAGCTCCTATTTCGTTTTCTTTTTCAAGTGCAGTACCCACAGTCCTTTCGGAAATGTGAGCATATAAAAATGTATTACATGCACAAACACGATTCTGATCCACTGAAAAATAACGAATAGTGTTCTGTCTACGTGATAGGTACATTGCTCTCTGATGCTTTCTGTTTAGTTAATTATACATCAGTCTAACGTACTATAAAGTTCCTTTGGCGATTTTTACGGCAAATGCGTAGTAGCCATTCAGAAGTTGATATCTTTGGAATTCCTCAATCGTTGAGCAAGACGCCAATGCTTTTCACACGTGCAACACGAGCCCATTCATTACAATTCAGTTCAGTAGTGTATATCGGGCAATATCTAACTGTAAGGACTCGCTTTTAATTCATAAAACAAATTTGCAAACTGACATAACTCAAGACACGTCTGTGGTTTTAAAGAAATTCACTGGAAATATATAGCAAATCATTTTATGATATGAAAAGCCTATGAAAAGTATGCTCATTAGTAATAATAATGTCTAGAAAACTGGTTTTTTGAGATACGTCACTTTGTAGGATTGACGACGATAAACGAGGGTCATGTCAAAATTCCTGCACACAACAACAGAGCTCGCAAATGAAACGTATATTTAAAAAAATTGCAAAAAAAGTCCTTCAATATAATCCCTTTGCATATCCAAAAAACGTTGCCATCGCTTCGGCAGTAATGTAATGTCGTTAAATACGCCATTTCTGTCAAAAAGGTTTAGCAGTTGGAACGCATAGGCTGTTGCAGGGCTTTTATCCTTAAAAGTCAGTAAATCGGACTTCACGAAATTCTCCTTTAGACTGGAGGAACAGAACGAAATCTGGAGGACTCATGTCAGGGCTGTATGGGGGATGTGGGAGAATTTCACAGCAGTTCTCGAAAACTCCTTTGACTGACACTGCTTTATACGATCAAGCGTTATCGTGCATGCATGAGGATTACGCCGCTGTCTTTCGTATCTTGTCTAGACTTTTGGAATCATCGTATCTCGTCTAGACTTTTAGAATCATGCAGTTCAATTTTCTATAAAGAAGACATTTGTCAGAATAGCTGCAAAAGTGTTGTCGGTAGCAACAATGAGTTCTGCAACTTCTGTGGTCGTCTTTAACACTACTCCAACGCCCTGAAACGCTTACTCCATCAAGTTACTGTTGAACTATTCACACAACTAGCAAGTTTCTTGCAAAGCATCGTGAATTTCGGCAACCGCTTTTTCGCGCAGTTTTTGAATTTCGATATACGCCCATTAATCCGCTGCAGTGACGCATTCCATTGCATCAACTACCCCGATTTGAGAATTTTTTACACATAAATTGAGTGAACTACCCGCACTCTATAGCTAAGTGATGTCCAAATGATTGACTTTTATAATTTGACAGCATTTGTTTTTTTCACCATCGCCAGTTTAGCGCCAGCTTGATAAGTGCAGGAATTATGACATGACCCTCGTAGGTACATAATTTAAATCGTTCATAGTCTATCGAAAAGAGTCAAACAAATTTGCTGAAACATTAGATTCTATAAAGTATAATAAGACGAAGGGTAAATATATACAGATATAGGTAGTTTGTGTGCTGCATCTCATGATATAATTGTATGGAAAAATAAATAAATCTAAATTGAGACTGAGATTGCAGCTTTCACTCTCAAGAAACTGTAGTCTTGCTTTACGCAAAATCTTGAACATCTGAAAAGCTATCCCGATCCCTAATTATTACTGCATTGACTTAACGCCTAATCCTACCAAAACATAATAATTAGATTTACATGAGGTCACAAAAGTGACTTTTATATACCTATACCATCTAAATCCATTTTCTTCAAAAAAAAAACGTATGTAGCTTTTAGTGTGGATAACTGCTAATTTGAAAAATGAAATACGAGGCATGTTTTTTAAGTAAGTACCGTTTTGCGATTCCGCCGCCGCAGCGCTACTGTCGGCGTTCCGCGCATGCGCGCTGGTTACCTACATCTCTTGTCTACGCACTGACGCCATTACAGTTTGATTCTTCATTGTATACGTTGTTTACTGAGTGTTTAAGATGCCTCCGACAATCGTGAGTCCCGCCGATTGTGAAGTACGGGGTGTTATACGATTTCTTAGTGCTAAAGGCGTAAAACCGATCGATATTCATCGTGAGATCTGTGAAGTTTACGGACAAAACATTATGAGTGATGGAATGGTAAGGAAATGGGTGAGAGCATTTAAAGATGGCCGCACAAATGTACATGATGAAGAACGGAGTGGGCGTCCTTCGGTCGTTAATGAAGATTTGGTGCAGAAAGTGAACGAAAAGGTGAGAGAAAACAGACGCTTTACAATTTCATAATTGTGCGACTGCTTTCCTCAATATTCTCGTGGTGTTTTGTATCGCATTGTGACCGAGAACTTGAATTACCGGAAATTGTGTTCACGTTGGGTTCCGAAAATGTTGACGGATTTGCACAAAACCCAACGTTTAGGCAGTGCATTGACTTTCCATGAGCGGTACCACAATGAAGGTGAAGATTTTTTAGACCAAATTGTTACTGGTGACGAAACATGGGTGGCCTACGTCACACCAGAATCGAAACAACAATCCTTGGAATGGCGACATTCATCATCACCCAAAAAAGTGAAGTTTAAGCAAACAATTTCTGCGCGGAAAATCATGTGCACAGTTTTTTGGGACAGAAAAGGAGTATTGCTAGTGGAGTTTCTGCCTCGTAATGAGACAATCAATGCAGAGTCTTATTGTAAGACATTGAACAATCTGCGTCGTGCAATCCAGAACAAAAGACGTGGCAAGTTAAGTAAGGGTATCGTTTTGCTGCATGACAATGCCCGTCCACATGTGGCTAATCGGACCAAAGATCTCATTAAATCTTTTAAATGGGAAACTCTAGATCATCCTCCATACAGCCCTGATCTGGCGCCCAGCGACTACCATTTGTTTCTGCACTTGAAGAAACACCTGGTTGGTCAGCGTCTTCAAGACGATAACGAAGTCGAAACATTTGTGATACAGTGGTTAACAAGTCAGGCGGCAGAATTTTATGAGGAGGGTATTCAAAAACTGGTGTCACGTTATGACAATTGCGTCAATATTCACGGAAATTATGTAGAAAAGTAGATTAAGGTACAGGCTTTCATGTAAGATAAAATTATTGCGATATCTTTGCACGTCTTTTTTTAATTCCAAAACGGTACTTACTTAAAAAACATGCCTCGTACATTGAGTACCTACGCTGCATGTATTCCCACGTTTCACGATCAGGTAAACATTGTTTAGCTGACGAAGTACGTTACGCAATGCCCCACGTGGTTTCATGTGACTGACAACAAACTAAATCAGATCTTATAGCAATTGGGGTGAGCGGAAGCAATCCTGCTTAGCCAATCGTGCGTGATTGATGAGGATTCTGAGCAGAATTACTTTTTTTAATGACTGGAGCTGCGGAAGCCCTATTTTGAGACGAAATAATTATTGCGACAACCATAGTATATCGACGCGATTTCCCGGGCAGTCTAAAGATGCTTAGGTAGGGTGATTGATTTTTCTTGCGTCTAAACGCATTAGGCTTAAACGACGAAGTTTATCTGATGGCAAAGTGGCTATTTTGGATACAGTTTACAGCAGAAACTTTACAACTACCTCGACAATAAAGAAGAAGTGGAAAATTATCACATAAACAGTTCATACCTCGTGTGTATGTACATTATACATGGACTACTAAATATATAAACGCTCAGTGGTTAAAATTAGTGCAAATACAAATTGAGTACATACTGGTGTGTCAAAGGGGTTATCATTATATCCAGTAAACGAATAACAATGAGTGTTTAGTGCATAACTAGTCTAAAATAAATAAATAAATGATTTATGGCTTGCATTTGTTTTTGTACACGATAACCTAGTAAAATGTTTTATAAAACATTTTGCAATTTTTGTGTAGGGAGCTTATTGTACTCGTATTACATTCCAGATAACTTATGTCTGTGGAGTATAGGATAAATTTTGCAATTTTTTACCAATAATGTCCCAGATGTGTTTGAAGGGTGAAAGATCGGGAGATCTTGATGGGCAATACAACGAGGGATCTCAGTTGGCACGATGGGATTGAACCATGAACCAAAAGATAGTGAGTGGAAGGTGTTTTACAATCCAATGCGATAGCAGTCAAAGGTTTTTGTAGCGAAATCTATTAGTTCGAATGTTAAATATGAATTATTTGTTTTAGTTATAGTTCGAGTTCTTCTGTGCCGAGAAGGTGTCACATTGTCCTCAGAGGTGGGGTCAAACACGATGGAAGGTTCTGGAGCACTTGTGTCAATTGGAACGGAATCAAACAAATATGGTATGTTATAAATCGATGTATCAGAAAGCTTCCAGAACATTCTATAAGTTTTCATAGAAGAACGGACCCCACAAGTGTGAAGTATTACCTGAAGGAACAAGATTAAATTGCGTAATAGCAGTAATCGTCTCTTTGGCGAAAAGTAAAAAATTGCCATAACGGGATGATAAATAATCTTCTATAAGTTTTCATATTTAGTTGAAAGGAAATATTGGCAGTTAAGAATAGTTTTGAATCCTTTAATTAAAATTACAAATCAAACAGGTCAACGCTTTCAGAGTCATAGACTTCACATACGTATAATCTTCATGTACAAAAGGATGAGTCTATGGGTTCTTGTATTCAATACAGAAAACTAAATAAAATATAATATTTATAAAAGGGAAATACTTCCAGACTGGAATCGATGCCTGATTGGAAGAGTGCACCCTGCATTTACTATGTATATCCACTACCTTTTACATATAAAAGAATACATGATGAACTACAACAGCAAAAGCTCACCTGCAACAAAGGGAAAAATATCTGCGTTTATATCAGTTTTCTGCAAATGACTTAACAGAGGTAATGCTGAAAGGAAACTTTGTTTCCAATTTTAAACATTTCAACTGGAGAAAGGAGGATCTGGGAACCAAAGTTTCTCGGAATAATAATCCGATTACGTCGGTAAAAAGCATTCAGCTACCGAGAACGTCATATTTAATACCTTCCCCACTTCTCGCCGCGGCTTTTTTGAATTATCCCTCGGTGGTAATGCTGAAATCGTGTATTTGTGGAGGATTATATTTTCTGAAACGTACTTGAAATTGATGTTTACCGCTCGTCGTATGATACGTCCGTACGAAGCTAAAAGTTCTCTGTCTACGATAGTACCCTGTTCGGCCGTGGAGAAAGACAGATAGAGGTAGTGTGTAGCATCGAGTTCTAAACGCTCACCTAGGTGGCTTGGGCGTACTTTCTCCGCCAAATGGTCGTTCGCGGCTTTCCAAATTTATGACGTTTAAAATGCTTTTTACGTAACGCGGTATTGATTTAGGCGAAACCGTCTCAGAATATTCCGTGTCGATACTCCCGAGTCTAATGTAAATATTACGCAAATGAGTAGGAAAAATAGAAACTGAAGGCAGGCTTTTAGCGTTCAGTAGGACGTAGAACAAGAACTTAGTATTCAAATCTAGGCAGACGTCATTTTAAAAATAAGAATTTTTTGTCTGCTGTAATAAAATGGTTTGTTTTTGGGACTTGTATAAATTAGCAAGAGTCATCTTTATGCTAAATGTTGGCAATAATTGTACATTTCGCTTCGAAGCAAACAGTTATAAACTTGTAATGCAGTAGACCTATTATTAAAAGTTCGGTATGAGAGAAAGCCGACTATAAATTGAGTACTTTTCTAGGAAGCTGACAGCCGTTATAGTTCATGGTCTCCCATGACAGTTTTCGAAACCCCATAGCCTTATATTAAATTAGTCAATAATTAATTAGCACAATTCGACCGCTCAATTTTCTCTTATGAATTAGGTGATAGAGGCAGGCGACTTCTCGCAGGTTTTTTGTTTGTGGGGTTTTGATCTGTCAAAGGATTGATTATAAAATAGAAAGCTAATATGCACGCGAAGGTCTGTTCTGATGTGCTTGTCGATTCCACATTCAACTGACTAGTTTTTATAAAACTCATTAATTATGGCTAGCTTTCATAATTTGGTAATGATTTGTCACACGCAAACATGACCATCAGTGCGCTTAAGTGCTGATTGGAAAGCAAACCCTGGTTTGACCAATCCGGGTTTAGCTTAGAAAACCACAAAGCAACGTATTTTTGGTAAAGTTCAAAATCTTCGGTCTCGATTCACCTTTCATGTCGGAAGTAATCTTGTTTTTTGTGCAACTCGCGATATAAAGTAATTACAGTAACGTTGGGCATAGACCAGCTAGCAAGTTGCATAACGTTAAATTGGAAGTTGCGCACACTAAGTAAATTTCGAGTATTTGGTTGATAAACATAAAAACATGTAAACTTAGGGGTTAGTTGCGTTTTTCCGTGTTTTTGGAAACTCGTAGGTTGAAGGTAGTACCTATAGATTCGCGTACATTACCTTAAAGTCAAGTCTGAGCCTAATGGGTAATTCAGGTAAATTGATCGTTGTAAGTAAAATGCCGGAGATGCCATATTTTCAAAAAATATGAATATGTATAGAAGGCTTGTTGTAGGTGACTCGCGTGTAGGTCATAATAACAAATTAACACGTAGACTGATTAAAGGGGTAATCGAAACGTCAGATCTTGACTTTCATCTATTTGACGTCCTTTTCCTCTTTCTCCGAAAACTTTATTATATGATATTTTGGACGCACAAAGAATTTTTACCCTCGTATTAGTGGTTAAGCAATTTCATCGTCTTTTAGTTTGCAATATAAGTAATATGTAAAAGATATTGAGAATACTGGGATACCTGTATATTGTCAAATTCTATTCTATTCCGTTCATCATTTTCACTATTAACTGAGTTAATGAAAAGTAAAGCCGTGTAGGTCAATTTGTAGTCAAAAGTGAAGCGAAGTGAAGTAAGATCATTTTGTAGCACCGACTTAGTTGTTAAATATGTTTGTTAATAAGAATTTAGGATGGCAATGCCATCTGATGTGATGACAGAGCCACCTAGCTGCCTTAACGGGTACTACTTCCTAAAGGAAGTGACCTGTAGCCTGACAAATTGGCATGCAACTGCATACTTTAATTTGACAGCAGACCCCCACGGTACTTTTTGCTAGCGGGCAAGAATCGACATACATTAAAATGCATGTCTATGCTGTGCTGTCTACACCTCAACCAACTTCAGATAGATCTATTTCGCTGTCATTACAGCTCATCACTGCAGTTTAGGTCTAGTGTAGACAGCACGACATATGACTAGTTTTGCCTATATACCAAAGCAATGGTATGATGTAAATAAGGATTTAGGATGGCAATGCCATCTGTCAGCATTACACTGACATGATGACAAAGCCACCTAGCTGCCTTAACGGGTACTACTTCCTAAAGGAAGTGACCTGTAGCCGTGCTGTCTACACTAGACCTAAACTGCACTGATGAGCTTGTTTCCAAACGATTATTAGAATTACGATGCTGTCTATTTAGTAAACATGCCCTTGTACGATAATGTCGGACAACAACAAAAATATGTAACGGGAATCTTAAAAACGGTTTTTAGAACTTACAGATCAAAATTGATAGAACCGGTCGCTATTAATATTGATCAGCAAACAAGTAAGCATGATAAAACTATCCCTTTGCAAAAAAGACTGTAATAATTGATAATGATTTTGATCGGTGCGAGAATTTACAGCTGAAATAAAAAACATGCACTTAAGTGTCGCTGAAAGTGGGCGATATCTCCTGAGCGAATAGAACACGCGTAACTATACCATACAACTACGTTTTAGTTATTACGCGTCCCAGCTTCAACGTCGAATGAAAAGGAATTGCCTTTTTATAAGATCATTCAGTTTCGGAAGGATAGTAACAAATCGTGGAACGATATAACAAGGTACTTATTTTATTATAAAAAATCATAGTCGTGTGTAAAAATAGTGCTGTGTAATTTTAATTCTAATTTATAGCTCAAAGTTCAATAAATATGTCTCGAAACATATGCATCGTCAAAAACTTTTTTTGGCTGTGAATGTAAGTTACAGTTGCTTAGAAACCTGACTATGAAAGCCTTAGCCGTCGCATATGTGTGCATATATGTGCACAGAGGGCTTCCATGTTGTTTTAGAATGCGCATAACTCAGGGCTTTTGCTTTCAGTTTATTCGTAAATATAGTTTGCAATTTGAGGAAAAAGTGCTTTGATTTACTTTGGATCGGGTAATGTTACCATTTGGATCACTTTTTATTACTTTTTCAGTTTGGTACGTGTTGAGGAGGTGTAAATACTTTAAAACCGTAATGCGCAAGAATGATTTTGCATGAATATCACATAGACTAATGTTTTAAACTAACAAAACACATTATCACGTTTCAGGAATATACTCCATTACTAAACGAGCAGAATATAAGCTCATAATGGGGAGGACATAAAAAACGCCGTTCGTCGTGGCATTTCACCCGCATAATCTGGAACTTTTAAGCGACATAGCCGCTTACATTCACAGCTGGTTTTCCCGGCAATGACGCGTGAAAACCGATCTCTTCCATTTTATTGATCTGCCCCGTCCCCGGCTTATTTACAGTTACACGCATCTGCCGCCGAAATGAACTTTCCCTGGATGGCGGCGTGAATAATACCGCCGACGTTCCCGTTCAAATCGGAGACGTCGGCTGCGTCTTCYCCACCAGTATTTCTGTTGCAAATTCAATTATTCACGAGTTTAACATACCGCAGACCGAATTGTTTAACCCCCGGGGCTGGTGTTGTTGCGAAGTTTAGTCATAAACTGATACGCTGCGTAATTCCGCCACAATGGGCGGCGAAAGCGACCGACTTACGCTGAAACGTCGTACKGAAATGAGTTCGGGATTAATTGCAACAGTGTGTGACGCCAGCGTTGCCCTCCATTTTGAAGATAACCCGAAGTTGGTGGACCATTCCACCTGGTTCGTTAAGATCAGCTGAGCCCTCCTTAGGTCTAAAGCAATTTTCATTGATGTACACAAATACTCTACGTAAGCATGTAGGTAAGGGTACGCCGACAAAATAGCTCGCGACGAAACGGCTCCGACAAAATAGGCTGATACTAAAAAGTCTAGTAATACTTTGAATGTTTTGTATTCCTGCCCCGTTATGATATTGTTGCGGAATCTGCACCCTCTGTGGACGGGAGTCGCAGACCTGTAGTAGGACACTGCAAGTAGTGATCCTAGCGATAGATGGCAGGAGTATCGAGACTCCTAGGAGTACCACCAATCGAACCTCTGCGAAGCGTCTGGAAAGTGTCGCTTCTAGAATTTCCATAGTAAAGTCACTATATCTTACAAAGTGCCGCAATTGGCAGCCACTGTAGCTACTATTCTGTACTATTATAGTTCGCTGGTGGTTGTTCAGTTCAAATTTCGCATCTGTTTCAGTCAGTATTATACAAGTACCTAGCGTAGTTTAAACCGAGTTCTGAAGTTCTGAATTTGAGCAGCAATTATTCAGCGAGCGAAAGGCCTAGTGAAACAGGTGTTTTTAGTGCAAGTGTGTACAGTATAGTGAATTAGTGTTAAAACTGCAGGGTTTTGAACTAGTGTTTTTGATACAAATGTTTTGAATAATACGAGTTAAGTCAGAAATCCGCAGTTGTTGAGTAGTATTCTCAAGAACTCGGAAATTGGATTGTGGCTTTCTGGGGTGATTTGTGACCCGGACGGACACTATTTGAAAGGCTTTAGAAGAGGAGAAGAACAGGAAGTTTGGGATGTTATAACAGCTAATGCAGCTCATGCAAGAGATGAAAACAGAACAAGGAGGAAATAAAAGAGTCCACGAGGAAACGAGAACAGCACAAGAAATGAAGACCGAACTGGCCAAGAGGAAACCAAGAATGAAATAGTAAGGGCTGTGTAAACACAACTAAAAACTGAAATGGGTGAAATTAAAGAAAATCAGAGTATGGTCAAACAAAGGGTCGATCAAGTTTACGAAAAGGTCGACAAGATAGCAGATGATTTTAGGACAACAGTCGAAGAGAGTTGGTGGCGTCGAAGAGGCGATCTCGGTTTTTAAATTTTACACGTAAAAAAGGATGTACCAAGGACCTACGTTTTCACCAGTCACTGCAAGCGGCAAGGTTGCCTCATATTTGTAACTAAAATTAAAACTTTTGCACAGAGAAAAAATTACTGGCTCTTTAATAAAAGTAGGGATAGCGGATAACAGTCAAAGTAGAAATACTAGTATTATAAAATTACATAGTAACCGTTATGAAACAGACATATGGCATTTTATGAAAAATATAGCAGTTGCTAAGGTAGTAGACAGTAACAGCCGTAACAAAACCACTACTATCCCAGGAAACTAGAACTTAAAGTGTTATTTACATTTCATCCATTTTTCATTGATCAAAATGCAGGGTTATTTATATTTTCTGTTGCACGTCTTATATAAATCAGTAATTTGTTACTGAAACATACACATAATGCCCTAAGCATTTAAACACCTTGAAACTCATCGGAAATGGGTAAAATTCTAAATAACTAAAATTGTAATCTTCTAGACAATAATATAGCTGTGCGCATGAAATGGAAAAGTAGACCTAACTTATTTAAGTATTCAGTCAAAAAGCTTCTTTGTATAACTTACGGCAGGTGCCCTGCACCCTGGCACCGCCCCTCTGCAATCGAAAAAGCACAGGCCGGCAACCTGTAACATATGATTAGCAGGCATTACCATCCTTAGGCCCCAGTCCGTCGACCAGGCATTCCATACATTATATACCCACTAAACCAACGCAATCCCCTGGTGAAATAACAGTATACAGAGGTTATTGTTTCATCCACGAGGAACTCCCAGCACTGCCATTGGCAGGGTCTCTACCGCTAGCAGCAGGTCAGGAACAGGATGATCGATACCACGTCGTCCATTACTCTTGTAACTTATAGGGTAGAGGGACCACAACAGGTCCTGTGGCCACTGCCACTAGACTACTAGCTAATCCTACGCCCATTGGCGCCCTTACATTTACAATAATGGCCAATAGCTATATAAAACCTGTTACGCAGGTCATTCAACTCATACATAGTACTCACGTGGACACTGCACTATTGTTGGGCACTACACCACGCGCACTCATACACTGAGCCATTTGAGTGAGACGTACCTCTCATTTGGAATAACGGCCACGTTATACGTAAACAGATTTACTTATGTTTATCAGAGTAAATTTTGGGTTGCTACATTTGCTTCGCTAAACACGAAAGTTGCCAAAAAGTTTATGCAGCTAGACATGCCAATACCCAACTTACAGGAATTAACATATTTATTGTTAACATCTACCTATTTGATACGTACCGTTATCTATAGCATAGTTTATGTGCCTTTTTATTCTAACACAAATTATTTTATTCAAAAAGATTTTACTGGCGAATCTGAAGATCTTGAGCCGGTGTAATAGGATGTTGGCAGTGATGAAGCCAGCCCAAAACACAGAAAATGTCAATGGACATCCCCACCTAGGAGGCTAGATATTAACTTTATCCTTATTTAATATTTCGTGTAATAATCAATGTCGAAATTGCGAGAATTATAATGCCCTCTAGTGCCAAATAACGGCACTGGGATTATAGCTGCGCCGAGGAGGCGAACAAAATGTTCTAACGCGGGCGCCATGGCTCAGACGTAATTCTGTGGTTTCAATGTCGAAAGTCCCCATAATCCAATATAATATTACTTCAGGCGCCTAAATTTTATAATTCTATTTTGATAATCGCTTCAAATTAAATATATACATAACTTAAACAATTTTCTTTCTTTACAATGCATTAGGACTATAATCGTCCGGGTGAGGCTTAATAAAACAAAATATTGTCCGCGTGTTGTTCTGACGCAGGTAGCATGCCACATGTTTTCTACATTTACGTTTGCAGTTATTCTGTTTTGCGTTCTTAATGTAACAGAGCCAGTATAAAGTGAAATTTTTTTATTTTCCAATGGTGGTAGCACTAAAAAGCTCTTGAAGGAACATTAAATAAACGTCGTAACTGTCGTGGGTTTCTATCAAAATTGACCCTTAGCTAAACTTAAGKTTGGCAGATTAAAAWTTCCTAAATTTTATGATTTATATGAAATTCCTTAAATTTGCTTGTGTAGAAGACAAAAACCACGCAAAATAGCTAGGATTCTGTACAATAATATTGATATTTAAAAAACTAACAATTTATCTGACTACCCTTTGTAAAAGCTGTGTAAAATCTTATAAAAAAAAGTTTTATGTTTATTCTGTAACGCTATCACAAAAGCAAAGTCGAATATCGAAACTTACTTGACACTACATAAAAACATGGAGCTGCTGAACATGTAATTTCTAAGCAAAGCAAAATAATTAATAAGTAGCAGGATTTAATAATGTATAGTTTATAGTCATTAAAACAATGGATTCATTTTTCAGTAGAATATAGTTGAGTAAGGTATTTTTGAGACATGCCTTTTAGTTCTAATAACAAGCTCTTCGATAACGTAAAACACCCTCGCAATGGAAGTTCTCTCAGTGGGTACGCAATCAATTCGCACTCGTGTTTATCTCGCCTGGCAGAAATAGAACATCGACGTTGTTAACCCCGTCAGGCAGAATTTCTTTATGTAACGGATAAACACCAGCTCCAGGTCGGCTGTAATCAGTGCTGGCGATCTAAAAACACGTCTGCGTTTTGTTTACAGAGAATTGTTTTGTTTTGTACTTATTGATATACGTAGCGCTCTATTTTATTTGTACCGTCCGAAAACAACAAACGTGTCGCGTTTGTTCAGCGGTACACTGGAATTGCGTACACCAAATTTCGCCCGATTTTTTATTAATGGCTGTATGAAATTCAGTTGCAAAATAAATTCGCATTCTGTGTAGAAAGAAACACTTGAATCAGCAGGAATAGCAGCTAAAACCTCTAGAGCACGTAGTAAACAAAGAAAATCTTTAATTTTGTAATAACAACAATATTTCAATGGAGAAGAAAAATATTGTAACACGATCCGGTAAACTGAAACTTAGCTCGCCTCCTAAGCGAACCTCAGTTAGGATAACTAGCATATAATATCGACATTTGGCTTCTACAAGAGTCGGTTCAAAATTTAGGTATAAATTGGAATAAGAACCCTAAGTGCTGCCTATAATGCTTTGAACTTTAGTGTTAATGAAGCTTTTTAGGTTCAAGCAGTACACTAAAGGACGTAAAGAAATGTTTTGTAATAAAGGAAAAAACTTAGGAATTTGAAATTCTTAAATTGAGAGCATATAGTAAATTACAAACAAACATTTTTAAATAATAATTCTTGCTGCATAAATAACATCCAACGCAACTTTATATCTCAAAATACAATTAAATATCAATGAGATATTTTGGGCCGTAAACTTTCGAATTAACTTTTAAAACTATTAATGCTTATCTAATTTATGCCATAGCCGGTTACATTTCCTAATACACTTACAATATAATTATGGTGTTAGGCCCTATATTTACCGCTATAAGCATTTGGAGCATTATTATTATGCGCATAAGTGCTTGCATCCACGAATTCGGTTAATCCACTCCACCCTTAATCCCCAAATAGCGTGCGCATCAATTTCACATTGATTTTTACTCAAAATATTCCTGATCGGTTTATACGTTCTTGTCTACCTAGCAGATATTATGGAAGTTTTAATTTTTAAGTTGGTTGCTGTCTGAATGGTTAAGATATWACGSATTTTATKTATATTGGGGTGCCTTCTGAAGTGGATCCTAAAACAACTAATCTGGCAGAATATGCAGAAACGAAAAGATACATCACCTCTTTGCAATACCTTTATTCAACTGCTTTTACATTTCCTTTTTCCTGTTTCCCTACTCTTCAGTCCTCCACCTGCCTTGGTATCACTATACATCACACTTCTCCCCTCTTAAAAAAATTAGTTTAAACAATACAGGTAAATAGAGGTACATAGTTCACATAGATTAAATTAACAAAATCATTCATTTGTGGCCCTCTTCACCTGGAATCCTTCAAAACTAGAAGAATGCGTTGTCGCCTGCGCAGCAGATTTTGCCGATGCAATTTCTACGATGTCTTTGAAAGAAATCGCCATTTTTTCTCCGAAAAGACGATCTTTAATAGGGCCCATGTCGTAAGCGACAATAAAATGATATCTCATTTCCATTTCTAGTTCGCTAGGTTCAAAATCACAAGTTGCAGCTAAACTTCTTAATCTCGCAGCCGACTCTTTTGCTGATTCGGAAGCCATCTTGACGGACTGATAAAATTTGTACCGAGCCGCAGAAACCGACACATTGGGTTTGAAATATTCCGTAAATAATGGAATTGGCTCGGAATACTGTTTGCTTTCCGGTTCTTCCGGAAGACACAAAAAAAGATTGGTTTATACGCGTCTTCACTTAACGTGTTAGGCAACATTGCACCTTTGCATTTGTCGTCTTTAATGTCATTTGCTACGAAATAATTGTCTATTCGTCGCTTGAACACTGACCAATCTGAGTTAACTGGATCAAATTCCCGCAAATGTCCTATGGTTTAGACGAATGACGTTGTGGTTGCCATTTTCACCTTATCTAGGAACGCACGGTAGTAAACATGATTCCACCCCCACTTAATTTGAAGTACTGGTTAATATCGGCATTCCTCGTCACAACTGTAATGTATTTCCGTTTTTAAATATGAAAAATGAAAGGATACATCAACTCTGCAATATCTTTATTCGACTGCTTTTACATTTCTTTTTTTCCTGTTCCCCTACTCTTCAGTCCCCCACTTGTCTTGATATTGATATATAGGTATAGAACATTGCCTCATTAACTTTTCAAAATGGTCTGTGCCATACAGCATGCATCACAACCCGTGGACAGCTGCTTCAACTTATTAAGCCCCATCAGCACAAAGATAGTTCCAAAGCAGCCATAAAACACATCTGATTTCTTTTACGAGTATAAACGCCAAGACGGGCGACATGCGTGAAAGCAAGGGTGAAGATTTTGAGGCCGTTTTGTTTGCTTTGGATGTTCGTATTAGTTATGCGAGCAAAAGACTGGTTATTATGCGCGTTAGAGATACTCCTGGAATTTCACGTTTCGTGTAGGTAGTACAGATTTTTATGAATGCAATGGTTGTGCCCTCCAATAACCAGCGTTTGATTTGGCAAAGATATAACGACACTGACCCCTAAGATGCAGTCGAGTTGATACAGCAACTTCAGTGTTTCCTTATTTTGACGTGTATAGTCTTACGCGGCACTTTGGGGGTTGTTTTGTGAATTCGCTATCAACTTAGCTAGTGGTAGCTCTACGAACTACCAAATAGGTTGCTGTGGACAGAGACTTACATTGCCTAAATACAGAGCCATAACTGTCGATTGCGAGATGATTTTGTGAAAATCGGCGGTGAAAAAAAAAGTGTCCAGTGAAATTAAATTACTCTGAATGATAAATATTTCTCATTTTCGTTTTAGCTTAATGTTAACTAGCTCCTCTACAACGTACTTAATATACAATAATCGTCTAGGTCAAACTTATGGCAGATACAGCCACTCGGAACTTTTTTTGAATCGTCCATGCTGTTTAATATTTCCAGATTCAGCCAAAATAACGACGCAGTTTGTTATCGCGACAGTACTCTAGACAATCAAATATTATTTTATTACATATTATGGTACTTATTTAGAGTCATAATATTATTCTCAATTGGGACCACGCCAGATCACATTTATGTAATATTAATTATTTATTATTAAGGAATCATTCCCCGTATTCGTCCGACTTTCAAGTTTCACACTAAGTGAGTCATGTTCATTGTCCCGGTTGAAATATTACATCAGATGGCTTTCGAATAATATAATTTAAAGATTGGAAGGTGTGACTAGCAAATTAATTCGCGTGTATCCAAAACTGTACTGGCGTTAAAGAATAGTAATGCAGAAACAATAAAATCAGATTCATATGTGGGGTCTTATCACATCCAAAACAATTTTCAGTGGCCTATGTTTTTAATGCAGGCAAGCTTAGTATGCGAATAGATCATCTGGATTACGTTCATTTTAATTTTCTAAAACTGAATAGCTATGAAGTATAAAGTCTCCTTCTGTTTTTATTTATTTTGTATAAATTATAGAATAATGTATGGGGATGGTTATGTGGATGCGTGAGCAGTAAAGGAAAGCGCTAAGAAAACAACGAGTCACAGGAACTTAAAACCATCGAAGGTCTGAGACAAGGTGGAGTACTGAGCCCGCTATTATTTATAATTTTCATGGATGAAATAATGAAGAAGATAAGATCAAAAACGAAAAAGGTAACTGTTGGATATCGCAACTTGCTACCTGTAACCTTCACAGAGTGCGCTTTTGCCGACGACCTTGTTATATTCGGAGCAAGCGAGAAGGAATTACAGAAAAATTTGGACTGCTGGAATGAAGTGCTCAAGGAATACAAGATGAAAGTGAACAAGGAAAAGACAAAAATAATGGTCATCTCCAGGAACGGTAAGAAAGTGAATGTACATTTAGATGCTACACAACTGGAACAAGTACAACATTTCAAATACCTAGGAGTAACAATAAATGAAAAAGGGAAGGAGGAAGCAGAAATAACCGAGCGAGTATCAGCAGCAGCAAATTTGTACCACGCACTAAGCAAATCCTTCATTAACAGAAAAGAAGTGAGTAAGAATGCAAAAATGACTTTATAAAACAATATTCCGCCCAATATTGACTTTTGGAAGCGAAGCATGGGTAATGACGAAAAGGCAGAAAAGTAAAGTACAAGCAATGGAGATGAAATATCTTAGAAGAGTACTTGGTGTTACTAGAAGAGACCGCATACCAAATAACACTATTAGAGAAGAATTGAAAACAGAATCTGTATTAACAAAAATTGAAGAAAACCAACTAAAATGGTTTGGCCATTTGTCAAGAATGGGGAATGAATCTCAAGTGCGCAGCATATGGCAGGCAAGAATAAATCACCGGAGGACCCGAGGCCGACCTACAAAGCACTGGAACGATAGAGTTAGTGAAACAATGGGGAGAAGAGGATTAACTTGGAGGGAGGCGACAGATCTAGCACAGGACAAAAAAGGATGGGCCAAATTTGTTTATCAAAATGAAATTTAATTTATTTATGTGTAGAAGAAATTGTTATTTTATTTATTGTAACCCCGACACCCTTAGGGTAAAAGCGGATATTGATTATATATATATATGGTGTGAAACTTTTCCGGGTTGTATTCCGTGTAGTAGCTTGATCCTCAGGAAAACCGTTCTTCCGACGTTTCGGCAAGGTCGCACTTGCCATTTTCAAGTGGTAATCTTTCACTCTATTCTTCGCAATGAAAGTTCCATTACGGTGATTAATTGCTATGTTGTCAATTTGCTGTCACCCGTTACGGTCCGGTATGCCTTTGCTGTGACTGTGCTTGTTGGCGTGTCCTACTCCGTGTTCTAGGCAAACTGGCTTGTGCCCCCCCTTGAGACTATATGACGCTTTGCTGCCTACTGATAACCGGTACATGATGGGAACTTTGATTGTTCAGCATTGCCTCGGCTCCCGTAGCAGAATCATTTTCTGTATTGAGATTGATTGTGCTTGTGATAACTGGTTCTATTACCGTGGTCCAGGTGTGTGGCAATCTTTGTCCGTCATCCCGTTTGTTTAAACAGTCGGGTCGTTTTTCTATTTCTATAGCTTCCCTTATTGTTCTTATTGTTCGGTTTTTGGAAATTGCCAGGGTTCGCGTCTTCTCAAAGTTTATTTGGTGACCCGTAATTCTTACGTGTGCCGCTAGAGAGGAATTCTTGTCATCTTTTACTACCGCATTAACATGTTCGGCTCTTCTTACTTCAATCCTTCTGTTAGTCTGACCTACATACGACTGGGCGCATGTACCGCATGGTATTTCATACACCCCTTGGGCTTCCAATGGTATACGTTCCTTAGGATTACGTATTAGCGTATTTATCTTTTTGTGTGGTCGAAAGACAGCCTTGATCTTATGCCGTTTTAGTATCCTACCGATTTTGTCAGTTGTTCCTCTGATATATGGTAAGAAGGCAATTCCAGTTGGTGGTTCGTCTGTATCATTACGTTGTCGTCTTGGCCTGAGTGCTCTGTTTATAACTTTTTTAGAAAATCCATTGTTAAGCAGTGTAGATTTGATGTATTTCATTTCAGCGTCGTTACTTTCTTCGTCGGCTAAACGTTTCGATCTCGTTAAAAGTGTTTTAGCCACTGAGTATATTTGCGCTGGATGATGGTGGAACGCAGCGTTAAGATAGCGATCCGTATGTGTTTGTTTTCTGTATACGGTGTGTCCAAGGGAACCGTCACGTTTTCTTGTCAAGAGCACATCTAAAAACGGCAATGCTGATCACCTTATTAACATCTTGAAGGTCACACCCATAACAAATAACGACCTCTTGGTTAGCTTTGACGTGGTATCTTTATTTACCCAAATACCAGTGGAAGAAGCGTTGGAGATAATAAAAGAAAAATACAAACCGCCATCCCATATCTTAAACTTAGTCCAGCATTGTTTAAATAATACCTATTTCATTTATAACGGACAGCGCTACAAACAGATAGAAGGAGCACCAATGGGTTCGCCGTTATCGCCGGTCATAGCAAACTTATTTATGGAAGATTTCGAGACCAAGGCGATTACCACCGCCACACAAAAACCGACCCTATGGTTAAGATATGTGGATGACACACTGGTAATTTGGCCGCATGGCAGGGCAGCCCTACAGAACTTCCTGGATCACCTTAACAGTCAACATGGCAAAATTCGTTTCACAATGGAGATAGAAGAGCACAACAAATTGCCGTTTTTAGATGTGCTCTTGACAAGAAAACGTGACGGTTCCCTTGGACACACCGTATACAGAAAACAAACACATACGGATCGCTATCTTAACGCTGCGTCCCACCATCATCCAGCGCAAATATACTCAGTGGCTAAAACACTTTTAACGAGATCGAAACGTTTAGCCGACGAAGAAAGTAACGACGCTGAAATGAAATACATCAAATCTACACTGCTTAACAATGGATTTTCTAAAAAAGTTATAAACAGAGCACTCAGGCCAAGACGACAACGTAATGATACAGACGAACCACCAACTGGAATTGCCTTCTTACCATATATCAGAGGAACAACTGACAAAATCGGTAGGATACTAAAACGGCATAAGATCAAGGCTGTCTTTCGACCACACAAAAAGATAAATACGCTAATACGTAATCCTAAGGAACGTATACCATTGGAAGCCCAAGGGGTGTATGAAATACCATGCGGTACATGCGCCCAGTCGTATGTAGGTCAGACTAACAGAAGGATTGAAGTAAGAAGAGCCGAACATGTTAATGCGGTAGTAAAAGATGACAAGAATTCCTCTCTAGCGGCACACGTAAGAATTACGGGTCACCAAATAAACTTTGAGAAGACGCGAACCCTGGCAATTTCCAAAAACCGAACAATAAGAACAATAAGGGAAGCTATAGAAATAGAAAAACGACCCGACTGTTTAAACAAACGGGATGACGGACAAAGATTGCCACACACCTGGACCACGGTAATAGAACCAGTTATCACAAGCACAATCAATCTCAATACAGAAAATGATTCTGCTACGGGAGCCGAGGCAATGCTGAACAATCAAAGTTCCCATAATGTRCCGGTTATCAGTAGGCAGCAAAGCGTCATATAGTCTCRAGGGGGGGCACAAGCCAGTTTGCCTAGAACACGGAGTAGGACACGCCAACAAGCACAGTCACAGCAAAGGCATACCGGACCGTAACGGGTGACAGCAAATTGACAACATAGCAATTAATCACCGTAATGGAACTTTCATTGCGAAGAATAGAGTGAAAGATTACCACTTGAAAATGGCAAGTGCGACCTTGCCGAAACGTCGGAAGAACGGTTTTCCTGAGGATCAAGCTACTACACGGAATAGAACCCGGAAAAGTTTCACACCATATATATATATATATATATATATATATAATCAATATCCGCTTTTACCCTAAGGGTGTCGGGGTTACAATAAATAAAATAACAATTTCTTCTACACATAAATAAATTAAATTTCATTTTGATAAACAAATTTGGCCCATCCTTTTTTGTCCTGTGCTAGATCTGTCGCCTCCCTCCAAGTTAATCCTCTTCTCCCCATTGTTTCACTAACTCTATCGTTCCAGTGCTTTGTAGGTCGGCCTCGGGTCCTCCGGTGATATATTCTTGCCTGCCATATGCTGCGCACTTGAGATTCATTCCCCATTCTTGACAAATGGCCAAACCATTTTAGTTGGTTTTCTTCAATTTTTGTTAATACAGATTCTGTTTTCAATTCTTCTCTAATATTGTTATTTGGTATGCGGTCTCTTCTAGTAACACCAAGTACTCTTCTAAGATATTTCATCTCCATTGCTTGTACTTTACTTTTCTGCCTTTTCGTCATTACCCATGCTTCGCTTCCAAAAGTCAATATTGGGCGGAATATTGTTTTATAAACAGTCATTTTTGCATTCTTACTCACTTCTTTTCTGTTAATGAAGGATTTGCTTAGTGCGTGGTACAAATTTGCTGCTGCTGATACTCGCTCGGTTATTTCTGCTTCCTCCTTCCCTTTTTCATTTATTGTTACTCCTAGGTATTTGAAATGTTGTACTTGTTCCAGTTGTGTATCATCTAAATGTACATTCACTTTCTTACCGTTCCTGGAGATGACCATTATTTTTGTCTTTTCCTTGTTCACTTTCATCTTGTATTCCCATAATGTACCGGTTATCAGTAGGCAGCAAAGCGTCATATTGTCTCAAGGGGGGGCACAAGCCAGTTTGCCTAGAACACGGAGTAGGACACGCCAACAAGCACAGTCACAGCAAAGGCATACCGGACCGTAACGGGTGACAGCAAATTGACAACATAGCAATTAATCACCGTAATGGAACTTTCATTGCGAAGAATAGAGTGAAAGATTACCACTTGAAAATGGCAAGTGCGACCTTGCCGAAACGTCGGAAGAACGGTCCTCCTGAGGATCAAGCTACTACACGGAATACAACCCGGAAAAGTTTCACACCATACTCAATCCGTGAAAACCTAAAATCTACCATATATATATATATATATATATATATATATATATATATATATATTATTAAGGAATCATTCCCCGTATTCGTCCGACTTTCAAGTTTCACACTAAGTGAGTCATGTTCATTGTCCCGGTTGAAATATTACATCAGATGGCTTTCGAATAATATAATTTAAAGATTGGAAGGTGTGACTAGCAAATTAATTCGCGTGTATCCAAAACTGTACTGGCGTTAAAGAATAGTAATGCAGAAACAATAAAATCAGATTCATATGTGGGGTCTTATCACATCCAAAACAATTTTCAGTGGCCTATGTTATTAATGCAGGCAAGCTTAGTATGCGAATAGATCATCTGGATTACGTTCATTTTAATTTTCTAAAACTGAATAGCTATGAAGTATAAAGTCTTCTTCTGTTTTTATTTATTTTGTATAAATTATAGACTGGTATGGGTATGGTTATGTGGATGCGTGAGCAGTAAAGGAAAGCGCCTGACATGAAAGTTTTTAGAACAGCCCTTTGCGCGGAATCAAGGATCGTAAACCTGTTTGTGTCAGAACAAAAGCTCAATTCGAGTAAGTTTTATCGCGTATTTACTCCTCGGGTGCAATTTAGAGGCGTAATTGGTCCTAGATTGAGCTTTTGATAATCCCAACATTTCAGAGGATTTACAGCTGGAAGGATTTAGTCTTGACCTACTAACTGCTAAGAAGCAGGATTTTCTATTGTGCGAGCAATACATACTACTTTCCTGTGAACGTGCATATAAACTGCAAAATGCATTGCGCTAGAATGGAGCATTTTTATTTGCAACTAACTATTCAGGAAGCCGCTGCATAGCGATCGAAGCATAAACACTTCATGGCTTGCCATAAAGGCGCGCTTAAAAGTTATGGCCAGGAAGGCAGCACAATCATTGGCAATCGATAGGTATAGGAGTATAAATGGCCCACTACGCGAAAGCCGTAACTATGCAATCTTGTTTACGGATAGTCAGTATGACAAGCAAATACAGCAATATTAATGAAATGTGTTTACAGCAGTTAGGTAACAGGATATGGCATAGAGGTGTGGTTTTGTCACATTGCATGATTCACGCTTTTAATAAAGGAGCAATCTTTGTACAAACAAGTAATGCAATCTCACAAATTAACAGTGTTCGGTTCACATAGTTGTTTTTTACACTAAACAATAATTACGAACGTTCAAAACAGTTTGCGCTCGATTTGCATTTCAKCTTCAGAATAAATGCTATTATTGCTGCATACGCCACAAAAAATAAGGCCAATGTATATTATTTAATACATTATTGAGATAAGTTTTTTTTAAGGAAACCACTATTAATTGACTAATTATTAAAGTATCACTAAAATATTCAACATTTTGGGTAGCAACCACTGCACAAAGTTCTTTTCGTGTGAAGCTATTGAAGTATTATAATAGCGAAGAGAATGAAATAGATATCACTAAGTCAGCTTAGCAATGAGTATAAAAAGGTTTGCTGAAAAAAATACGTCAACAGCACGCGATGTTCTCAAGCGGTCATTCGTCTAAGTTCCAAACTATGTGTAAACTTTCAAGTCTGTAGCTCATCAGGATGTTAGTTTAAAATCAATTGCAATATTTGTACCAAACTTAGTTGATAAACCGACACAAAAACTATTTCATAAGAACGTGTTAATAATAAATGTTTACATCTTGTTAGCACCTAAGCCTTAATTCATGATTCTGATTGGTCGAAGTCGAATAACGTTACGGATTAGTGGTAGTGCGCTGTCGCAGTACATTTTGCTCCTCTATAGCAGAACACCACAATATACCCTTAAATGATGCAAGCCTTTATCATACGTTTCCTGAATGGAAAGTAGCATGGAAGCTTTAATGCAATATTCATGAGCCTCCAGAAATGAAGTACATCGTATAGACATATTACTTAAAAACTCAATACCTATATAATACAATACGCCATTTACAAGACGTTTCCCTTGTATATTTTATTATATTCTACATTCACTAGCTATAGCATTCGCTTATTATTTTCATCTTCAGAAAAATTATGGCTGCTGCCGCTACTACAAGTATATAGATGTTTGAAGTTAGATGATTCGACTCAAACACATGTATCAATAAAAAATTGTGTTATTTGGACACATAGCTCATAGCTTGTAATTCCTTTACTCCATATATAATAAGATGTATCACCAAAGCTTAAGCTCTTCAAGAGGTATTAAGATAAAATTTTCACAACAAACTTTTGTTTATGCACATTTACCTACGTGTTTATAATAGTGTTCTGGCGAGGGGAAACAAGCGCCTGTGAATTAGGCTGTGCAGTTGCCAAAAGCTTCTTCTTCTCCTGTGTTCTAGAAGCTTCGATGACAGACAGGAACATTCGAGCATATCCGTCAGTCGGTCTAATTTGAAAATCGTCAAGCACACGGACAAAGCGATCCGGGTGTTATAAAGGGTTTTAAAGCGACCATATTGAAATGTAGTGTATTCTGAATAGTGGTTGATTGAATTATTAGTGTTGGAATAATAGCATATTGTATTTAGTGTATATGGGCACTTGTGTATGAAAAAGAAAGTTTAGTTAATCGGAGTTTTTTGAACCCGTAAACGTATATAACAGCAGTAAAACTTGCTTTATTATTCTGCTTGTATTAATACCAAGTTGTGCCACCAAGAAGCATGCGCCAAAAGGTCWTTACAGCGCATGCGTTTTAAAGATTGCTAAACTTACCAGACGGGGTTTAGATGTTAAAGTTATTAAAATATTAGGATAAATCAGATACCAACTCACCTACACTTCTAATAGGTACCTACTAATTATCTGTTTCGCATAAATATTGAACATGCATGTTGGTGGTTACAGCTGCGTTTTTCTCTTGGACTCGAACTTCAAAGGAATACATTGACGCTGACAATAAAACTTTTAGTTAATTATCAACCTTATTCTGTTCATTATTGGCAATCATTATTGCAGATATACGTCCAAATGCATATCCAGTGTATTTATCAGCATATAATAATTTTAGGTAATCTGCTGTGAAACAAGGACTTTAGAACAATAGTACCGATGCCAAGAACTTGCCTGATAAAACCTCTATTCTTAAACTTGAGGACCGATCTGTTTGTAGGAATATCCTGCCGTAAAGATAAATACCTCTTGAACATCTTCGCTTATTTATGTTGCCGTCATCAATTATTGCAATATTTCGCCCCTTGTTAGCTTTGATGCATGTTATAGTAAGAAATGTATTTTTACTTTGGCTATCACTAATCAGTAAATCGCACACTTCTGTGGTTTTACATCAATTAAATGCTACAAGTACCTATAGTTCCTTTTCGCGAACGAGTAGGAAGTATAGCTATTAGTTTGATATCGGTTACTTGTTCTCTTCATGAACGCGTTTTGATGGCTACATGTAGACTAATTCATACTGATTTTCATCATATCATATTAAGAAAATAACCCTACACCACGCTACACAAGGAATGGACAATGGATAGCTGGTTGAGACACTGGCAGTGGCTAGATGTCAGCCATGTTTTCCAACCATTACCGGCACAAATTTACGATTACGGGTGGTGGTAGTTAATTGTTGGTTAATAATAATGAGAAGAAACTAATAGTAAGTAGAGAAGAACCAAATAGGAAAGCATAGAACTAGAGAAGACAGGTAGAGTGAGGAAGAAACAGATGTGATGACCTAGTTTATGCGCCAATTGCTAAATATAGTAAGACGCATATTCTATTTAAATTTACATGACGATGCGATGTCTAAACTATTACTACTTTCCACTATGTTGTATAGGAGAATGATCGTTTAAATATTGCTTTTCTATGTTTGGAGATTGACAACAAATAAAATGTTTTGCGTATATTAACGTTATGAACGTCGCTCTCGAACGCAACCTACTCAAACAGGTGTGGGAGAGTGTTGTATTTGAAAACCTTGTAATAAAGACTGTGTTTCTGTTTCTTATACCGAAAATGACGAGTAGACATGAATTTTGAGCTGAAATCGATTTTTATCCAAACTAGTCAAACAAGGGCCGTAAACTTCACAATAATTAAAGTGAGATAAAACTAGTGATTCGCATTATTTTTGTTAGATCTGTAACTAAGCTGTGTCTTTTAGAGTAAATTACTTTCAAAGATGCACAGGCTTTTTTAATAAATTTTTAGTATTTTCACCAAGCGAGGCTTAGTATCAATGATCACTACCAAGCTCTTAGCTAGAGCAACGTAAATTAAGATGGTATCTCCATGTTTACAGCAACATTACTCATAACACTGTTTACATCCCTGTCATTGCAAAAAAGGATTTGGATTCATTGATTAAAAAAATTCTTAAACGATACATCAACCAGCGCCTGAATATGTCTGCATATCAAAACGAGTAATACGGAAGGGTATCTAGTAGCATAATAATAAAATTAGCTGTGATGGCATACAAGAGTGGTCTCAGTATGCGGTTACCCCGGAGTCCACGAGAAAATACATAACAAAAAGTATATAATTTACTGAATTTGGATTGACAATAAAAAGTACCAATTTCGAGAAAAATAGAACGCTATTTAGAAGTTTTCGGTGTATTCGGGATTTTAAAATTTCAACATTTGCGTGGGTATTAAATTACTTACTACAAGATACCAATCTTCTGAAATCAGTAACAGCAAGTCATTTTACATATAGATGATTACTGCATGTGTGGAGAATTCTTATCGCAATATATTCTATGTGTGTCCCTAATACTGGTGAAAACTTCCTAACTGTTACTAATATATACATATACTTACGTGCTACAAAACTTTTTTATTATTTTTTCGTCATTTTGTTGATCTGATGTATTGGATCAATTGAACGCTMACGCCATGTTTCTGATCTATTCACTGTATTAATGTAAGAATATAACGATATTTATTAAATYGAGACTAATTAGCTTTATTGTTTTAGACGCTCATTTTGGTTAAAAACTGCAAAGATTCCAATTATCAACAATTGTAATAATTTTAGCCTGTGCTGCAAAAGAACGTAAACTTCGAACAGCTTTTGAATCCAACCATACATGACGCATTCGCAACTAAAGCAGCTTCATTTTTGTGTGTTTTCCGCTTTTAATTACACCAATCCAAATGTATTTTTAATGAACACGACACACCTTCCCAGGCTCGCGCGAAATTAATGGAAAATAAATGTTTTGCTTTAATTAATGCGAGTCGGAAATGCAATTAAAGCTTGCAAATTACTGCTACCTCTTTCAGAGAAGCGCGAGAATTCGTAAAAAGGGGGAAAACTTACCTGTGCTGCGGCTTGCGGTGACGTAATCCTGAAACAAAAGCTCAAGTTTATTCGGCCTGCTTTGTGAAGAGTAATGGGTTTTGCTACAGATACAGAAAAGCTTAAATGGGTTGTACTGCAAGTCAGTAAACTGTTAAAAAGGTCTTCTTGAAGAGCGCAATGCAGGTATGTTACGCATCATCTTTTTAGCAGGTATAAACAAACGTCTATAGTAATTGTTATTACTACATGCCATTTCTGTTTTACAAATAATGAAAGCTACAATAGCTTCAATTGACTTGCTTCCGGCGCTAAGTGAAACATTTTTTTAAATAATATAATGATTATAACACTTGGTAATGTTTCAGTTTTTATTTAGTTAACCTCTTACATGTTTCGTTCATAGTATTTTAAATTAAATTTTAGCGGATATTTCAACAAAATTAATTTTGAACTAGAAATGATACATTATTGGTAGTGACATCACTTTTTTCAATAAATAAGGTAAATAAACACTGATCTCTAATTAACTGGATGTCGCTTACATACCAAAATGCATGTAAATTATTTGTCATAGATTTAAGCCACTTTAGCGCCTAGCCGCTGGTCCTTGTACTAAAATTTTGACAAAGGTTCGCTTCTGCGGTAAATGTAACGTTAATAATTGACGGTTAAAATCGTGAACTCATCATCTGTCTGCAGATTTCCAAAAGATGATCGTTGTAGTGTTTGAGTAAGAAACATGTACCGTACAAACTGGATGTTACGTTTACTCATAACCATATTATATAGTTAAGGATGTAACCTAAAATTTGAACGCGCCGTTAAATTGATAGTACGAGTACCAGCGGCATGGTGGCTACTTATCACAGTTTTGAATGACTTATGCGACATCCAGTTATTTAGAGATCAGTGTAAATAAACCGTACCCATACCCATTTTACTGCAGCCGGTAATGTAGCTATCTTCGTACGTTACCATTTCAGTTATTTGCTTATACAGTCGCTGTATTTACTTATAGATGTCATAAAATATTGGGGGAAAGCTTAAGTCCCTCTCCTAGAAATAATAATAATTATTTACGATAGGTCAAAAGACATTAAATATTGAAGTTGACCTTCTCAGTGGAGGCAGCTTTAGTGATGGCAGTTTTACCGTATTTCAAAAAAATTTAAAGTCAATACATATAAATAAATTATTATGTTTAAACCTTCAGAAATAGTTTTAGGGGAGCTATCGCCTCTCAACCCCCCCCCCCCCAAAAAAAAAAGCTCCCCCAAAACTCCCCTAGCTACGCCTATAACGTCACCTAGAAGATAACAATTCCTTAGGTTTATAAATCTAAGAAAGATGTACCTGTTTTGGATTTTGTGTAGTTATGTAAATTTGGTCACAATCACGCTAAGTATATCTTAGCGCCGGTTGACGTCGACCGTCAACCCTAACCTCAACCTTCCAGAAGTTTCGGTGCTAAGGATCACAACGTGGGACATCAAGGTATTCTAAAAAGGGTAAGCTACTTTTTACTGCACAATGATTGTAACGGCCGTAAAATTACGCAGACTAAATTTGTTCGTCTTATAGGTGAGGAGGAATGCGTGTTGGGGTAGTTTATAGATCATGGTGCGTACCCCGGTGTCTCCGCTGCCAACAGCCCCGTGCAGAACTCGAGGGCCGTTTTCTATGCACTGGCAGCATCATACAGCCGAAGAGGAAGAAGAAGAAGGGCAGCTTCACCGTCGGAATGCGCAAGGGCACATTTTTGAGAATGCACGGCTCACAGTGTCTGAGGTGTGCCTCTTTGTGCTCTATTCCATGTGACGCCCACATCCAAGGCAGGCCCTTTTCCAGCAGGACATGGGCCCAAGTGCACATACAGTCGTTAACTGGAGCAGCTTTTGCCGCGAAGTGTGTGTCTTTTTGATTTCWGATAGTGGGCGTCCCATAGGAGGTCCTGGTTGTGTGGTGGAGATCGTCGAGGCCAAAGTGGGCAAGCGGAAGTACAACCGCGGCCGCTACGGCAGGGGCAGTGGGTATTCAGCGGGCATTCAGGTGATCAAGCAGTACATTTTATTACTTTAGGACTTTAACCCTTGTTCCTCTTCAAGTTTGCGCTATTTTCTTTTTGTGCACTTCCACAATCATTTTGTTTATAACAATAAACTATACACTGAGTTGCAATGTTATATTTTATTATTTTCAGTCGCTGGAAAAAAATCGGTCACAAGTGAGTGTATGTAATAAKCCGTATGGTAAACATTTAAGCAATTAATTCACTTCCTCGTCATAAAAAGATGTTACCTAACCAAATCATATATTTTTTATTTAACATTATAGTTTCCAAAAACTAATTATGCCTAAATTTCAAATGCATCTCCTGAAAAATAGTGATTTTTGAGTTATGATGTTGTTACAGTAAATGAGTGACTTGTACGCATTGTAAATCGATAGCTACCTGGGTTATACATTAAAAAAATAGTTTTAAAAATGCATGATGTTTTTGGTTCCGTTATACAGCATCTCAACCGTTCATTCTTACAATTTGTCAAATGCTAATGATGTTTGACTATATTAAATAATTTTTTTACAATAGATCAGATACCTGACACTTTTTTCCGCTGACCTATTTCCTGATAACCATAACAAAATGAAATCTTCAGGAAACCTTGAAGGCATTCGATCAACTGTCGCTGTACAAATAAATGGTTCACAATCGTCTGCAACGTCGGCTGCCTTCATAAATCATGTAATTAATCTTGGCTCACACTTTTCCATTCTTGCTACACTTGGCCGTCATCGATCCGAGCAACACCCCTACAGGAGATAATGTGCACCGCAAGGGCCTATTAGTCTGAAATTTTGTCACTTTTCGTGATAATGTATATCGCCATGAAAGCTTTATTAATGGCATCGTACGACAACGTAGCACGGATCTATTTATAACTTTTTATTTCATCCTTTGTACTTTTCTGGATGGATACAGACACGGGCAAGTGGAAGGACAAGCGGAGTTTGGGCGGGTATATCACACTCGACTTGATAGGGGTTGCCTTGAGAGGTCAGAGAGAACTTACAATAAGAGCGGTGTATCTGGCCTTATCCCGAAGGAAACTTCGGAATTGTGATTTGGAAGCGGTATATTAATTTAGCGCAGTATAAAATTATAAAAACGCTCAACATTATTTCAAAAGCTACTCTTCAACACTGCTCATTCTGGTGCCTTTTCGGATGTCTATAATCAATCAATATCTATTATATTTCTGTAACAAAAAAAAACAAGTTTACAATATGAGTGAAATAAACTAGAATATGTAAAGTATTGCGTATAAAGGACGTGAAACACACGGCTGCAACATCACACCAAATAACATAGAGATTGTTTTTTCTTATGTGGGGATAAAGTGGCATAAAGAATTTAACACAAAAATAACTATACGCTTTCATGTAACTATCCCCTAACGCGAACTTACAGAGTTGATGGGATGAAATTCAGTTTTTCTCTTACTTTCAGAAAATTGTATAGCTACATTTTTAAATGAGTTTTATCAATTACGAGCGTTTCTTGACTATTTCAGCTGGCAATGATAAATCTGCATTCAATACTTGAGCTCCTAATGCATTTTAAGAAGTGCTCTTATTTAAATGCAATATAACCTACATGAAGGACTGCTAAGTCGCTGGTAGCTGAATA
Organism: Rhyzopertha dominica; assembly: GCA_025024175.1. NCBI lineage: Eukaryota > Metazoa > Arthropoda > Insecta > Coleoptera > Bostrichidae > Rhyzopertha > Rhyzopertha dominica. The sequence continues at coordinate 39,549,488 of QCXZ01000064.1, forward strand.
ATCGCAAATATATGTGATCTTTGTCATTAGTAGGTAAGCTTAGGACTAGTAACCTCCTCGGATGCATTTAACAAGGTTAGCATTATCATTTTTAACCTAACGCGTTCATGACCTTAACTTAATTATCCGTAAAGCCGTCAGATTTTCACAAAAACAACGCCTTACTTTTTTTATTAAGAGAATTTCACTTAAAAAATATTCTGACAAAATTGCTCTTGCAGCAGTAGATTATCCTTGATGGAACGTTTGTAGTATAATTAAGAAAACACACTACTCAGTTGAAGTGTTCTATAGTGTTTATTACTATCTCGACGGGGATTTCATGTAGTTATCCCATCATCAGAAGCACAAACAATATAATAATAAAGTTTACAATATTTGGTCTAAGTATAACAACCTAGGTAACAGATCTGTAATAGCGGGGCGTCGGTGAGCGGAAGATAGTTGTAATAAAACGTGGGTAATTTGACATCCAGCGGCGTGCGGTGTTTTATAAAACCTCAGGAATATTTTATTTATTCGAATAGATATTATATATTATATTATATTAATACCTACCTATTAACACTTGCTATAACTTCTCTTGTTTGGCTATGGAGCATCTTTCCGGGAGTATATTTGTTCATTTTAAGAATACTCGACCAACATATACCGTCACACCGCCACTTAATTATGTCAACTAGCAAACACGTTACCATAGCAACAAAACGTGCGATGATCTCCACCAATCAGGTTCGTTCGGGATCACGCCTTTCTCGTAGTACTGTGGATTTAACTGATGCCGATAGTATCTGTACAAATGTGTAGCTATTATAATATTCAGTAGTTAAAAAAATTGTTGTTAAATTAAAATAGAAGTAACAATCACTTTTAAATGCTATTTGTGACTGTAAAGAAATGATTTTCAAATTAAAATTACTTTATGTCCACCACTATTACTTTTATGGAGTGAAACTTGGCAACATCGATTTTTTGTCGGCATTCCTTTTGCTGCTACGGATCCATTTACCAAGCCATACCTATATGGTGGCTGGAAGTATATGGTTGCCAAGAGGTTCTAAAATTGGTGGTAAATAAAGATCCACTTATTCATTTACGATCTTTTTGTTACAAAATCTTGTTTCGAAAGTTTCTGATAAAAAACTTCTTTTTATAAATAACATTTTGATTAGTTTATAAGCTGTGTTGGCTAAACCCAGACCTCTTATTTTTTATATGTATCGCAAAACTATATTTTGTAAATTCCTTTTTTTGCTTGTTTTAGGTTATTATATAATATTTTACCTATACCGTTGTTCACAGAACTTTAAAGTTACATCATCAACGACTTATTTCCATTACCATCATAAAAGCACAACACAGATAAAATAAAAGAATTCATTTAAATAGGCATTTGTGTACAATGTTGTCAAATACTTTTTGTTTATAGCATATTGATAGGTTTAAGGTTGACAATGACAGTTGCCACTGACAACCGGTACAACTGGTAACAATGAAAAAGAAGCTTCAAACTAATTGATAACGTAATTTTAAATTTCTGTAAACAGCTTTATACATTGGTATTATTAAAACAAATTGGTGAGCTACCAAACTTTTTAAATGTATTACAAGTTGTTGGACAAATTTTGAAATAGTAATTGTGTTTCGGTATAGTGCAACAGGTGGCTCATGGCGGTGACATTTTTTTTGTATTTTTTTAGAAATGTTTTTTTTTATTTACTTCTTAGTGTATCTAATTATTTTCAAAGTTAACTTTAAACAAAGGAAATTTTAGCAATCTATATTTATGGCCTATTTAGTGCACTGTTTTATATGAGTCGAATGATACGACGATTCTGGTATGATTGTATCTGACATTGTCGGTTCCCTACAAATGTTTAATTCAACTTTGTCTTCAATTTTTGTTATCGTACGATATCTTAAAAATCTACTTTAGCGTTTTCTTTTTTGTGGTAAATACTATTTTCGGGTTTATTGTGTTTATATATCCAACTTAAACAATTATTTGCATATGTATGTGTTTATATCCAAATGCAAAATATCTCATCAACGTACCAAACCCAAAGGCATAAGTGTGTTTTAGTAAACAATTTTTCAATTAAATAAGTGTTTTTCCCAGTTAGTCATCAATATTTCTGCCAGTACCATTAAACTTGAAGTTATTTTAGTCAATGTATGCTTTTCTGGTTCCGTTGAGTCTGATTGCTTCCAAAATAGTTGATTTAATTTCTGCTGTTGACATCCATGGAGACAATTGTTTATAGTTAACACAAATTATATGTACACGTATTTAATCTAATATATCAAGATTAGTCGCTCGTAAGCTAGAATTATTAATAATTTAGACTCAATAAGCTTCAAGAGCGCCCGTCAAATACAGAAGAATTAACAACAATTGTAGTAACGATTCAGTAAGAGGAACCTTCTACGCAAATACAAATTTCTCGAATACAGTTTAGTTTATCGTGTCCAAGAAAACCTTATTTTTATAAATCGAAGCGGAGGACGCATCTTATTATTATTATTATTATTATTATTATTATTATTATTATTATTATATGATTATCACCCCAATAACGGGCGCAACTAATAGTGTAATTCCACCAAGTTTTATTCATATGGCGTATGGCGTCATTAGAAAAAATGAATTCTTACAACCTTAAGAATGATACCTCGGCCAGGGTTTGTTCTACACATCCTGTAGAAGTCGTCGAAGTCCATTGCGATACCTTGTATTATGTAACCCAGTCGTTATTTTTTACACTCGAATGTTATTGGAAATGTGACGATTCTAGTCCGAATCGCAATTGATCGCGGTAACTCCAAACCGTTTTTAAAATCTGCCTGCTCCTAAGGCAATGTTTATTTCGTTTCCCCTTACTTTGCTCTAGCGCCTCCGTTTGCACTCTCATTACGAAAGTTTCAGGTATCCTGAAGGCTTTCGATTACTCGTTAATGGATTTTTCATGGCGGCCGGGCCCCGACTAGGAAATATTTGCGCTTCCGTTAATCGGAAAAAGAAACATTACAGCAATGAATGGTCTCACTTTGGAGGGCGTGCTATGAAATATAAAGGTCGGTAATCGAATAATCTCGAATCGATTGCGTCCCTTGCGCCGATGTCGTTGATATGCAAATCCGGGTGAATTCATCATTCCCCTTAATGGGGGAGATATTCAACAGGCCTGCTGCTTCATTAATTATGCCTTTCATAATTATTTCAGTTTGTGTGCCGTTTTAATGGTCATTCCGTTTATTAATATCGGCTGGTGTTGATCATGGTGGCTTTTTTGCATTCGACTCCGTCCAACCTTTGGACGATTTTATTTTATGATAATCTACGTTTTCTTTTTTAATCAGTCCAATGGTGAACAAATATTTGTCTTGTTTATCTTGAACATTACCATTCATCGCATTCAGGACGTGCTTGTATAAAACGTTGTCTGGGGATTGAAATTAAATATTTGGTTTTGAAGAATTGACGAGGATTTTTATTGTATAGTAGCGTCTAACGAAACTGTAAAAGATATGTAAAAATGTAGTGCTAAAAACATCTGGGAGGCGCACAAATAAAAAAATGGCATTTTCCGGAATGTTGCACTTTGAGCTGTGTTGCCAGTAATATCAGGAGTCAGGTTTTATATTTATATTTCTTAGACTATTTGTTACCAACCCGCGATTTGCAATGGCCCCATAAGAGAAAAAGCCCAAGGTCTGGCGAAAGCGTAGAGTATTTTAGTCGTATAATTTGAACAATTCGACTACGAACGTTTTGAACTTTTGAACTTAATAAATTTCAAATTGTGGAATACACTGTTCTACTTGAGAGTTTTATTGTATTTTTGTTTGATTGTAAATGGAGGTAAAATTATATCAAATCTGCCTTGGCGGAGCATACTTTGATACTGGAGCACAACATTCTGTTCGAAGATACGGTCATCTCCAAAACGGAACCGCTTTATTCGCGGCTGTTTAGAAAAGCCATCGAAATACATATACGGCATGAGAACTTTAACAAGAAAAAAGAAGCTCTGAAAGTAAATTTAGCTTGGCAACGTGGCATACAGTTTTACACAATATCTAGTCCTTGGTACGCGTACCTGTCGCGAGAACGGACATGATTTGTCAGCCGGCAACTGGCGATTCCCAACACGTGCCTATAAGTAGTCTGACTTCGGACAGGATCAGCTACCATCAGTTGACGCGTTAACGCTGCACAATTCACGGTCAGCTGCAAATGACGCCTCTGAAGATGCCGGCCAATGACGCCTACGAAACGTCAGTTTACAATAGAAGAGACCGACGACGGACTAATAACCCGAAAAACAAAACTTTAATTTAAAGCATGTCCGCGAAAGCTTTAGATGTTTTATACATCAGTTTCTGTCAAAAATAATGGGGGCACTGCTCTGAGAAATATGAAGTCTGCTTCAAATTTGAAATCCCGGTGCACCTCATACGAAGGGGTACTGAAAATGAGGACAAAATAGCCTGGGAGAAACGAAATATGAATAATCAAATTTTTAGTTCTTGTAGTCCTTTATCACAACATGGTATAATGTTCTTGTCGATAACAAAAAAGACAATTGTAGAAAAGCTATTTTGCGCAGGAAAGCAACCAGGATACCCTGCAAAACCAACACAAATGAGTAACTGTTTATCCTCCTGCATGATGTCAGTTTTAGTAAACGTTGGGTTTGTCGAGAGTATGCACAGCCTTTGCCATAGAAGGCAATTAGCACAAATATTCCCTTCCTGAGCCAAGTCCGATGCAAATACTGTGTTTCGAGGTTTCGCCTCGCCTGCTAACGAGCATAATAAACAATAATAATTTACCTTTGATGCAACGCTTCCATTACCCCTTTGTTTTTTAGCAGCTGTGTGTGTTTGTATGTCCGGTTCGTGGGTGTAGGTCAACCAGCTTGTGTTCTCTGTAACTGTATTAAAAACACACACATACACCCTCAGACACGATCTGTATTGATCTAGTTAATAAAACGCAATGAATTTATATTTATAATTAGTGGGGCTTTATTCAACACATTGTAGGTTGGTTCTAAATTGTTAATTCTACGCACTGTTGTAATTGAAAGCATCAGTGGAGCATTAATTCGAACAAAGTTAGTTAAGATCAGTCGGTAGTTAGTTGTACTCATTTTATCTACAACAAGTTTTTGTTATGTGTGTGTATCTATTATCGTTTTATAGTAGAATAATAAGAGTACGCATAAGAAAACCTGGGAAGGAAATTATATGTATTTCGAACTAATGGACATTTAAAAAAGGTTTTGTTGCGTTGCATGTACTGATGATTTTGTGTTCGTGCAGTAAATGCAAAATGCTGCTTAGCTTGTTTTTGGTATTCGTCTGAAATTTAGAATTTTACGCTCGAGCTTTAGTAATCGCTCCACAGAGTCTTTAAAAATTTTATAATTCGTTCACATATACCTCTAAAGAAGATGGGTGCCTGAACATCCATCAACGATAAAAGTATTTAGAACAGCTTTGTCATAGTGATTGATTTGTCAAACTTTTTCATTTTGATTTAAATTTACGTATTTACCGATTCTGTAGATAACAATGCTTTGTAGAAGTTGAAATTTGCTTCCAAAGTCACATTTGTATATACAGCTTGGCTCAGTGAGTGCTTGCTTTAAGCAATTCAGGTCTTGCACGATAGCTGTTTTAAGCTATTATTAATTTCTACTGATCGTCAAATAATAAGGTAATGACATCAAGGAGAGATTCAACGCATTTAATCTTATAAATAATAATATCTGAATTTCCTTGATATATACCTAACAACAAATAAATTTCGATTCGGGTTTTTAGTAAGTGATACGACCATAGATATGGATAATTATTGACTAAATTTGAACAAATATGAAACTGAGATGTTTGTGGTTACTTAGTTCGTCTATTAATGCTAATGGTGAGACTCAGCTCCTTTAATTATAAAATAAATAACCATTACAGAAAAGTAACTCCCTTTAGCATTGTTGAATAATGCCTACGGTAAACGTCTTTTAACATCATATTATTTGGTATAATCTTTGCGATCCACAATCTAGAAATTAAGTAATGAAAGAAACGCCATTTACTAGAAAGCTAGTGCCAGGCTGATGTGACCTGATTATAGGCTTTTGTCAGAAACTACCCCAACTACTCTTACTCATAAGAATAGATCTGGGCCATAGGATGCATCTAACAATGGGGTTCAGAAAGATGGAGCTGCACTGAATGGATCCGAATTTTAAATATATCTCCTTACCGGACGTTTATGACCGCGATTAACTTTAGCGATATTTCAAAATCTCGTTAATCTAGCTTTTTACCGATTACGTCACTGGCTCGCAACATTCCCAAATGTACCAGCTAATATATCATTCCCTTCCACCTCATATCGTCCGCATGAAATATGTTCAAAAATTGTTGACCTCTCTAGATTTGACCCTATTAATTTTTATTTATGGCCCCCTTTCAGCGTTCGCAATTTATTCTTCTGACGGTGATGTCTTTCGTTCACAATCGAAGTTCGGCACTAGACGACTTAGAGAATTTTATCACGCTAGGATATCTTTAGTAGTGCATTATAGAATTTAGTGTAGTTCTCTTAGATCGCAAGCTAAGCAACAGCAATAAAATAATTCAAAAGGAGGAATAGCACAATACAGTTTATATCAATTTGAGTAATTATCAAAAATGGTTTTCAATTCATTAATGGCTTTACATTATCTTTAGGTCCTTTGAGTGCCTAACAGACCGGCACAGTCTCATTCATATTATAAAAATATTGTAATGGACGCAAATTCAAAGTCTTTAGTAATAATGTATTTACGATATTTTATGTAATACATAATGAAAACCCGACGCTGACAACTGATAATTAGGTTATGTTCTTTTTGTCTTCTGCAGTACTAATTTTTGCAACAGCGTTTCTAAACACTTCGTTTAAAACAAGGTACCTAAAAACTGCACGCGTGCTGATTATTACCGTCATATGAATGAAAGCAGTGTTATATGTAAAATATTGAGCATACATTTAGTGATATTCATGAATATTTGGTGCTATAAAAGCAATAGAGCAAAATGTACCATGCACCACTCCAACAAAGTCATCCTCGTCTATTAGTTTTTTTCTGGAAACAAACACTACACCTGCAAGATCTTTGTGAGATTAAATTGTGTACTTCACGAAACATATACAGGAATATTTTTGCAAATGTATCATTTTTAATCGAAGTTTTGCATAAAACAAAGTGTAGCGGCCGTGATGTTACACGGTGTTAAAAAATTAATCACAAAAAATAGATAAAAGTACTCACCACTTTAACGGCGTCCCCAAAATTACTACTGGTGGCAACGGGATGGAAATATTGTGGAAAAAAGGATTTGTTGCCCCCAAAATACACCAAGTTTCGTAAACGTGTCTGCGCGCAATCGAGATTCATTTGTATCTGTTTTTTACAACTTTTTTGCTATGTTGATCGTGGACCATTGCCTTGCCATCTATCGTTTTGAAAACAAATTAAATTTTACTAATTAGGCTTAAACACAAAGTATGATATACACCTATTCGATATAAACTAAAACTGTCCCATCCGTTCAAATTGTGAATTAAATTAAACATTACTTATCCGGCCTTCATTTATTTATCGTGCAAATTTTAATTCTATTAATGTCACATCCCAAATTTGCTCTAGGTAGATCATAAAAAACAGATTCTTCACTACTTGCTTACCATTCTTTTCTTAGTGTAATTAATAACTCATTAATCATCCATTCCCAAGTCTTTAGGCCCAACAGAACTAAAAGCGGGGAGAAGATATTTTTTTTTATCTCGAATCTGGGATATGCACAAGAGATCCCATCAATACAGGGGGATTTAGGTGTGACACACGGACACTTTATCATTCAAATCGAGGCGCTGTGTCCATCTCCACTAATGCATAATCAATACTAGAGTATACGGATGGCCGAACAATTACCAATGCACAAATACATTACCTACACAGGTTTGGTTGTGTATTCTTAGTTGATTACTTATAGCGACATCTGCACGGTAGTGTTGTTTTACTTGCTCGATTACGAACTTCATTCATTTCCTCGCATTATAAATGTTGATAATATTACACACAGCATGTATATATGGTGAATTAATTACAAAAAACCGTTGTTCTTTTATACCAAAACTAGTTGATATTAATAGGGAACTTACTATGCTAAATGAATTTTTTTGACGATGTTAGCGTTTCTCGACATATAGTTTTCACAGATGCTGAGGTCTTATATTTCTGATAGAGCCTATAGCAAGTAAGTACTTAGAATAACTGAGGTAGTAGTACTGCAAGGAAGTGTATTCCGACTAGTCTGAAGCATTTCACATAATTTTAATAAACACTTAGTGAGTTTTATTTATTGCTTTGCTGATCCTGAACCCTAACTACGATTTTTGTTTTGCCAGATATAACCTTTTTGTACTGATGAATATAAAGTTATCTTGTGATGAAGACATAAATTTGTTCTGTTGGTTATAAAATTTCTGTTCTTGTGGATATAAAATTTTTAAGATGATGGATATTTTTCTGTACTATATAAAAATATATGTATTTACATGAAAATTGTTAGTTAACAACACTAATTATGACATAGGTGGCGCTCCATAGATAACTGTCGTCAGAATTAATCGACCTGGGTTTAACGGTAAATCTAACCTGTGATTTATGAATGTTTTTGTCATACTTATATGGAACTGTTTTTGTACTTTAATATTGTTCGTCACCATTTGTGTATTACTGGTTGTTTCGTGCCGTAGGTTCGGTAAACTACCTTTTATACATTACTCGCGGCTCAGATTAAAGGGGGCACGCGAAATAGTAGGTCAGCATCAACATAATCGTATGCGCGCGATTGGGCCTTTTTTCACGAGCTGAAGCAGAGATGGTATGCTTCAATACTTTTGCAACTCTTGCTGACAATGGCAGTATGTAAGGAATGCGAACATGTGATAAGACGTCCGTTAATAAATTCAAAGACTGAACAAAACAATGGCAAGTTAAACTGAATGAGGTCAGATCAGCAAATGCCAATTTCAGGCACAGAACAAACCAATATATTCCGTTGCCACAAATAATATCCAATAATTAATAAAATCTATTAGTCGCTTTCGCCATAACCACCTACAATAAAATACTTCTTTACAAACAAACCCTAAAATCCGTATAGGTATAAAGCATCGAACTGAGGGGATGTGCTAGCAAGCGCAATGTAGAAATAATACTGTGGTTGCTTGGTTGCAAAACAATGTGCCAGGCTGCATTGCCACCGCCTTTTAGTATACTTGTAGTCACTATAATATATTAAAAAACTAATTTGATAAGGCGCCATTTTGTCGCACGCATCCAACATTTATAAAATGAGCCGAAGGCGGAGGCCATTAATCAAGTTTATTTTGGTCAAACTGTAATTATCTACTGGTACTTTAAGTAAATAATATGATGTGATTTGAGTTGCCCGGGTTTCAAAAGTTGTACCCTAATGATTATACTCGTCTGCTCAAGCAGTTGACTCACGTCATTAAATTTTTCTCACTAGATGATGACGTGTACTACGTAACTGATTTCAACTAAATTGTTAAATTGTGATATTGGAGGCTTAATTACAACGGAACTGAGGTTTTACGTTTTACGGTAGGTACAATCCTGAACTAAGCTACATATCACTAGTAGTATACCTTGCCACAGCAAAATGACAGTAAACATTATGATTCAAAGAGTGCGATCAAAGATAAGAAAAGGATAAAGAGTTGCGAGTTATAGGTATGAAAATTGGTCAACTAGTGGCGCCATACAATGTGTGTAACCCGAAGTAATCTGCAAACAAAAATTCCCACAAAATTCAGAATTTACAAGGAAATTCTTTAAAATTCTTGTAAAATCGTATCTGCCAAATCTGAAAAGTGTGATAAATATTTTTCTTATTTTCGTAATTTGTTGTTATTTTGGGCACAGTCTGCCTGTATTGCTAGTGCAATGTGATTGTTCTGACGACGACGGCTAAACGACGGTAAGATACCTACTGTTTGAATAAGAACTTATACATTAACCTATAAGCCGCAATCACCGATCCACTATTCAAAGTTCCACAGCTTCTATACCAATTCGGAGCAAAAGAGAGAACAGTGCAAGAAGCATCCAAAAGCTAATGACATACTTCTTTATGTTCATCGGGCTACATATATTTTATGGTAGGTATGTCAAATAAAGAATAAGAGTAGAACTTGAATGAAGGCGTTATTCTATAGAGCAATAACATCATATTAAGTTATTTTAAATACATATAGTATACAGAGGCTATAAAGCAAAGTTTCTGTTCCCCTCAGCGTAGTTAAATAGGTATAAAGGTGATATGTTTACTCATCTATACTTCTTTTATCCATGAGTACTATCTACATTTTTAAAGTATGAGACTATTAAAATTTTTGATAACAATTTCGGCTCATTTCTGTTATATTTGGACTGACACAAACTGGACCTTCCTCAACATATCAGTATTGCATACCGAAAAGAAAGCAGGGTAATCTGACAAAAACACAACTTACCTGCATACATATCTTAGAATGTATTATGATTGTAAATCTCACAATAGCTGTCAATATCAGCAACAGGTTTCTTGCATTAAAACGCAAGGGGTATTATAAAGTACTTACTGTTTTTTTTACAATTAACTAGATATAACTAGATATAACTAGATATGTGTGCAAAAGCGCACAACATGTAATCCAAAGCGATCTAAGCGCACACTACAGCGTTTTATCGACTGCTTACACTACAAACACAATTTGCAATAACTGATAAATTTTATTCTGGCTATCTTGTTCTGGCTGAATAAGTGGCATAAGCAAGGCCTGACACCCGACATCCCGCAGTTTCGTACCCCACGTACTTGGCCAGTAAGTAAGGACAAAAGATCGCGAAGTACGACTAAAAAGCAGAGGGATTTTCAGATAAGATCAGTATTATGAGAAGATATGAAATTTTATGTAAGATAAATTATAAATAAGAAATGATATTCAGTAGCAGTAGTAGTAGTAGTGGAATAGATTATCAAGTGTATGTTAACACAAATAAAAGGCAGAAATATTTCATGCATCCAATTTAAAAGAACCAGCCGCTCTTTTAAACCTAACGCAAGTACCCGATCTTTATATAGGGTATATAAGACAGTTAATTTTTATGAATTATTTTATTCTTTTAATTATGAATTGCTATGAATAATGATCTTGAAATGTTTTGAATATATATTTCGTTGGATGATTTAAGTTCTATTCTGGAACTAATGAAGTAAGACTCTAAATGGAAGAACCCTTACCACAATCCACGCATACATGCATAATCTAGAAACAGGAGCCGCAGAATCATAAATCATAAATAAAATAAACATTTGCTATAACCCCTTCCATCATCATCAAGGTTATGTAAAGCCCTTAAACCTAGATCAAATGTAAATTTTAAGGTCTTCTTGTATTTACACGTCCTATTATGCAGACACTTAATCCTTATTGTTACTTAAATAATTTGGTTTGTAAAAAGTTTGACAATTTGTGATCCTAAACAATTTACAATACAATCGATGCAAGAAAAGTTTAATTTATATTAAAACTTATAATCGACAATTTGCGCATGTTTGTATTCTAGTTAAAGCTAAACTGAAATATTTTGAAAACGATACAACAAGCAAGTGGCGGAAAATTTGTTTCCCGTTTTAACCGTTCCCTTCATCCCGGCTATCGTCGCAGCGTAAGGGGTTGAAAGAGTTTCCTGTGGGAAATGACGCAATTTAGCAAGAGATCGAGTCATTAATATACCGATTTAAAACTCCCGCCGTCGCTCTAAGCCCCGCGAAAATTACTTGGATTGCGGCGTTAACGTTTGGGGTGGTCGGAGAAATAACTTCATCTGAGCATTGTTATGCAGCAGGAATACGAAGGAGGCAGTAACAGAAATTTGAAACAAAGAAGAGAGAAATTGCCTAAACGGATTATGGCAAAAGGATTTGAATGTTTTATGCCAGGCATTATTATTTTGACAAACTTAGGAAACGCGTACCTGTTTGGAGAGGCCAAATATCCTTTTATATTTTACAGAACTACTTGTTAATATAAAAAAAATAACTTGTTTATACCTCTCTGTGATCCACCTAGGCTCCATTCAAAGAAGATGGATGCCACGGAAAGAAGGGCCTTCATCACTGAATAACTACCCATTTAAGAAAAAAAAAGAAAAAAAAGTCCGTTATAGAAGGAACTAACCGAATAGTAAGATTAGAGCGAGCCTCCGATAAAAATTATGAGTCATTGTAATGTCTGGATCTGTGACATTAAAATGTGAATTTCAGATATACAGGATGTTTCACGAATGATAATGACCCTGACGAAATTAAAAATGCAACCCAAAATACATTTGCAGAGGTTATTAAAAAATATAAAACGTAGAGAGCTGTATAAATTCGTAAATATTGACATAAACTTCAATCATTTGCTTTAAGTAAATTCGGTATTGTAAAACAAATTTTATTATTGAAACATGTTTATTCAAAAACATTAATGTAATAAATGCTCAAAATGTCGCCCTCCGTTGTTTGCACAAGCTTAAATTCGTGCCCAAAACGATCTTTTAACATGCACTAACATTTCTGGAGTGATGGATCTACATGCATTATTTATTTTCTAAATGTTCTAAACTTTCAATTCGCATTCGCATCAATTCGTTGGTATACTTGCTATTTTACCATTCCCTGCAGAAAAAAATCCAAAGGAGTAAGGTCCGGGCTTCTCGGTAGCCAAGGATTAATTGAACCTATTCCTATCCATCAGTTAGGCAAAACCAAATCAAGACGATTTCGCACTATTCTATGATAATGCGCAAGTACCCCATCGTGTTGGAACCACAGATCTTGCCGTTTAAACTATCGCGAAAAAATAAGGACCAACAATTTGATTCCCCAATATTCCGCACCAGACATTCGTCGAGTAGATAGATAAAAATGTCCTTCTCGAATCCAACGTGGATTTTCTTGCGCATAATAATGCATGTTATGTTTGTTAACTCCACCATTATTAGMAAATATTGCTTCATCTGAGAAGCAAATGTTGACATAAAATCTCACATTCAAATTTTGGCGTTCCCGAAAAAAGTTACAAAAGCCAGTCTTTTACGATAATCTGTCTCCTTTAAGGCCTGACCAATTGTAAGTGATACGGATGAAATTGATTGCCTTTAATTATTCGGTGAACTGAAGGCAGACTAATACCGGTTACACTTGAGACTACCCTTTGACTAATATGAGAATTTTCATCATTTACAATACTCTAATTTCATTGTCAGGCCCTGTTGCTGTTCTTTCTCTTGACTTTTTCAGTGGTGGCCAGGTTGTCTTTAAAGTTAATTCAAGTCTCTTGAAAATTGTATCGGCAGGAGCTCTTCTATTTGGAAAACGTTGTCTGTATAAACGGGCAGCAGCGGAAGCATTTTTCTTGCATTCACCATAAGTCAAAATGATACCTGTTTTGTCATCATTTGAATATATTTTGATGTTAAATACAGTGACAGGAACCATAGCGCATAGCCGTCATGGATCCCAATTTATTTTTAAAATAATACMAGTATGTAAAATAACCACATTRGCTATGAGAATGTATTTTGGGTTGCATTTTTAATTTCGTCAGGGTCATTATCATTCGTGAAACATCCTGTATAAAAAGGACGTTTTATAACTAATGTAGTTTTTTCAAAGTTAAAGCTTATCCAATGCTTTACTTAATAATTATGCAATATTGTTGTTGTTGTTCCTCAAACTAGTAAATCATTTATTTTTGTAACTTGTATAAAACCAATAGTAGCTTGCCATAGAAAAATTGTAACGAAATTTTATAGTTAAACCTTCGCTTAAACCTGCCATCCATTTAGCATTGCAGATAATCGGCTCACAAACTCCCATCCTGCCAAGCTTACAGCTCTATACCTTATCGTCTGTACTCTTCATCAAGTTGGCTAATGTATGGAGCATTGTGCAGAGGTATAAAGTTCTATGAGCACGGTAGTTATTAACCCCGTGAGAATTCTGACGTCACTAAAAGCCATTACAACTTGCAAATTAATATGCCTAATTGAAATAATTGCTTCCGTGTATTTATGCGCGTGTTTCGTTAAATTGTCTCAAAGGATGCGAGGGATACGCGTGTGCACGAGAAATTTGGGTTGGTTGATTAACTCTGAAAAGACCGCGTTGTAAACTCGGACGATTAGCGTTTATTTAAAGAAATGATCAGAGTAAAGAGATCAAGCCCACAATTTTTGGTTTGTTCAAAGGTATAACTCCCATACTTTACCAGGAGAAATACTAAACTGTATGCTCTATAAAGACGTTTTTGATTACTTCTTCTAGTGTCGTTTCCGATTCGAACGTAGGCAAACTCCCGCATACGTCTGTGTTGCGTGCTTTTTTAGATTTTTCCACAGACGTATGGCTTTTTAAATTTATTGCCGATTCCAGACGGCTCTATTTGAGAGACTATACTAGGAAAATTTACTAGTGGTCGTTTGCCATTACCTTCCACGAGGCAGCGGCGTGTTTCTGATGTAATCGGCACCAGTGATGAACCCGGGACCTTCGGTATACCAGACGAGCACGCTATTCACTACACCACGACAGTTGAGATTATTACTGAAACATTATTATCAATAGTACACTAAGGTGAATTCAAAATATGTTGGCTTATCACATATAATGCGACAAGAACCTTGTATTTTCACAGAACTGAAATTAGGCTATCAACAGGTAGCTGATAGCTTTTCTCCCTCTTACCTGTGTTGAGGCGTAGTTTCACCATTATGAGCAGGGCAATGACTCACGACAAATTCACATTTCAAACAATAAAAGTATTATATTATAAAAATAATTATCGCCTGAATTCATTTAAAAATGAGCATACGTGATATTTTATTGGGTTTGCAGGCATAAGATGATATGAAAAAGTATTGCCAGCCTTTGAACACTAGTCAAACGCTCTCCACTGAGCTATCAGGGCCTTATTCAGGATCGAGGTCAAGGCGGCGTATATACATCGAAGATCACTATGTAACGCTGCTGAACGCCATCCGGCACATTTGCAGCTGAACCGCTTATCGCTCAGTATTTTTGAGCTTCGGAGCGTAACTAGCTGCTGTGGCCTGATTATGGCGACCAGCAGCTAATTATAACCCAAATATATTATAATATTATGAAAGATAATTATCGCCTGAATACTTTTTCATTTCTTCTTACGCCTGCAAACCCAATAAAATAGCACGTAAGCTCATTAATAAAAATATTGATGCTAATTTGCGAGACGCACTGCCATTACTCTTATTGGTTTTAATTTATGAACTTCGATCTAGTGAGGTATGAAAAAACACGATAGAGATCCGACACCACATTTAAGACAGCGACGGTACTACTCCGCGGCGACATGTTTGGCGGCTAAAATTTTTGACCGGAACGTTAAAGTTGGTGGTCCACAATATACGTCCGCGTTGCCACTATGTAGATGTCAAAATTAATCCTCGGGATCCGACAATCAAAAAGGACAAAAAATTATTACACGTAAAGTTTTTTTTTGTTATAATATAGAAAGGTGTTGAAAAAGTGATTGCGCAAGTTTTTTAATCCCGTATATTGACTATATATAATATACTTTATATTAAGTTGACATTTAAGAAAAACGCACTTATTTCATTTTGAGAACATTTTCAACTTCATTTGTGAAGAAAAGGCGCTATTGTCTGCACTTTTGTCCGTTTGATGACAATCACTCATAATTCGAGAACGCTTTAACGAATCGGGTTCGTTGATGGCTCGTTGGTTAGGTTTTAGCCTACCGATCATCAACGTATACTTGACATCCTGGAAATATGCTTCCCCCCGGCTCCCCGTTCAAATTTTCTAAAAAATTTTGAAAACGGCTCAACGGATTGGATTGATTGGATAGATCTTGGCCTAACGATGATCAGCATGTACTATTTTTTGCTTTGTATAAGAAACTTAAAATAAAATTAAATACATATCTTGACGATACAAGGAAAATGCACTAAAGGTTGTTTCACCGAAAGGGTATTTTTAATCTTGTTTCTCTTCACATTTTATCCCTTTAATAACTTACTGTAATGACCCATCATGGCTGGACCCCATAATAGTCTTTTGTAATGTATTTCCATTGTTCTTATATCCTGATAGAATAGTTCACCCTGCCCATCGCTGATTGTAACTAGCAGCCTAAAAACCTTTCAATACCGTATTTAAAAAAATATGGCATCCTTTTTACCAATTTTCGTCCGCCATATTAGATCTGGTATTTTGAAATTTGAAAATCTGGTTTCAGTATCGTAATTAGCGACATCGAAAATGGAGTTCTAGTAACACCTTCATCTTTTGGCCAGCTTTTTCGAATTTTAGAGCACTGTGTGTAGCCGCTAATTTACCACGGTTTTCTCTATTGGAATAGTAAGATATCTGACAAAATCAATTAATTCGAACAAAAGAATACTGAACAAGGAACAAGATTATGTTATATAGAATCCATTTAGATTACCGTTGCTTTACAACACACAAAGCCATAAAATTTACTACTTGCCAAAAGTGCTCTACTGAGCCCTTTGAAAAGTCTTTATGAATATTTGTATGTTATTAGGAAGATATTATTATTGTAAAAACAATGGGCTGAACTATGTTGCAAAAATCGTGTAGGAAAAAGAACTGTATATAGTTGATTTAAAATAATAAATTTAAATGAAATAAGGTCCGTTTTATGCTGTCCGCCGGATCAAGTATTTTGCTGAGTTTCGATTTTTGCCTCAGGATTCGAAATGCGCGCACGGTTGCGTCTTTGTTCAATTCATAAAAAATTATGCTATTCCTTTCTTACTATGCTGTCAGCCGACCTAGCGTTTCGTCCTTACACACAATCATGGCGCACGGCGCAGCAACGCTGTACACAGAGTTGACGAGTAGGTAAATTTTTCTGGTTCACCCGTACAAATATCAATATGACTGTAGCTAATTATTAATTTTACGGCAATATAAAATATACCCACTACTTAACTGTATACAAAAATACGAAAAAAATATTTCCTTTGATTAAAATTTATAACCGGTTTTGCTACTAAATGCAAAAACGTAGGGCAGCTCTTCGCCGGCAGCTTGGGTCGTGAATTAAGCGTTGGAGCACCTCGGCGCCACGCAGTTTAACAAAGTGACTCTAAACGACTAACTGCGAAGTCGAATTTGGAAATAAAACGATATAGAACCATAAAAAAGAATAATTATTAAAAAAAGATTAGGTTTGACAGATTATGACAAATTTTGACAAATATAGGCGAATTTTGACAAATAAAGTACTACTACGTTTACAAGTATTTTTATTATTTGTGAGTCAAGAAAGTGTACACACTTTCAAATTTTAGTTAAATATAAATTAAATAAATTGCAAATCTGGCCTTGTCATAGGCAATCCTTCGGGTTGTGTAGCCACTGCTGGCAGCGTACGTGCTTCTTTCTGACTCGAGAGACGTTTGTCTTCTTTGGGCTTTTGCGAAAGGTACGATTCTAGTAATTTCAGTAAAAACACTCACCTCTGTCAGAGGGTTCCGTTATTGATTAATAGGTAATTTATAATATTCCGGGACGCCGGAAGATAACTCTTTGTGATGATATGGCCGCAAGCTTTCAGATAGTAAGTCTTCAGAGACTTAAGGTAAGGTAAGTGTTATGATAATACTCGCAGTTTCTTTGTGTTATTCGTTTCTAAGTTTTTTTTTCAATTTTGACAACTGCCAGGCAATGTGATTTTTATAATCTTAGATTGTGATAAGCCAAAGCTACCTGATTGCTACAAATTCTGGGTCTGCTGAGCCGCCAATGCAATTGTCTTTAGTTTTGTAAGTACTAGGCTGTGCCATTATTTATGAAACAATTTGTAAAATCGGACAGCTGAGTTATTTAGATGTGCTTTCCATAACAAATAGATTTTGTGCTCGTAACTTTCAGCAAAAAAGCGGTTTGCGACAAGTGTTCTAAACCTAACACTGCATTAACAAATTTCAGCAAGTGGCAGCATCTCATCAGTGGCTTTCTAAATCCTCMTTTCACAATTTGTTTTCCTGAAAGAGCCCCGGCTCTCCGCGCACCGGTCCTAGAGCGTTTCAGGGTGGATTATACATTTGCCGCATGCGAATGACATTTGTTCCTGGAGAGACTAATGGCTCTCATGCTTGTTGTTTTATTTTGTCTTGGCCTTATCTCGCAGCTGTGGGCTAACCGCATGGCGTTGACCAATTGTTAGGAATATTGCTACTGATGCAGCCCGCGCTGGATTGATGGCCTACGTGCTGCTGGATTTGATATGTTGGGGGTCATACGTGAATAAAACGGACTGCCTCGTGGGAATCCTCTGAGTACATTTTTACGGACCGTATAACTTCAACGAGTGGGATGTTCTTTAAAGGCAAGCTGTAAAAGTACATCTCGACTGGCCCACTTGAGTATACAATTGCTATTTTCGAATTTTTAAACCGCAGCAACAATGCTTAAAAAATTGTAACCAACACATCGGATAGCATATTCTGCAAAAATTAGGAGAAATAAGCCATGTGAATATGTCGGCGGAAAAAATTTTTGTATCCGTAGTCTGCACAGATTTAACGAACGGCATGGTGGAGAAGATTTATAGGAAATGGGTGGCCACAATGGCACAAGAAATTTATTAAGAAGCTGCTGCAGTGGCGGCTGGTGGCATTTTTATCTGGGGGCGGGGGCGCTGATTGAATAATACAAAAAAATTATTTTTAAATACCTTTCCTTTTATTTGTCCAGTTATCATCGCCACCAAACAATAAACAAACTAAACAAAAAAACGCATTGTTCTCCGCGCAACCATGAAGTCTTTTTATAAACATTTGCATTAAACTAGAAATCCTTTTCGATTTTTTGCAACAGGCACAGGGCGTTTCGTTTTCCTTAATGTTTACTTTGTCCGCCAAACTCAGAGAACTGAATTTTAATTTAATTAAATCACACATCCTCATTTTTTGTCTTGAACACAATTTTTCACAAAAAAAAAACACCTATACGTACGCTTAATAATAACTGCTCACGTTCGGGTGTATTATTTGCAGGAATGCGAGCCCGTGTCTCGGGCTGAACGAACTAAGCCCGAAATTCCACTTAGAATCGCGTGTCGACGCGTGCCACTTCCATCGCATTGGCCACAGAATATTGCGTTGGCATCGAATCGCTTTGGGATTACAGGAATCAGCCCGCCCGGTAGCAGACAGGCAAGTGAATCAGATGGCTTGCGGGTTTCCGCAGTGCAGGCACTGAACGCAAATCTACATAAGATTGTAAATTAAATACCTATGTGTAATAACTAATAATGGCTATATTAGATAATTAGATGTAAATATAAATAAATGTTTAATTTAATTGCATTTGATGTACATCGTCATTTGCGTGGGAGGGCGGCGCCCCGCAGCCCTCCCTCACCCGCCGCCACTGAGTTGCTGATTCAAATAATTTGAACTTGTAATGCTTTAAAATCATAATCATAATACACAACCAAACGACGATTTTGCGGGTATGTAAACATTTGTGAAAAGCAGTATTTTAAAATAAACGACAAATAGCGCAAGCAAAGCGGATTTTGTCGATACAATTTTTAATAATTTGATGATAATTCTACAAAAAGCTAAACCGACCTCTGTTTTTTTTCATGCCAGTTTGAAGCACCTTGTAATAAGTTAAAAGGGTAATTTAATGACGACAGTTATGTCAGCTACCCGCCTGAAATGTTACCCCACACTCTCTTATTAACAACTTATTAATTGGTTATTTCGCAAGTACAACTTATTTATCACTATGTGATTACGAGGCAGAATGAGTGCTTTTGCTGTCAGCTACCTTCCCATCCGATGACGCATTCATCGGGCGCATTACGTAGGCGATTCTAGGACGCGATTCTGGGCCGGATTATTACTGTTATTAGATATTTGCTATTAGTTTAAATATCAGTAAACTGACTATTTATTGTACCTTTCCTCCGTTAACACTTCGACTCGTATCTCTCATTTCTTTGGTTGTTTCTTTGCGCTGTAGTTTTTCAACTATACAATGCCAGATAGCGATATCGACGATGCTAATGCACCCACGCATGCAGAAAGACGTGCATTTCTTTCTTTAACTAATAAGAAAGAGCGCTACTGGCGTCGAATGCAGGATTGTTTTGATTTAATTCAAGATTTACCTGATACATTTGATAACTTTAAAACTCGCGTGCTATAAATAGATGATACTCGTCTTAGGTTTTCTGAAGTTCTAGATGAGTTGGCAACTCTATCAAGTACCCATCACGAATTTGAAACCAACACTGTACATCTTGAAGCTAGTTTCGACAAGATGTACTATGCAGTTATGACCGCTGCAGCAAATTTTGCGAATCCTCGCGACATTCCGACATCTAGTCAATCCGAGAAACTCAAGATAAAATTACCAGAGGTTAAAATTCCTAAATTTGATGGTTCGAAGCCAGAAAAGTTTTCTGCCTAATTCACACTTCACAATTGAGTGATATGGAGAAATTTTCTTATCTCGTTTCCTATCTCGAAGGATCTGCGCGTAAACTTGCAGAAACAGTTCGTTTTAGTCCAGAAAACTATGTAGTTTTGTATAATCTTTTGATACAGCGTTATGGAACTCATAACCGACTGATTGCTAATTACTATTTGTCGAATATATTGACCCTTTCTCCATTGAAAACTGAAAATGCTCAATCGCTGCTGGAATTAAGTGATACTTTGCAGGCTAATTATAGTACTCTGGTTGACATAAGAATTGCTAATTTATCTGATTATATTCTGATGCATCTTTCTTTGAATTTGTTGGATTCCAAGACCCGTAAAGAATTCGAAAAAGACTATTTGGAAACAGAGTTTCCCACCTTTAGCGATTTCATTAAGTTCTTACGCAATAAAGCATCTGTTGCAGCACTCTCCGGAAGTACAACAAATAATAATAATGTTGATCGTAACACTCGCACTGTGACATCCACTCAAAAATTTGCTCCTAAGAGTGAACAAAAACGTGTCGCAATGACTGCTCAGGTAAATAATTCGCCGTCGACTAGTAATTCCAATACTGTAGTTAGTAAAATTACGGAAGAAAATATTTGTTTATGTTGCGGTTCTTCTCAACATAAAACTTTGAAATGTTCAAAATTCTTATCAATTTCTCCTAAAGAAAGATATGAAATTGTTAAAAATAGTAGCCGTTGTTTCGCTTGTTTAGGCAAGCATGAAGTAAATAAGTGCCAATCCAAATTTGCTTGTCAACACTGTAAAAGCCGTTACCATAACACTCTTCTTCATTTCGAAGAAAAAATAACATATGCTAGTCCAGTAGCTGATAAACCGGAACAACTTTTGCTGAATACAGACACTTCAGCTCAAGTAACTTTGACTCACGCCTCTGCCTCTCATAGTATAGACAATTCATTTGCTTTACTAGGAACGGTTCAAGTTTTTATGCGATATTCCGATGGATCCTGGATAAAAGCTCGAGGAATTTTAGATAACGGTAGTCAATTAAATTTCGTAACTGCTCGTTTAGCTGATGCACTTGGTTTAAAACGCACAAAATTCACTCACGATGTTAGAGGTATAGGAGGTTCACTTCTTGGTAATAATCATGGAGTCGTCCAATGTAATGTTCGTTCCATTCACTCAAACGAGTCTAGGATAACTTTTGCTGCCACAATTATAGATAATATCACCACAGTAATTCCCACCGTTAATTTACCTAGATATCTTTTCAAAAAGTATGAAACTTTGCAACTTGCTGACCCTGAATTTAATTGTTCTGCTCCTGTTGATTTTTTGCTTGGTGTTCAGGCTGTTTTGGATATTACCCCTGTTAAACCTGTTGTTTTAAAAGATAAACCCTCAGCTTGGTTGTCCTCTTTAGGATGGGTTGTTGTTGAAAATGTAACGTTCATTAATCCTCAGATGCATACATCTTTATTTGTTAATGTAACAAGCGGACCCTCATTGCATGATGTAATGCGTGCCTTTTGGGAAGCTGAAGAAGTTGTTGCAAAGCCAGCTTATTCTGCCGAAGACGAATACGCTGAAAATCTGTTTATTACTTCTACTTATCGTTTGGAATCAGGCAGATATGGAGTTCGTCTACCTTTTAAGAATGCTAAAGTCCCAGATTTGCTATCTACTAGAGAACTTGCTATTACTAGAATGTTGAAACTAAAAACGCGATTTAGGAAGGATTCTAATTTTCACAAACGTTATTCGGAAAATATTCAAGAATACATTTCACAAGGGCAACTTGTAATTGCTAACACCCCCTCTTCTTATGTTATGACACATCATGGAGTAGTTAAGGCGGCTAATGACGACTTAAAAGTGCGTGTCGTATTTAATCCTGCAGAAAAGGATTCTAACGGGAATAGTTTAAATGATTTCCTCATTCCAGGCCCTAAGTTGCAAGCTGATATAGGTTTTGTAATAACAAAATTCAGATTTTTCAAAGTTGCTCTTACTTGCGATATATGCCAGATGTTCCGCTCAATTGAAGTACATCCAGAGGATCGTAAGTATTTACATATTTTTGGAGGTTTCGCGATTGTGATCCCTTACTGGAATGGGAGCACACACGAGTTATCTTCGGTGCGACTTCAAGTCCCTTTTTAGCTTTGCGAGTTATTTCTCAATTGTTACATGATCATGGATCTGAATTTCCCAATGTAGCAAAAATGATTGCACAGTGCCGTTTTGTTGATGATATTCTCACGGGAGGTGACACCGTGGAACAAGTTGAATCTCTTAGAAAAGAGCTTACCGCACTTTTTAAACTTGGTGGATTTGATTTGGGTAAGTGGGCGAGCTCACATCCTCAAGTAATCCAAAATTCTACAGATTCTTTGCCTATAGCTGCTCGTTCTTCATCTGTTAAAGTTTTGGGTTTAATTTGGTCGATAGCTAACGATTGTTTTAAATACAAAATTGAACAGATTTCAGAACCTCCCACAAAACGAGGGATTCTTTCTAGAATAGCTAGAACGTACGACAATAATGGGTACATTGCTCCTTTTATCTTTAACTTAAAATCTTTGATGCAGGAACTGTGGTTGTTAAAGATTGGTTGGGACGATGCTCTTCCTCCTGACATTGCAAGGAAGTGGGAGCGTATTCAAAGCGAATTTTCTCTGTTGCATAATATTGGAATTCCTCGTTGTATTATGAAAATTAGCTGGACTTCTGCCTATCTTGTTGGATTTAGTGACGCTAGTTCCAAAGGAATGGCCGCTGTTATTTATCTGCGCTTGTCTTCACATGAAAACGTATCTTTGTCTCTCATTATCGCTAAAACCCGTGTTGCACCCTTAAAGGTATGGACGATACCACGTTTAGAGCTGGGAGCTGCTCATTTACTCTCATAATTGCTAAATCACATAGCTCCTTGCTTTTCTGAATTGTGTTTGTCGGAACCCATTTGCTTTTCAGACTCCTCTACTGCATTGTCATGGATAAGAACACCCCCCTATAAGCTTAAGACATTTGTAGCCAATCGTGTATCACAGATCCATGAATATGCACCCACCGCCTTGTGGAGGTTCGTTCCAGGGGATCAGAATCCCGCGGACCCTGCCAGTCGGGGATTATTTCCCTCCGAGTTGTTGAAATGCGATCTGTGGTGGAATGGCCCCGAGTTTTTGTATTTGCCTTCTTCCCAGTGGCCTATAGATGAATATAAAAATACATCTGACTTACCCGAAACTAAATTGGTTGAGGAAACTACCCTATTGGTCAAACTCGATCTTGATCCTTCATGTTTTATGTTACTTTTGGATAAAATTTCAAATTTGTTGAAACTACAACGAATTCTTGCCTTTGTTCTTCGCTTTGTGCATAATTGGAAATGCACAGTTCGAAATACTCCTGAGAAACGTGTCATTGAACCTTTAACATCAAAAAATTACCAAGATGCACTCATGCTAGCGGTGAAGATACACAGATTCATCACATGGCTGATGTAATTGATGCAATTAAATGCAATAAACCTTGCCCTAGTAGATATCAGCAGCTATCCCCCTTTCTGGACCCATCAGGTCTTGTCAGGGTGGCGGGGGGCGTTTGCGTCACTCAAAGCCTACACCCTCCATGAAGCACCCTCTGGTAGTTCCTGCTGATAGTCGTTTGGCTACACTGATTGTTGAATACTTTCATATTTACTCAGGACATGGTGGACCTCGACTAGTTCAGTCGCTGATTATTAGGCAATTTTGGATCCCAGCACTTCAAAGTTTGATTAGAAGGCGTATTTTTCGTTGCCTTACTTGTTATAGATTCATGGCACAACCTCTGAAACCCCCCATGGCAGACTTGCCTGAATATGGATTAGAACCTGGTAAATGCTTCACTCATTCAGGCATTGATTTCGCTGGCCCGTTTGAAATTAAACTCACCACTTTAAGAACAACTAAAGTTTCAAAGGGATACATAGCTTTATTTATTTGTATGGTTTCTCGCGCAATTCATCTCAAAGTTGTGACATTCCTTAGCACAGAGTCTTGTTTGGCTGCTCTAAATAGGTTTATAACTCGTAGAGGACTTCCTGCACACATTTACACCGACCAGGGTAGAAACTTTCGCGGTGCTGCCAGAGAAATATCCGAAATAACTAGATTTTTTGATCAGTCTAAACCCGAAATAGCGCATTATCTGGCAACCCATAACATTAAGTGGCATTTTAATCCGCCCTAGGCGCCTCACTTTGGAGGACTTTGGGAGGCTGGTGTCAAGGCAGCGAAGTTTCATCTCAAGCGAATAGTTGGTCCTGTGACGTTAAACTTAGAAGAATTTACCACTGTTGTAACACGCATTGAGGGAATCTTGAACTCTAGACCTTTCTGTTCTATCTCTGCTTCCGCTGATGATAATTTCGACCCGCTAACTCCAGGGCATTTCCTTACTGGTGGTCCTTTGCTAGCCCGCCGTGAAGTATCACTCGATAATGTTCCTGCTAACACTCTTTCCCGTTGGCAGCTAACTCAGCGACTAGTTCAGTCGTTTTGGAAGAGATGGACTAGAGAATACTTAACTTCCTTGCAGAACAGGCCCAAATGGCATACCCCTCTTCCTCCTGTAAAAAAGGGTGACTTAGTTCTTTGGTATTCCCCTGACGCTCCTCCAACTGGCTGGCCAGTTGGAATTATTTCCAAATTGACTCCTGGTCGGGATGGAATTGCCCGCGTAGCCCATATCCGAACGGCAAGCGGAGAGATAGTGTGTCCACTTGTTAAAGTGATACGCTTACCACCCCCTTAAACTTATACTCGCCTTATTATAGTCTTTTCCCCCTTTGCTTTCTCCCTTTTCCTTTATTGCTTTACTATTTGCCTTAATGTTTATTTTCCCTTTCAGTCAGTTTACTGAATTAATTAAATTTTATTAAATTTGGTGGGGGKTATGTTGTATTATTGTCGAAGTAATTATAGATATTGTAAATGTATATTATATATTGTGCTGGCTTGATAACTTCTGCACTGAAATCCAGGCAACCATCCTCTCTTGATTTCTGCTTTTTGCTTACCACCACTTGTTAGTGATAGAGGAGAGACAATCCTCACAAGCCACAAGGTGTAGAGTGTCGCCGACGTTTTGCTTACTAGCTAAAACCCATCAACTTTGTTTTGTGCTAACTGTGTAAACAAAAGGAACTTACACAACGCGCTCGCGAGTGCCACAATTCCGTGGATGGACCGAATCTTCTCACTGGAAGCTCCCGTCAGTTCCTTTCAATCCAGGTCAGTTTACCTTCCTTAAATTTGGTGTAGAACGCGAAAGCCAGCACTCGGTTTGATATATTCTCATACAGTCCACTGATAGTTGCTATACGCCCCAACACTACATGTGTCACCATTTTTACGTCAGCTTCTTGGTCTAGTTGGTTACTTCCGAAAATTTCTTCAGTTTGCAAAACGAACTGCACCTCTAACAAAGTTATAACAAAAAGCCAGAGAATTGTAAAAACAATATTAGGTATTGCAACACTGCAGATTTATAATCCTCAGTTACCAACAGTAGTCTGTACAGATTACAGATGCAAGAAGAATTGGCCTGGAAAGCATTGTAATTTATGTCATTAACGGTACCGGAAACCTTGTTTCTTATTTCAGCAACCAAACAATGACAATGGAAAAATCCATTCCTTTGAGTTGGTAGTACAATAGAGCGATTCCCGTATTACCTCCTGGGCATTGCCATGAGCTGGCGGGCACAGTCACGATCACTTCTGATGTCAGCTACCCGCACACTCGTTGGTTAACCATTTATTTATTAATTACTTCGCACACGTCTTATCCCAATAATWATTATACTGACACCTCTCTACTTTGAATTATCTACCTATCTRATAATGCAATCGCCGGGCGCATTATGTAAGCGATTCAAGGACGCTCACATTCAGTTTAAATTGCAAAAATTGTGAAACTCAGTGAAACTTAACCACAGTTGGCTATGGATTTTCAGTGCTCACACTAAGATGTTCCTGTTTTAATTAATAACGTTAATCCGCATAGGAATCCTATTGTCCAATCTTCAGTGTCCAAGTTAAAAAATTAAAATTAACTGCATATTTAAAATGTATCCCAAGGTTGGAATGTCTGAAGTAAACTATAAAAGAATATCACATCCTTAGTGTTAAAGCTATAGATAACTCATCTATACGTCCATCACACAACTTGCTTTGGACAATAATATTAGTAAATCGTCGGTTGTTCGAATATTAAAAAAAAAAAACCGTAGGAAGTAACCTGTTCCATAAGGTAAATGAAGGCGATCTTGACAAAAGAATGCAGTTTTGTGCGATGATGGTGGACATGACCAATGATAATCCAAATTGTTCAAACAATGTTTAGTTTTACGCCAAGGAAGCCACTTTTTGCCGAATTTGTAAACGGACGTAACTGCCGCTACTGTATTTCTGTAACATTTTGCCAGGTCGGTGAACAGGACGCTCGAGATACCTATGTTGAATGCCTCTAAGTTTTGAGTTCTAAGTTCATTGGACTTTTTTCTCTAAGAGAATTTAAAAAGATAAATGTATATAAAAGAATCATGAAACTTCCAAGAGCCGGAAGCCAAAATCAGACGCTAAATTCAAGAAATACCGCGTAACTGAGCCCAAACTTGCAATGTCTGTGTAAGCTAGGTTATTGCCCAGGGGCAGGAGGTCTTCAATTTGAGCATTTAATGTGATATAAAGGTTTATACAAGTGAGCAAAGAACATTATGGTTATCATCAAATGAACAGAAACCAGTATTAACATCCGCAGAACCTGTATATCTTGAAAATGAGTTATTGTCGTATATGTCATATGTCGAAACATGATAATTAAAAAATAAAATACAAAGTATACAAAATAAACACCAGGCCATTTCAAGGGGTCCGTTAAGTTAGCTCCGCCATGTTGAGCAATTTTTTTGAAAACATTGCTCCAGATTGCCCTGAGCTAGCTCCAGCTAGCTCCACTAAAGAGAAAGCTAGCTCCACCTTACTTGAGTAGTTATAAGCTCATCATTGCGGGGGGGGCTAACTTAACGTTATCCTCGCCATGTCCTCAAATCTGTTTCAAAAGCTAGCTCCAGCTTGCCCAGAGCTAGCTCCAGCTAGCTCCACTAAAGAGAAAGCTAGCTCCACCTTACTTGAGTAGTTATAAGCTCATCATTGCGGGGGGGGCTAACTTAACGTTATCCTCGCCATGGCCTCAAATCTGTTTCAAAAGCTAGCTCCAGCTTGCCCAGAGCTAGCTCCAGCTAGCTCCACTAAAGAGAAAGCTAGCTCCACCTTACTTAAGTAGTTATAAGCTCATCATTGCGGGGGGGGCTAACTTAACGTTATCCTCGCCATGGCCTCAAATCTGTTTCAAAAGCTAGCTCCAGCTTGCCCAGAGCTAGCTCCAGCTTGCCCAGAGCTAGCTCCAGCTAGCTCCACTAAAGAGAAAGCTAGCTCCACCTTACTTGAGTAGTTATAAGCTCATCATTGCGGGGGGGGGGCTAACTTAACGTTATCCTGGCCATGTCCTCAAATCTGTTTCAAAAGCTAGCTCCAGCTTGCCCAGAGCTAGCTCCACTAAAGAGAAAGCTAGCTCCACCTTACTTGAGTAGTTATAAGCTTATCATTGCGGGGGGGGCTAACTTAACGTTATCCTGGCCATGTCCTCAAATCTGTTTCAAAAGCTAGCTCCAGCTTGCCCAGAGCTAGCTCCAGCTAGCTCCACTAAAGAGAAAGCTAGCTCCACCTTACTTGAGTAGTTATAAGCTCATCATTGCGGGGGGGGGCTAACTTAACGTTATCCTCGCCATGGCCTCAAATCTGTTTCAAAAGCTAGCTCCAGCTTGCCCAGAGCTAGCTCCACTAAAGAGAAAGCTAGCTCCACCTTACTTGAGTAGTTATAAGCTCATCATTGCGGGGGGGGGGCTAACTTAACGTTATCCTCGCCATGGCCTCAAATCTGTTTCAAAAGCTAGCTCCAGCTTGCCCAGAGCTAGCTCCAGCTAGCTCCACTAAAGAGAAAGCTAGCTCCACCTTACTTGAGTAGTTATAAGCTCATCATTGCGGGGGGGGGCTAACTTAACGTTATCCTCGCCATGGCCTCAAATCTGTTTCAAAAGCTAGCTCCAGCTTGCCCAGAGCTAGCTCCAGCTAGCTCCACTAAAGAGAAAGCTAGCTTCACCTTACTTGAGTAGTTATA
The DNA here is from genome assembly GCA_025024175.1 of Rhyzopertha dominica. Taxonomy (NCBI): domain Eukaryota; kingdom Metazoa; phylum Arthropoda; class Insecta; order Coleoptera; family Bostrichidae; genus Rhyzopertha; species Rhyzopertha dominica. The sequence continues at coordinate 39,578,340 of QCXZ01000064.1, forward strand.
AGCTCATCATTGCGGGGGGGGGCTAACTTAACGTTATCCTCGCCATGGCCTCAAATCTGTTTCAAAAGCTAGCTCCAGCTTGCCCAGAGCTAGCTCCAGCTAGCTCCACTAAAGAGAAAGCTAGCTCCACCTTACTTGAGTAGCTATAACCTCATCATTGCGGGGGGTGCTAACTTAACGTTATCCTCGCCATGGCCTCAAATTTGTTTTAAAACCTAGCTCCAGCTTGCCCAGAGCTAGCTCCAGCTAGTTCCACTAAAGAGAAAGCTAGCTCCACCTTACTTGAGTAGTTATATGCTCATCACTGCTGGGGGGCTAACTTAACGTTATCCTCGCCATGGCCTCAAATCTGTTTCAAAAGCTAGCTCCAGCTTGCCCAGAGCTAGCTCCAGCTAGCTCCACTAAAGAGAAAGCTAGCTCCACCTTACTTGAGTAGTTATAAGCTCAACATTTCTGGGAGTGCTAACTTAACATTATCCTCGCCATGGCCTCAAATCTGTTTCAAAAGCTAGCTCCAGCTTGCCCGGAGCTAGCTCCAGCTAGCTCCACTAAAGAGAGAGCTAGCTCCACCTTACTTGAGTAGTTATAAGCTCATCATTTCTGGGAGTACTATCTTAACGTTATCCTCGCCATGGCCTCAAATCTGTTTCAAAAGCTAGCACCAGCTTGTCCAGAGCTAGCTCCAGCTTGCCCAGAGCTAGCTCCAGCTTGCCCAGAGCTAGCTCCACTAAAGAGAAAGCTAGCTCTACCTTACTTGAGTAGTTATAAGCTCATCATTTCTGGGAGTGCTAACTTAACGTTATCCTCGCCATGGCCTCAAATGTGTTTCAAAAGCTAGCTCCAGCTTGCCCAGAGCTAGCTCCAGCTTGTCCAGAGCTAGCTCCAGCTAGCTCCACTATAGAGAAAGCTAGCTCCATCTTACTTGAGTAATTATAAGCTCATCATCTTACAAATTATTTGTGAAACATTTAAGAAACTTTCATATCCTCTATTGTTATGCAACAACTATGTACAATACTAATAGCTTACAAATTATGATTTATAGCTTACAAATTATGACAATTAATTTTCTGATTGCTTAAAAAATGATTCAGATTGAACGAATCTGGGAAAGTCAATGCCTGGACCTTTTGAATATAGGTAATTCCATTTTGGTAACATCTCGGGAATTTAATTTTTATTGTTTTACTTCTTTATAAATAATATGATTGTTTTCATACAATCTATAAAGAAACTCAAATTCGATAAACGTTATTTGTACAAGGGTTTTTCGTTACCGAACAACTGTAAAGATTGCGCCATGCTTAAAACTCTGCACTTGTATGTATACAGGATAGCTGATGTTACKAAAGTATTGCGTTCATTATTTTAGTTACTACATTGAATTAAGTTTTGACTTTTGATTTCATAACGTGAATGCTATGATTAAAGCATTAAGTATTAAATTTTATGTCTGTTAAACCTACCAATCGTATCTAAGCCCCTATCGTTTTTCTGCGATTCGGATACCTGGAACACGCCCCCCTGACTTTAACCGTTTCCGGTACAACTATTTCAACTAAGCTAAATGCTATGTACACAGTCAATTAAACACTTCGTTCATCAGAATTGTATTTTAACTCAACACAACTTAATTACAACTCATAATAATGTGATATTTTTGGCGTATTGCCACTACGCTGTTTCAATAACACTAAAAATATATTTTTGTTCTACCATTTACTCATGTTTGTCCGTTACTTTGGAAATTGCAAATGTAGATGATCTGCAGGCCTATAAAAATTATTACTATTATTATAATATGATATAAAGCTGAGACCTACCACACGGATTTAGCTTCTCATATCGACACGACAAAATTGTGGGGCTAACTGTCATAATATTTTTTCTGAACGTAGCTGAATGTAGCTAGCTTTTTAAGAACGGAGCTAACTGAAGACAGCCCCAAATGATGTGGAGCTATTTTTTCAGATCGACCGATCAAAATGGCGGAGCTAAATCTTCTTTTCCTGAAAATTATGGAAATTGGGATGGAGCTAACATTGTCTAGAGCGGAGCTAGCTAGAGCTAGCCCTGGGCTACCTGGAGCTAGGTTTTGAAACAGTGGCGAGGATAGCGTTAAGTTAGCACCCTCCTAAGTGATGAGCTTATACTACTCAAGTGAGGTGGAGCTGGCTTTCTCTATAGTGGAGCTAGGTTTTAAAACAGATTTGAAACAGTGGCGAGGATAGCGTTAAGTGAGCACCCCCCGAAATGATGAGCTTATAATTACTTAAGTAAGATGGAGCTAGCTTTCTCTATAGTGGAGCTAGCTGGAGCTAGCTCTGGGCAAGCAGGAGCTAGGTTTTGAAACTGATTTGACACAGTGACGAGGATGGCGTTAAGTTAGCACCCCCGAAATGATGAGGTTATAACTATTCAAGTAAGGTGGAGCTAGCTTTCTCTTTAGTGGAGCTAGCTGGAGCTAGCTCTGGGCAAGCTGGAGCTAGCTTTTGAAACACATTTGAGGCCATGGCGAGGATAACGTTAAGTTAGCACTCCCAGAAATGATGAGCTTATAACTACTCAAGTAAGGTGGAGCTAGCTTTCTCTTAAGCGGAGCTAGCTGGAGCTAGCTCTGGGCAAGCTGGAGCTAGGTTTTGAAACAGATTTGAGGCCATGGCGAGGATAACGTTAAGTTAGCACCCCCAGCAATGATGAGCTTATAACTACTCAAGTAAGGTGGAGCTAGCTTTCTCTTTAGTGGAGCTAGCTGGAGCTAGCTCTGGGCAAGCTGGAGCTAGCTTTTGAAACAGATTTGAGGCCATGGCGAGGATAACGTTAAGTTAGCCCCCCCCCCCGCAATGATGAGCTTATAACTACTCACGTAAGGTGGAGCTAGCTTTCTCTTTAGTGGAGCTAGCTGGAGCTAGCTCTGGGCAAGCTGGAGCTAGCTTTTGAAACAGATTTGAGGCCATGGCGAGGATAACGTTAAGTTAGCCCCCCCCGCAATGATGAGCTTATAACTATTCAAGTAAGGTGGAGCTAGCTTTCTCTTTAGTGGAGCTAGCTGGAGCTAGCTCTGGGCAAGCTGGAGCTAGCTTTTGAAACAGATTTGAGGACATGGCGGGGATAACGTTAAGTTAGCCCCCCCCGCAATGATGAGCTTATAACTACTCAAGTAAGGTGGAGCTAGCTTTCTCTTTAGTGGAGCTAGCTGGAGCTAGCTCAGGGCAATCTGGAGCAATGTTTTCAAAAAAATTGCTCAACATGGCGGAGCTAACTTAACGGACCCCATTTCAAGATAGGCATTAAAATGCATTGACATACAAAAACATAGTATGGTTCATACCCTTGAGGGTATCCGGCTTAGAACCCCCCCCCCCAAGGCTGTTTCATGAGGTTAATTTATTACTAACTTAATCTTTTTTATATGCCGTATTCCCCCTCTCCCACTCATTGGCATATAGTAATCGTCCAAGGCAAAATTAATGGGTACGCCACTGTTCCAAACAGCTTCTTTTTGTGTTCAAAGTTCATAGTTTCCCTATTTATACTACCATAAATAATTTATACCAAGCAAGCAGGTTTCTGGTAAGTAATTGCTCTATCTCAAGCACGAGAAAGCTTATTTTTGGCCCGCACTCGCGGTTCGGATAATCCCCGCGCCAGCATGCGGCGGCAGCAGCTTATCTAGGAAGTGCAATTTCAGAATTACGCCTAAACGACACAGATCAGGAAATATGAATTGTTCCGGCGTAATATATGCGGTACCTTGAAGGCAGATTAACAAGCGTGAGCCACCAGAAATGAGAAATTACATGGCGGCGGATCCGCATAAGGGAGTGATCGGTGCGGCTGATAAAGTTTATGGGGATGCGTATTTCATACTCGCAGTTTCATAATCCGAGCTTTTCACAATGTGTGCCTCTCGGCGGAATGGAAATTACAACGTCTAATGATCGTATTAATATGTCCAGGGCCCCTATACAAACAGATAACGAGGGTGGGGAAGATTCTGAAATCTAGAGGGTGACATCGAGCAAAAGGGGCTTACTTACGTGTTACTATACGAGGGAATGGAAATTACATGCAAAAATTATGAGCAACCTGCTTTACCTGTGGCAATAATGGAGGAGTTTAAGGTGTCTGTGTGTTATGGGCTAGAACGCAAACTTGGATCTCATTAATATTAATAATAATTTCAATGCAAAAACTTATAAAGATATTTCATACGCGATGATGGTACGGGTTGGCTATTCTAGATTGAGCCCTGGGTTTTAGTTGCGCAGTGGACACTAATTTTACCTCAGTCTCGTCTAGCTTCTCAAGGGAAAACATTGTACATTCCGAAAAAAAGTTTTTGGCGTTGTGTTGTGTTTGTAGTATATTTTGAAAACTGTTTTTGTAGTTGCTYTTCTAGTGCTTTTTTAAGATAGTTTCGTGTGCAGTTGTTTTTAAAAGGTTGTTTAGATAATCTCGCGTGTAGTGATTTTTAAGATAGTTTGTGTAAATAGTAGTGTTTGTAGTGTTTTTAAGATTATACAGTTCCATCTGTAGTTTTTTTGGATAGTTGATATTAGCCTAGTTTCTGTATATATTATATATGGTGTGTATAGTTAGTTTCACTTGCAGTTTAGTATGACGCCTTTCCAAAGTAAAGTGAAAAACATAGTTTTAAGTAGCCAAAGCCGCGAAATTATTAATTCTGTGATAACTTTTATGCAACAAGAAGCCAACAACGGTGCTCCAGTAATACCTGTTTCTAAGGCCTGTCAGCTATGAATAACTCGAATTTCCTAATTGTTTTGTTCTTAGACTATCCCTAATACGTACAAATTTGTAAGTTTTGATTCAATATGCAATATTTAACTCGTAGATACTTTCATTTTAACGGTTCCGTAAGTTTGTCCATGGTATTGACAACTATATGAATAAATAAATAAAAAATAGAGAAATTAGGCTAGCGTAAAATATTGTTGGAAGCTACTTCGAATAAATAAGTTTAACATGTTATGTTATAAATATTTTGAGTAATTTTAGGTACACGAGTGTGTTGCAGCAGCAACTGGAGAACAACAGCAAATTTTCATGTTATAAACAAACAGGTAAATAATATAATCCTTTTATCGGGCTTGTTCACACGTACAAATATTATCAAAATATCCAGGTCAAGTGCATAGAAAATTTTGCCAAGGCTACCGGGGCTGCAAGGAATCTTTAAGAAAGGAGATTCAGAAAATTGGGTTTTGGCGGAAATTTGAAAATAATCGAGAATTGCTTATGGAAATACAACACGACATTCGTCATCTACGTCTACAATTTTGAAAATGAAAGAATATCGCAAACAAAATCGACCAATTATTTATATGGACGGAACATATATTCTTACATTTTACACCCAAGAAAAAGGCTGGAGTGATAACACAAACGAAGGTATTCGAAAACCTGTGGCAAAAAGGCTTCGCACAATTATTATTAATGCCGGTGGTGAAGCAGGATTTGTGCCTGGAGCATACGCTCGATGGAAGTCGGATTCAAATTATGGAGATTACCACCATGAAATGAATTTTGAAAATTTTGAAAAGTGGGTAAAAATCAATTATTGCCTAATTTACCACCAAGGAGCGTTATTGTACTAGACAACGCTCCTTGCCACAACAAGCAACATATTAAAAAGCCCCAACTCGGGGTCAACTAAAGACGAAATGAAAAGGTGGTTAAGCAAAAAAAGGGTTTTCTTTCGGCGACAACATGTCAAAAACGGAGCTGTGCGCCATTATCAAGACTCACAAACTTCAGTTTGTTATTTACAAAATTGACAGATTACTTGTCGAAAATAATATAGATGTTATTCGCTTGCCACCATACCATCCAGATTTAAATCCAATCGAAATGGTATGGGCTAAAATGAAACTATATTTTGCAAAGCGAAATACCACTTTTAAAATCAAAGATGTTTAAAACCTTTGCGACAATTGGAAAAAACTGTGTGATCACGTCATGAATGTTGAGCGCGACTTTATTTCCAAAGAACCGTCGATCGATTTAGTTGTTGACGAATTGATAATCAACATTGGAGCGAATGAAGACGACAGTAACGACGAAGTGTATTTCTCCAATGATGAGGAACAAGAAGAATTAGATTTTAATTAAATTAAAAGGGCATTTAATCAATCAATGATGAGCTCACTGACAATGTAGAACCAGCGATATCAAAATCTTACACAATTTATAAAATGTTATTATTTTTTAAATAAATCAATATAATTACGTGTTAGGTATTTTTTATTATTTATTGGTCAATCAACGATGAGTCCATTGATGATGTATAAATATTAATATCAAACACTTACATAAGACAAACAACAAAATATAAAAAAAATATGACAACTCAAAAACCAACTCAATTTGTGTACATTTTAACAACCTACAATTTAAATTTATCTCTTTATATTACCTGCTATTTWGAAGGTGTCTAAATTCATAATTATTGGTACTCATTATCCCCAAATTCCACTTCAGGTAAGTACTGTTAATAATAACTACTTTCTTGGAAATGAGTAATAAAGATGCATCTAAAGGAGCCGACTATAGCTGTTAGACAGGTAAACTTTCTCTCCAGATTGTACCTTTTTGGCGAAAAGCCCGTCTAAGGATCGTGCATCTTTCTCAAGCAGCAGTAGATCTGCTTCCCCTTCTGCGCATTTCGCGGCTCAAGCAAGGTTAGCCAAACTGTACAGTAATTGTGCTAATACAAATGACGGCTTTATTTGAGCTGGACCAACTAAACATATTTCCGAAACCTTTAATTTAAACGCATATATATCTTAATAAATCCGATATAAACAGTTAGTAGATTGTTCGAAACACTTATCTCAGACTAGAATGCAGTGTGGCAACCGGATCTGTAACAGCTGGGCGTCTGTGAAGCGAACGCAGTTGTTTTGTAAAAGTTTAGGAATATTTTATTTGTTCAAATAATATTATTACCTACCTATAAACATTTGCCATCTCACTTCTCTTGTTTGGTTAAGAAGCGCACGCGAGTTTATTTGTATATTTTATTGTAACAAAACGCGCGAGATTTTTCAGATTCGTTGTTGCCGGTTTAACCCAAGCCGATAGTATCTTTGGCAAAATGTTTAACTATTATAATATTCAGTTGTAATTTAGTTGGTAAATTAAAATAGAAGTAACAAACACGTGTAAGTGCTATTTGTGATTACTTCATGTGCAACACTATTGCTTTTACAAAGTTAAACTTGGCAACATCAATTTTTTGTTCGAATTCCTTTCTCTGTTACAGATCTATTTGCCATTCGGTACCTTTATACTGATATCTTATGCTGCAGCACATATTGTTTTCTCTCTCGTCTTCTTAGGTAGTACACGCATCAATCAACAGCGTAATTTTGCAAAAAAGTTGTCTATTGTTAAAACTCTAACTGTTAACTTCTAAAAGGATGTATAGGCGATTTTCGTGTCGTTTGTTAACTTTGCTAATTGGTTGTAGATTTATTTAGTTAACAAATAAGGTGCATTTAAGTACAATTATTGCTGTTTAATAAGTAAATTTCAGTATAGTTAAGGGAGATCTACCTTGCAAACGAAACTCGACTCTGCACTAGAACAAATAATTTTTAACTATGTATGAAATAAAAATAAAAAAAAGTCAGCACTATCTTTAATTTTCAGTTTAGCTAGTCCGTAACTATTATTGGCATCTCTTAGCCTAATGTCTACGACCGGCTTGAAGAGAGAATTTTGAGGCAAGGCTACTGTAGCCGAGCGCTTGGAATAAGCTGCAAGGTTGCTATTTTTGGGTTCAAATTGCATGAAAACTGTTAAAAATTGTGTCATAGAAATAGAATATGTTTCTAAATCAGTCATTGCTTCTGCACGATGCCCAATTAAAAATTAATTGAAGAAACATTTATAAGTTGTTAGTAAAAGTGAGTGCATTTTAAAGAGTTTCCAGTTTTTTATTAAGAGGGGCGTTTACCTAGAGGGAAACGGGTCATTTTAAGCACCTGCCGTTTTACATTTTACCGAGTTATTCGAAACTTTTTCGAAGTGAAATTTCGACATGGCCATGTCAAAAGATGTAGCTACAACGTAGAGTTCGATTTTTTCTGAATTTGGTAGGGTAATGTAAATATTTGTTGTTATATTTTGCTTAAAAATGCGTATTTTTGGCGAGCTATTTCTCAAAAACTAAGGCACATAAACGAAAAACTCGAACTCCACGTTGTAGCTACATATTTCATTGTACACTACCAAAAACATGAGCACGATAAATGAGTAAAAATATTCAAAAAATCTAAAACCGCAAACCCTTTCGCACAAGTCCGTCACGAGAGCGAAATGCGAATGCCCATCCCCACCAGGTACGTCGCGTGGTATCCAGTGAACAGTCAAGCTAAGATACAAACCTGTCGGGAATGATCGAGCGATATACGATCTATTCCGATATGACTGAATTTCTAAGATTGTATGTCTAAATACACGTGACATACTGTTAAAAGCTCTTTCACATTAATTTACTGCCTGCCGAAGCAATGGGGAGGCGGAAGGAAAATAATTATAAAAGTTCCTCCAGAAATCATAATCGACATGCAATTAGAATGAAATATTCATATTTACAGAAATAAATGGGTTATTCCATGTTTTGAATAACCTGGTATAATATCATAGTAAGTTACTAATATCATGCTTACTTTTTTATGCACACATTACAGTCAGCAATTTTCCGAATAGTAGTTTAGCCCGTCTGTTGCTCGTACATACGATCTTTGCGTGATTTCAACCTATCGGCTACCCTCTTACGTCCCATGTCCCGCTGGTAATATGGGTTGCATAGTTTACATTTCTGCCCGATCGCTCTTAAGCATCTGGGCAATTTCAGTGGATTATGGCATTGTAAGGAACTAATATAGTGCAATCTCTTTGCAAAACCATCTGGTTGAAGAAGATACTATGCTTTCTGAGGGCGTAATTTGTAAACACAGATATGCAGCCATATTTTTAAGCATGCGCATTATATATTCATCAGTGAAACAAATACACATTCACTGATAATAGATTGCAGGGACAGATATGGGTATGGAGGTTAATACTTATATGAAGATGAGTAATATTTAAGCTATTGAAAGCCACATACAGGTTAAATGCTCCAATTTGAATTGAAGTAGAAATAACGGCAGGTGTTTTATTATTAGTATTTGATAAATTAATGACAATCATTTCTAGACTTGGAAATATCATTGGAAGATAACTGCTCTGGTGTGGTCATATTTTCACATGACAAATCTGTCGCGATTGTCGGCTACCGATAACTGGTAAATATTTCGCCTTTTCAATTAATTGCATTCTGCTGAGCAAAATAAAGTACTCAATTATTACATTTCGCTGGAAAGATATTTAATTCTACTTTCTTAATAGCTCTACTGTCATAAAGTCTGCCTTACTATCTTCTAATTACAGCTGTATTCCAGAATATTGATGTCTTATTTTATTTGTTTTAATTTTACGCTTGTTAGTCCTAATTCTAATCTATTTTCAATTTATTGTTATTTCTAATCCGCTATCCTAAATAAATAAATATGGTAATGGCTGAATAACGCAGTAAGTGTAACCATATTATACCAAATCATTTCAAGTTAATTCAAGAGTCAAATTATACAGCACAATAATATGTGACTTATTATTTTATTTAACAGACAATTATAATTCACCAACAAGCAAAGCTTCCGCAAATGAACCGGTTTCGCTGTTTGCGGAGTTTTTCATCACCGTCCATAAACAAAGGCGCCAATTGAGGGAAGTGATTCGTCTTCCTACTACAAGCAACCCCGTTATTTATAAAGTAAACAGAGGTCCACTGTCCGTCCAAATTGACCAATTACATCTGTATATCACGTACAAGCTAAGAGCACCAATTTAGCTGCTCGAGGGTGAAACCCCAAGCGTCCGGGATTTTGTTTCGGAATTGCTTCGTTTAAATAAATAATTACCTAATTCGGCTAATGAGCAATTAAGTATTAACTCCAACGCACCGAGGGATTTATTCGGGCAACTTCCATTGCTCTCTTCGTCTGATTTCCAGAGTATCGTGTGTCATGATAGCTGCAATTACGCAACTTGAGGTAAGTGAGAAACAGCATTCTAAGTATGGAAGTATTCCTGACATGGTAACCCTGGATTGGTTGATTGCAGTTAAGCTACTTTTGAGCTACCAGCTAGCGATTTACGTACAGTAAGTTAAGTTGCAGCTAAAAAACTGATAACTTACTTTAATAAACATTTATTCTACACATATTGAAGCCATTACATATTACAAAATTAAATGTTGGTGACTCTCTGACACTAACCACATTTAAATGAATTTTTGTTCAACAGTATACCGTTGTCATTATATCCAGGTTACATTTTTCTTATGCAAGGTTTATTTTACACAGTTCAATAGTTAAACTGTGATATTCTTATCCTAAACCTTATTTATTCAATAAAACCCGTTACAAGCCACTAGCGCACTAAGTTTCCATAGTACCTATATATTGACGTTCAAGCTTTTATGGCCGAAAATGAACAATGCATGGGAGTGCAACACTAACAAAGATTTATAAAATGATTTTTGTTTGTTTGTAAGTATTGTATTTCAAACAGGTTTGGAAACACAAGGATAGCATTCTTCATTTACAGTGATCGAATACATTAAATATTTGGTGAACAACCACGTGCTAAAGACTGTTGGACCTGAGGGATAGAAACTTGAAAAGCTCTAAATGATGTCGCATTTGTATTTGTTGTCTGTTCTTCTATATATTAACACCTTTTTTTGAATTTTGTAGAAAAGTTCTAAATCCATCCACGACTTTTTATTACTCTTTAAGGTCTTAACCTTAAGGGCAAGTTGCCTACAGAATAACAGCCTTAAAACTCTTGATGAGGGTTCAGGAAATTGACATGCAAAATCTTCCGTTGTATAAACTGCATAACCACTTGGAGGTAGCGGTTCCAGTTTATGGTTGGGGGAGAAACAAGTCAAATTGTTTTATGTAAACTAACCACTATTTATGCAAACATTAAATTTTTATGCTGTACGCACTTTATTCAAAAACTCCAGATAACGTTACTAATTTGAAACAATCTTCGCTTGTAGAGTAAACTTTGTAATCAGGTGGAACGCGTAATGTGGTTGATTCCTTGGAACCATCTGGGCCGCTTTCCATACCATAAACTCAGTCAACGGTTCATCCTCCTTCACATATCCTGCGAGGTTTCCTTCCACATGCCAGTGGAGACGCTCCGTCCCGCGATAATTTGACATACTTGACATCCAAAGTGTTAAAGCAATATTCCCACCGTTGTAGGCCAAAACTTGGCAATCGTTGTCAATGAAATTAGCTATCTCTATCGATTGTTGAATGAGGTGCTACCAGCATGAAGTGCCTTGGTGATGTCCTTGCGTAACATGAATTTTCCTAAGGCTTCATACTCATCAATAAGCAAGCTTGAGTTTTTTAATAACCCCTCCTGAGATGTTGTCGAAACCAACAAGACCAAAAGAACTATCTCTCTGTTTTGCTAATATTGCAAATATTGAATGCGACAGGAAAAAAACTGCATTTGTAGTTACACATGTGCTACTCATGCTGTGATCTTTGACGGGTACTAATCAAGTATGGCAAACGCCATTTCATTATCCACAATAATTAACTAGTGTTTTTTTTTTGTAAATTAAGCGTTGACGATGATCAGAATGTTGCTACTCCAGAAAGCCCTTCAAAAGCATTTACGAAAAGTGTACAAAAGCAAACACGCGGAATCGGCGGAAGACACGATGAGTGCCATCTGTCTGCCAGAGCCTACAGTCCTACATAACCACACTATGCAATCGCCTAGCTTAACGGATAAATGACGTGGAAACTAGGGCGAGATCTTCTGTAGCAATTTTCTGACAAGATCAGGAAGCCGGAAGTTCTAAGTGGTTAAATGAAGGCCAAATAGAGTAGGCGATCAGAGTAATATTAAGTAATTGTATGAATTGCAAGAAGTGTATAAAAGTGTTATAATTCAATATTTAGTGTGAGAATAAAGAAATCTAGGACATAAACCTGCATATTTCTAACCCAGTGTTTAAAAGCAGGAAATTATGTGATGGCGAAGGCAGCTTTTCATTATGTATAAATATGAAACACTGGTATTTGTACATTGAATTACTAAAAAGCCCTTTGTAGTGCAGTTTCAATTATTTAACAAGAAAACATAAAACTATTCCGTTTTGAGGAAGACTCCAACTTTTAAGTTGCAGAAACAAACCAAGACCCAATGAAGTAAAATACGATATAAGAAGTTTAGACTTTATAATAGGCTTGGAACGTTCGTCGATGGAAGAGGATCAAGCAGTAGGAAATAAATTTACCATAGATCACCAAAATACGAAGGAGAGGTCTTAGAGAAAAAACCCATGGAGTGTTATCGAAACGCAAAATTAGACCATCGTACACAAAGGGAAATAACTTTCCGCAAATATGCATTTGCACCTGAGATTCTAATTATTGGCTTAAATGCCCTGCGTTTTAGACCAAACGCGTTCGAATGGTTAATCTTCATTTAGTTGGTAAAAATCCAAAAGCTACTAGTTAAACATGTGGTAAGTTCGCTGTAATATGGATATTAAAAAAACTAATAAGATAGCATTCTACACTTCATTTATTTATTAGTAAAAATTATTTATAAGCTACAGACATTCAGTATTATAGAGTACTTGGGCATAAAACTTTTGAAATAGGAATAATTAATAAACATAACGGAAGGTGTAATGTTATACTGTATTATAGCATACGGTAATTGACATGAGGTAGTTATCGCAATTTGTATTCAACGCGTTTGGTCTTACTTTGCAACCATAAGAGCAAAGGTGTTGACCGTGAGGTACCCAGAATAGCTGTAAATGTCCCCAAATAGCTGGTGGTTTACCTTTGCAATATCCCTTGCACGGTTTATTGCACCAGCAAGTTTCCGTCGTAGAAGTCTGATAGATATCTTAGCCGTTGATGAGGAAATACCGTTTGCTGTCGGTACATATAGCGCATTGGTCGTTAATAGGTTATACTTCCTGCTAGTGTTCCAATTTGTCTAATACAGCTTGTAATTTGGGATAAGTGGGCTATTTGCTAAAGTTTGATGTTGTTTATCCGAATAATTGTATTTTACGATTGCACGATAAAGGAAATCTTATTTATTACCTATAAATGTCCGCGGGCGGGATTATTGCAACCATCMACATCTCAGATATGTACCACTTAGTARTAAATTAAGTGTCAAAAATACTCCACTACGATAATAAGTGATGATAGATTGTACAAGCAAATAAAAACTCTTAGTATTTTTGGATGCAAAACGTGAATAACATGATCAATACATTATGTCAAGTTTCGCACCTTATTTTAGGGGATAAGCCACTTAATGAAATCGTGTCAGTTAGCCTCCTAGAGGAACAGATTACAGTATTGTGCTGTACTCATAAGCTAATGGCTATTACATCTTGCAACAATGTTGCCTTTGGTAGAACGATAAATGCATGCAATGCGTTAAGTATTGCAAAATCTTGCAAAAGTGGGATGCGCCGTTGAAAATTACGATTCAGAATTCTGACCACGGGAAATAAACAGAAATCGATATAAAAATGTTTACTTCAGCAAGTATTATATGCTGTTTCGTACTTAAGTATCGACAACAAATGATTTTTTTGGCATACAAATGGATTAATGGTTGTAAAAAATAAGAAATGTTATCAACAAGGAGAGTTAAGTACTATACCTTAAAAATTATTAAATAAAATGAAAAAGAAAGCCTTAATTATATTAATCCTGTTCACTTGACAAATTGTTGTTCATGGTAACATCTGTTTCTGTGGCTTCCCTTTTTATGATTATTGTGTTTTTCTTTTCCGATGTCGCTTGTCAAGGACTGACAAACAACCATTGATCTGTCGTTGCGATTACGCCTATAACAAACTTCATTGGTTTTTGGATCCAAAACTTCTTTAACCTGTCCTTCCCAGATCATTTTTCTCAGATGCTTAACGTTTCTAGTCACTGCTGAAGTATATTTAATTCCCTTGCCTCTAAAACTAGTAATTTTAAATTATTTATTGTGTAAAGACATGTATACTTTTATCTAGAGCTCAAGCTCAAGATATCGTGATCATACTGTTACATCTTCTGGTATACGATTTTTTTACTAATACAGAAGTTTGATCTGTCGATGACGTTTCTTTTAATACCCTAGAATTTGTTCACTGTAATCTATTTCAAATAAAAAAAGGAAAGCATTTGGGTATGAACTCCTGCATTTAGAATTCATATTCAATGATCACTCTTCAAACCGGTATAGGTAACACCTTATAATCAAATCCATTAGCTTCATTTAGTTCAAAATATTGATATAGCATTAATTGTAAATATAACTAAGTTTATTAAAAAATATTATTTCATTATAATAGTATTCAACAGTTTTTAATAACACAATTATCAGCTGGTCATTTGTTTAATTGCTTTTAAAGTAAAAATCTCCCCCAATTCAGTAGCACAAAAAGCACTATTTGTAGTAAAAGGAAATATCTTTTTTAAGCTTCAGCAGTGAAATACAGTATATAATATGCTAGCTTAGGCGATCTCTTGATTAAAACAAGAGGGTGTTATACAGTTTCACAAAACTTACAGTTACTTACGAAATTTGGATTCTAAAAATTATTTGAAAAGTACTGATGCAATAAATTAAGAAAAAAAAGTCAGCACTATTACATTATATGAAAAATAAATAATGACATATTTAAAAAGTTCAGGCCGGCGTGACGTCAGCGTGCAAACCGGTAACAAAGCGCAAGCGTCACCATTGCTTTGTTGTTTATGTAGTACATACAGTACGCCACACTTTTTAAAAACCATTCGTGTTCAACTAATTATTTGCAGGCAAAAAGGACAAAACAACTAAATCTATCGCAAACACGACAATCAAGAAAATGTTTGAGATCATGTCATAGAAGGTTATTACGGCAATTAGCCAGCTCATAAGGTGTATCTTTATTTGTTTTTTTTTTAAATTGTATTACATTGCATAATTATTAAATTCACAACATCCATGCCTTACGCGGAATTCGAAACCGCAGCCGCACTACCCACTAGACCAGCTAGGCCGGCATAGAAGGTTATGTATATGTTCATAAAATAACACTTTAATAGAAAGAAAAGGCCAATGCTTCTGTCCTGTCCCAACATCATATTCGCGATCGCGCCATCTGTGCGTCGAAACTTGCGTAAATTAGCGCCAAATTTGAATATCTAGGACCATTATTTTCGTTATTAAAGGTGGTTTTTGCTAGATCATTCGAACTTTTCCAAATAAAATTTCATTGAATACAATGTATACATTGAATACAATGAAATTTCACTTGGAAAGGTGCGAACAACCTAACAAATATAATTATAAATGAAAGAACAAGTAAAAGTTAAAGTATATTAATACGTTTTCGCATTATAAACTAGTGAATAAATATTGATTGGAAATTTGTGTTGTGAACATAGTTCATTTGTAACAAGCAATGCAGACAATATCAAAAATATATGAACAAATTAAAGAGCTAAATTAAAAACTGTCCTATTAATTTTTGATATTGCTTTAAACAAAAGTATGCCTTATCATTCAAAAGTAGATTTACAATAAAAAGTACACTTTAAACAATAGTACCGATAACTTGGAACAATAAAAATGACAAACAGTGTCAGTTATAGTGGTTCACCTTCTTTATAACCAGTCTTGTTCAAAGTTTTTAAAATGTATTTAAATATTGTAGGTAAATATTAAGAAAAATGTAACTACTGAAATTGAATCACTAATACTACAGAAAAATTTAAATGTGTATTTAAATACATGAAAAGTAAATTAACTACATTTCCAACCACTTGTAGTTAAATACTTAACAGAAACGGTAACAATACAGTAAGCTGAAGTAACTAATGTTAACATTGACAAAGCATTCTAAAAAATATGAGTGTAAGAGCATTTGAATAATATTCGTATAACTGAAAGTGACTTTGTAAAAACAAAAATGAAGAGTTTAGATATGGAATAATAATAATTTGTTTTTATGGTTTTACAACTCCAATATTTAAACTATCTTCTTATCCACCAACCAGAAATGTAATTATAAGTCAAAGAACATACTAATAACCTACACCAACTGCATGGTCTTTAAATACACTTTTTAAATTAATGAATGAAGACGTAATTTACATTATTATAAGACCAGTAAATCAAGTATAACAGCCTGGGATGTAAGTTAGTAAGTTACAAGTTATGGGTTACAGTAATTATTTACCATTTTGATAATTTGCTACTACACATCAGCACACTAGGATTTATTCGTTATAATTGTTATATACCCAATTCTGTAAAGATGTTCATGAGATAAATCCTTAAAGCTAGGATTGTTGATTACTTGTTTCCACTTGCTGCACATGTTCCCTCTTCTTGGGTTTGGAAACCTGAATATCGGCTTTTGTTTCACCTTACAACCTGGCACTGAGAAACGACCTTTGTCCGACTCCATTATAACCTGGCATTAATCAAATAATTAGTTTGCTATTTATTAATTGGTACTTACATTTACCGCTTGAACTGAAAATGTCCACGCCTAACTAGGTATTATACAAAAAAAGTGCACGAAGAAACAGCCTGAAATAATTTTTTATAAGCACCTATAATAATGTTTTTCTCAATTCTACTTACCTGTTACTTCCACCATCAAAACCGTCTATAAAAACATAAAAGTTCAAAACATAACAATAACCATCACAAACAAAAACACGAAAATGGAGAGGGCGCAAGCGCAACACGCAATGGAGCAACTGTCACCGGTGTCGGTTGTGAGATTTCAGTTGATATTGTCGTTCCCTATTTTCAAATTACCACTTGACTGTAATAAAATTATATACTGATTGGCGCCATCTGACGGTGGAAACATGTATAACCCCCCCTTACCCTCCATGCCAAAACTTTTAAAAGGAAACACGTAGCGCCATTCAAGATGAACCAGCCTGTATATGTTGTTCTGTCTTTTGTCTTGACGAGAGAATTTCTTGCAGTGTTGCCGATGTTGACCTTTTTTCATTTTTTTTCAGCCAAAATACTTTCAACTGTACTTTAATGTCAATACTGCATTTAACAAGTATGCAAAATGAAATGAAATTTAAAAAACTAGTAATAAGCATTATCATTATTGGAGTCAGAGTCAGACATTTAAATTTAAACAATAATAATTTCATTTATAAATTCAATCTGGCACCTATGTACATTTGCACGTTGACGTGCAATTTCTATACTTTCTGAATGCATTGTAAATTTGATGTTAATTTATTAATTGATTCACCATTTTACGAAAAAAATTGAAAAATATGGGTTATTTACTTTGCTTTGTTTTATCTAATTCAATATTAAAAAAAAATTGTAGAAAACCCTATTGAACAAAGTTTGCTACGAGGATGACACATGAATTGCTCATATTCTTTTCTAACAGGTACTGTTATTCCCTTCTTAAAATGGTGTTCATTAGACACCTATATCAGTACTGTGTATTGTTTATCAGATATAGGTATTATTGGGAAACCTGACGAAGTTAAGCAGCGAGGAAAATAAACCTGGCCAAATATAATTTCGGTCGCAATACTAGGTTAAGTAAGTATTTCTTGAGTAAGGCAAAACATAAAAGTACTGATTTTGAGGAAGCTCGTGCTTATTAATATGTGGAGATAACACTTCTTGTGAATAAATTTGGTGTGCAGAGAAAAAAGTGCTAGGACCAACTAACTAACTGACTAATCTTCATTGCATCTTTGTGAATAAAATGGGAGAATTTATCAATGCAATAGGAAGCAACTATATCACAACATTCTCTTGTACACAAAAAATTATATGMAAGAAAACAACTACAGTAGATGTGAGAAGACACGGATGCAAAAGACAAATACACACTTATGCAAATACCACAGTTCCCTGTAAAATCTTGGTGCATGGCAGCTCTCTATCGAGTAGCAGTGTATTGAAGCTAGCGCCGAAATGATAGATGGTCCGAAGAACAAGACTTTTATTATATTCTACCCCTTCCAAATTTGTTTGCACGTCAAAGACTTGTTTTACATTACGTTAGGTGTTTAGCACCGGATTCTAACCATTGTTAAAGCGTGTCAATGCCGWAAACTKACGAAAACAAACAGTTCTTAATTTGATAAATAACATTTGTATAAGAGAGAAGCCTGAGACTAAATTTCCTCTCTGTCAAAATACCTGTTAGAAGCACATTACTAAAACATTTCGGGGTCGACAGTCGGAAAAACAATCGCAGTACGAATCTGAAATATTTAAGCAGAGAGAGCAGGTCTCCGCCCATGGCATGAATATTTTAGCGCCCTCTTTCCGAGCATTATCAAAAATGAACAACGTATGCGTGCATGCAAATTCCGTTCCTCGGGACTGGCCTTTGCTCGACGATACCCCTGAATAATTAACCCCTACAGCCCGCAGCACCTTGGTCGTATTAATATTGAGTGTGGCCTGATGAAACCTTTTGTTATCTATCCACCAGCGGTCGGCTTTACTAGGTAAGATGACAAGGAGCTCTTGGGATAAAACAATGATTCATATACAATTTTCACGTACACTCGAATACTTAATTAAAGAAATGGTTAGCGTTGGTATACAGGGTGTTTTAGCAGTACAAATCTTGTTAAATTCCTGACAGACACGTACACGCTCTACCATTTTTAGAGGTAGAAAGTGCAATGTGAATAGCAGGTCAGGAACAAGATTTTTACTGCCAAACACCTCATATAACAACGCTAGCCGTTGCAGTTGTCTTCGAGTGTACCTACACACACGAGTATCTCACACATCACTTAATTCGCTACTCTTGTTCTGCATGGCATCGGAACGCTCAATTTATTGTAAAACCTAAAGGCTGCTCTTGTTGGAGGTCTACTAAATGGATATAATCATACGCCGCGTATATTTAAATACTGGTGGCGCAGAACAACGCTGTACGCATACAGCGCCATCTACTGATTGATGATTGTCTGCAATGGCACGAAAGCGATGGTGTAGTTTCACTAGTTGTTCGCTAATTAAGGAATACAGCTAACACTGTCCGCGACAATCCTTGATGTAACAAATTGCGAAGTGCGTACAGTGATTCGGTTTTTGTAGCAAAAGAATCCTCAGCCGCTCAAATCCACAAGAGCTTATAACTTATTTATAAACCAGCTGTAATGACTGAAAGAAAGCTTAGACAATGGTGCCGAGAATTCAAGATTAGCCCCCCTAGTGTGCATGATGAAGAACGGAGTGGCAGACCCAATGTCCAAACCAATGAATTCGTTTAACAGCTTCTATCTAATCGACGATTTACAATTAATATATAAGATCGTTATGGAAAGGCCTGGATATTACAAACCGTGTACAAGATGGATACAAAAGGCGCTTACAGACCAGCACAAAGAGCAAAGGGAATCATCAAGTGAACGTGCGTTTATTATGTCGTTATCGGCAAGACTGACTTGTTTTCCCATATTGTTACGGGCGACGAGACGTGATTCAACTTCACCAAAACTGAAAATTTTCAAGCAACCTCCTTGTACGACTCGGAAAATGATGGCTGGCGTACTCTGGGATAAGAAAGGCGTACTTTTGGTTGAATTCATGGGATTGGGACACCCCAGCTTGTACCTACTGTGAAACACTTACCAAACTGAGACAAGAATAGTCCTCATCCACGACAATGCTCGTCGCCACACCGCTGCCACAGCCAAGGAGAAGATTCACGATCTTCGATGGGAAGTTTTTGATCACCGCCGCCTTACAGTCCCGACCTTGCACTTAGCGACTATTTCTTCTCACACTTTAAACAGTGCTCAATGCTTAGAGAACGACGAGGACCTCAAGGCCGCCATTATGAAATGGTTCAATTCCAAGACAAAGAACTTTTTTGTAATTGGGTTGAAGAAGCAGCGTTACAAAAAGTGCTCAAATTCTTGAGGCGATCATGACGCATGACAAACAAAATATTCTAACTACGGATTAGCAGTGCAGATCCATGGACTAGTACCTATGTTGCCAAATGCATAACCGCAAGTGGCGCGCACGTACTGCTTTTAAACTAGAACCGACATTACCTAGGTAACCAGCAGTATCCTCAAATTTTTATTTAAGACTCACGTTAGTAATGCATTTCGTAGCTTTTTCCGTGATTAAGAAAAATATTGATTTCATAGTACCATTGTTTTGTCGGCGCCTTCTCTGTCCGGAAAGTCAACGGTTGCCCCGTTAATGTAGGAAATTCGAATTTTAGATACAAATTATACATCCACGCCGAATACTGGTAACAGGGCTAGGTCGTGTCTATTATTACAGCGCCAGCGCAGCGTTGACGTACAAATTTATAAATTTTTCAAACCAAATAATTCTGGGTTAGCTCACATCGCCTAATAATCCAAATAATAATCTTCCTGTACTACAAGAGGCTTCAGTATGGAATGATCCTATTTCTAATGAATTTAACTATTGTGCTTATATTTTTTTTATTTGAGCGATAATTATAAGCCAGGCTAATTTCTAAAACGCATACTTACTCTCTGGGTATCTAACTTCAAGCGGATTCCTTAGAATTGGTAGCTCTTACCTGTAACGACATAAAAGTCTATTAGAAATTTAAAAAACACTTATTCACATTTAGACAATTCAAGAAAAACAGGAAGCTTACTGTAACATTGTCGCTGTTGGATGACAAGACCAAACTATTGATAGAACTTAATATATCAATAGTAATAATAATAATAATAATAGCAATTAAAAAAGTGTTGGTTTCCAGAAGCCCGAGCAAAGCTTAGCTAATAATCCCAAACAACTACATTTGAAGTGTTCTACTCATCAAAGCGAAAATTGTTTGTATCTTCACCCTATTAGTACAATTACAATAAACATTTATAAGGAGTATAGGGCATCCCATCTTTGTCAGTGTTACAGGGTATTTCAATCACTCTTAATACTAGAGAGGTGCTGTTTGGATATTTTTGCCTTAATTATTTTATTGTCGTGATGTGAATTGTACCATCGCCATTTTTGAATCGTCTTTAGCCAGTTTTAGCCAATTTTGGCCAGCTTTTGAATTACCGTAGATTTCTTCAGTCTGCAATATATCGCATGAGAACATAATAAAAAAATTAAAAAGTTTTTAGTTTTTGAGCTTACTCCTGATTTCAAAAATGTTAAATTTTTAAGACACAGTACGAACTTATTCTGGCATTATTGCATTCTTTTTTTTAGTAATTTAGTGTGGTTTTATGTCTACATCCAGTAGGCTGTGGAGTAAGACAACAAACAATATAACACACAAATAAAAATTTAATTGATGAAAAAGAAAATATGCCTGTTTACATACACAACCAATCATTGATGCCATGTAACAAGCGAAAATCATATTGCTTTTTTTGTAAATAAGAACCTATGCACTCCATAGCGCATAGCGTTTCAGGTGAATGTTCTTTTCTGTTCACGATCGTGCATATCCTTAAGATTTGTATAATTTTCAAACGTACTTATTCTGCTTTATTATAATATCCTATATATAAATCATATTGCTTTTTGGGAATAAGAACCTATGCACTGCTTAGCGTTTCATTATTTACATCCATTTTAGCAAAGTGCCTACAATTTCACTAAATTACTAAAATAAAAAGATATAATACCTACATGTAATAATGAAAATAAATCTAATACGTATTTTTTCTTTCTATCCTAGCAAAGCCAATTATGGTTTGCGTTAATAAATGCAAGTATGAGTGTACCTTAAACACTTGACTGTTTGTGAAATTGTGAGTAGACCTCTGAATTCACAATACAAATATTTATAAAAGCAAGATATTGAGAACTAAGGAAATGCAAAGCAATTCAAGAGCTAGCCTTAGCTTTAAATCAAACGACGATATAATAATGACGATGGCATAGTTTCAATCAAAACAAAAAAGTAATGTCCAAACCGCAACGTCCCAGTATTAATAGTTACAGAGATAACAACTATAATAAGACGTTCTGTTACCCGGCTGTAATTTAAAGGTATCAATACGGAATGTTCTTTTGCTATGCGTTGACAACATTAACACAATTCAAGTGAGACAGCAGTTAATAGTTACAACGTTCTACCAAGTACGATACTTTTCGAAATGAATCTTAGATGGTTGGTGAAGTTGTGCCCAGTTCTTTTATCGATTAAAAGATGGCAACTAGTAGTTCTCTCCTGCTGCATTGTGAAGAGCTAATAAAGGAGTACTCTTTTTATGATGCCAAACTTTAGAAATATTTTATTTCTTCATCAGGGCATCTAAGATAGTTTTAAACGGTACAGTTGTTAGGCTGCTTTTAAAGAGAGTTACAAATAAAGCTAACATCACTACTCGTTTTTWTARACTATCTAACTGCCATAAAATAATCATTGAAGCTAAGTCGTAGCAACATCAACACAMAATCGGRCAAGAAGTAGTAAGGGTCTAATGCTGCTACGCGCGGTCTTCAGTTCGATACAAAACCTCCTGTGCATTTCATGGATGTTCCATCTTCTGTCTAGTTTAAACTTGCCATTTTGTCTTAGTCTGAAACTTAGTTCCTAAAAACTTATCAGAAGATATAATAAGCCTGTTTATTTTAATTTAAATTATTTTTGCGCCATCCTTTATAATAATTACCTAAATATCAAAGTCTTTTGGTAAATAACGTAACAATGCTTAATATTTTTGAGACACTAGTTGTATGACCACAGAATGAATACTCTGCCCGTTGTTATGCAAGAATACTGCAGGACTCGCAGGATCTATAGCCAGCAAAGCGAAATATTGGTTTCCACTTTCTATGCATAAGTTCAAATTATTCATTCGGCATGACGCTTTGAGTTTTCCAGGGGGAGTAAGCGCGATAAGATTTTGATGGCTGTTAAGTTTCGCCACCCCCGCTATTCCGTCTGCCAACCAAGTTCGAAAGGGTCGCGCTTCTGAATATTTCAGCCGTTTTTATGTGTGTATACTTCGAATACCAATTGCTGACGAGAAGACTATTCCTTATAGAGTGGGAATGTATAAATATATGCTTATGCACTAACCGTGTATACCAGAATTTCTTTGACAAACTCTTTTTAATAGTTTGAAACATGCAGAGTTGAAAAAATAAAAGCTGTTGAGTTTATAGCCATTCGACTTTTGTTTGCCGCTAAAACAAAAATTACTGCTCCCTCAGATTCTTTATTGAGTGAGGAGAGACTAATTTTCAATGCCACATTATGGATGATCGATTTCTGATTTTAAAAATTCATTTAGAGGATGCCACGAGAAACCACCAGCGTACTTTTGAATAGTTTGTACCATAATGTATTTAATATGGTCGCTTAATAGTAACTAATGGATGTTCAACACGAGCACAAATACAGTTTTTTAGAAAATTCTGACATTTTGATGTAATCATAGAATAAAATTAATTTATGGAACAACACGTGTCTTATTTGGTTTTGCTGGCAGATTGGAGTTGTTTTGACGAAATCTTCATTCACGATTTGCCATAACTTATTACTGTGAATGAATTTCAGTGATACAGAATTTAGACTAATATTAGTCACTTCCTATAAAGCTTGGGTAGACAGGCACATGCTAACAAACCTTTGAATTCAAATAGCCCTAGAGAAAGAAGTTAAAAGGTGTTAAACCACAGGACTTAGGCGACAAGTTATGATCGTCTAAAACAAAGAACGCGGGATGTTTCGCGCAATTTGCTATTGCGGCACGTACTATGTGACAACTGGCACCACCTTGTGGTGCGGCTTCGGAAACTATAGCATCCACAAGAGGCACAAATMATGGGTATCATGMCATGTTGTTGTTGTTGTTGGWAAACAACATGTCATCGACAACAACCACGGAAGCCTTCAAACCAATGGGTATCATGTCAAAATTTTGTTCTCCATTAACTGTAATGATCAACATTAGCTTCTCGCTGTTCTTTGCCGGCGATAATTTGACTGGTAGATTCTAAAACTACTGCAAGTATTGAAAATACTTTTTAAAAAGTAAGCTCTCCAAGTTTTGTTAATGTGTATATAGCAATTGCGTTCAGTTTACTATCATTGGGTGTATTCAAAAAGTGAACTGTATATTGGATTCGAGAATCCTTTATTCAAATTCAGCATTTTTGGAACAGTTCTAATGTATTTTAAAGTAGGTAGTTTGAAGTCTGCGATAATTGCAAATCTGCAATAAACACGTTCGCCTACCAAAGCGAGTAGCGCGGCTAGTGCTGTCCCCATATCACAACGCCCAACCGGCACGCATAAATCTTGAAGCAGCAGGGCGTAATATTGCCGAATGGTCCAATTTTAAATCCATCTCATCACCCTCGTCGTCCGAAATAGGAGTAATGATTCCAGCTCATTTATACGTTTAATGCGCATTTTAAAATAATGACTGGGAAGACGAGGGCGCTTCGGTTTAGCTGAAATATTGGAGTTAATTTTTATTCCCCCGGAGATATTAATTACGGCGAGTTTTTCATGTTCGGTTAATTCCGTCCCTTCGGATAACAGTAATTATTTCTAGGAGATTCGCCCCTTTTAAGCGGCAAAGTCCTGGATTCGGCGCTGTTTGTTCTGCGAGGGAACCAAATTGAAATCTTCGGGACGTCACGGGAGACTTTGCCGACTTTGCAGATTTGCGGGGGTGAGGAACAACTGGTGGCACAGCAACATTGCTTTCGGCGCTTAAATACGGGACCGTCTGCAAATGCTTATATCACTGTAATGTTACTGTATATATGTATGTATGACATAAAAATGATTCACTGAATGTCCTAGCTACTAAGTATAGGAGTGTTGGATAAATTTACTTTTAGTAAACATGTTTGTTTTTTAAAACAATTATTGATCAGTGTTTCCACCTCGGCGAATTTTTTTTTAAATTTAACAAATTGGCAAAAATTGCACTTTATAGCTGAATGCACTAAAACCTTTTTGATTTATCAGTATGCCTAAAGTGAGATGTGCAGTTTTCATCAATTTAGCAAATTTGATATTGCTAGAATAAGCCGAAAGGCTAGTTCATTCTTTAAATTTACTGCTACCAGAACGACCAGGAATCTAATCACTATAGAGAGTTGTTTACTCATATGGTTTCAGAGAGGTTAAACACGAAGAGCGAGAGACAAGTGTAAAGAGCGACGAACTCAGAACACCAAGATCGTTTCCTTAAACTTTTGGCTCCAAGGGATCGCTTCACTCTACAAAAGCACTTGCAGATCAGCGATTTTACGGAACATGTGTTTTTGTTCGCTCGCAGTCAGTTATACGTCCACGACGAACTCGGCTCCAAAGTTGCTCACCACAGCATTGGGCGAAACTTGAAAAAAAATATTGGGTTTCTTAAAGCATGAGCAGTTTTAATAAAAGCAAAGCTGTATGTCAGTATATCAGTGTTTGAGCAATTCTAGTACAGGGTTTCCATAAATTAATCATGAATTACATCATGCACCGTCCGAGATTCCCAAGAGAAAATGCTGCGTCGGCAGCTACAGGACACCGCCGCCGCGATAGTTCACTTGGGTTCAGGAGAACAAGAAAATGTCAATTAGATTGTAGCATTCATACTGTTAAGTTGTAGGAGTAGAACATTAGTTGTAATTTCAATTAAGAAATAAATTTTTAAAAAGAGACTTCGGCGTCGTAAACAGTTAATTGGCGCAGTCAGTAGGATATCCGGGATTACGACGTATCGAACGCGTAATTTTCGTATCTTCGATTGACCGGATATTCCGAACGTTGGTGATCGGTTTTCGCGAAAGTTCTCGGACGGCACCCTCTGTCTATCGAAGACCCAGCCAGAACTTCCAGGAGCTATCATCACCGGGGATTGGGACACCATTGCCTAATTCCGCAAGGACGACCACCCTGAGGAAGCGAATATTCCAACCAGAGGTCACCCTTATAGAAATACGATGCTGAAGAGAATCATTCACCTAATGTAAGTACAATTTGATGTCTCTTAACGAAATAATAGACTCATTGGAAAATTTATATATAAATAACCCTTGCACTGACTCCGAGATAGTAAACTCTGAGCAGTCTAATTCAGAAATTCATCAGTCGTTAGAAGATTACGTAAATAACATGGCGCAGGCACAATTTAAACCGGAATATTTAAATTGCGTACCCCAATTTGACGGCAATCCAAATGAATTAAATCGATACCTTTCGATATGCGAATCTTTAATTTTATCATTTTATGATGCAAATAATCCGAATAGCTTTCACAATGTTTATTTGTTGAACTCTTTAATATCTAAATTATCTGGCAACGCAAGGCTAGTAATAAATATTCAAAATGTAAATAACTGGAACGAGTTAAAAGCAACACTGACAAGAAATTTTGCGGATCAACGTGATGAGACTTGTCTAAATCGAGACTTAGTTATGATGAGGCAAATGCCTCAAGAAAGGCCCCAACAGTTCTATGATCGCTGCTTGAATATATTAAATTTGCTTTGTAATTATGTAGACTTACACGAGGCAACAGCTGAATCCAAATTGGTAAAGAAAAATCTGTATAATAACTTAGCATTAAGGACATTTTTATCGGGACTTAGAGAACCCCTAGGTACGACAATTCGATGTATGAAACCAACTGATCTTGCCGCAGCGCTTCAGTTCGTTATGCAAGAAGATAACGTCCATTATTTTCAAAATTCAACCAATAAGCCTTTTATGAGACCCAACCAACCTCAAACCCGTTTGTCAATGCCCCAGCAGAAGCTGACAAACCCGAATTTTATGACTGTAAATACGAATGTCAACCCGTTTAAAATTTTTAATAACCACACACCAAACAATATCTTTAGAGCCCAAAATACACATCAAAATTATTTTCCGTCACAACCTATACCAATTCAGCCAAAAGCTAATCAGCCACCTCAGCGATTCTTTACGAATTCGCAAGTATTCAGGAACCCTCAACAAAACAAAAATGTTTTTAAACCAAACAGTAACGTCACAAATATGCCTAAGCCAACACCTATGAGTATTTCTACTCGAAACAGTAGCAATCGTTTTCAACAACGACCGTTTCAACACCAACCCTTTCAACAACAACAACCACAAAGAAATTTTGTTTTCGAGGAACTCTTTAATACGGAGGTAGATCCGGAAACAACACAACAGTACTACGAACAAAGTGCGCTAGATGAAAATGACTATGAAAATTTTAGCGGTAATCCAAATTTTGACCAAAATAATGAACACTATGAAGAATTTGAATATACTGACCCAGCAAATCAGGACGTGTATACCGAAAATTTTCAGGAAGCCAGTACGTCAAACAATCCAACATAGACCCCCAAATTATTTCAGTTAATACCGTTGACCCCAGTCGTTTACCATACATTGTATTTCCAGAACACAACCTCAAAATTCTAATAGACTCTGGTTCAACTAAATCATTTATTGACCCGAACGTAGCTAATAAATTCTTTCAGAATTTTATTAGAGACGATCCTTTTATAGTCTCAACTGTCTTTCAAAAATCAGCACATAAATACAGTGCACAAATCCCTGCTTCAAAAATATTTAGATTACCTGAACCAAAAGCACTTAAATTCTTTTTGTTTAAATTCCATAATGTTTTCGATGGTTTAATAGGTATTGATAATTTATTACTTTTAAAAGCTAACCTCGATTTCAATAAAGGTTATTTAGTTACACCCTATACGCAAATAAAATTACTTTATCATAAATCCGGCAATGAAATACATTTGATAAAAGTTCATCCACGGTCAGAGCAAATCATAAAAGTTCAGACGTCTATACAAAACGGTGAAATAATTATTCCCCATCAAAAGATAAATAATTGTGAAATACCCCAGTGTCTCACTATAGCAAAAAACGGACAAGCTTTAACTACCATACTAAACAACACCACGAACACAGTGACTTTGGACTTTTCTCAGCCAATTGCAGTCGAAAAATTTGACAGACAAGAAATTCAAGAAATTAATTTAAACAACTATGATGACACCCAAAAATCCACATTAGACCTATCAAAAATACGCACAGACCATCTAAATTTTGAAGAAAAGGACAAAATTATTCAGCTTTGCAAAGAATACTCAGACATATTTTATAACGAAAATATGCCGTTGACGTTTACTAGCAAAATTAAACACAAAATTCAGACAACTGACGAAATCCCCGTTTATTCAAAATCATATAGGTACCCATTCATTCACAAAACGGAAGTAGAAAATCAGATTCGGAAAATGCTCGACCAAAAAATTATTCGACCTAGTAATTCTCCATGGTCATCCCCTATTTGGGTTGTTCCCAAAAAGGCAGATGCCTCTGGAAAACAAAAATGGAGAGTCGTAGTGGACTACCGAAAATTGAACGAAAAAACAATCGACGACCGCTACCCCTTACCAAACATAACCGACTTACTAGACAAATTAGGAAAATGCCAATACTTTACCACTCTAGACTTGGCAAGTGGCTTTCATCAAATTGAAATGGATGAAAGTGACATTTCAAAAACGGCTTTCAATGTTGAGAACGGCCATTTCGAATATCTAAGGATGCCGTTTGGTCTAAAAAACGCGCCCGCTACATTTCAACGTATTATGGATAATATCCTTAGGGGTATCCAAAACGAGAAATGTCTAGTGTACTTGGACGATATAATAATTTTTTCGACTTCTTTACAAGAACATTTAGAACGGTTAAAATCGGTTTTTCAGCGGCTACGAGAATCAAATTTTAAGATCCAGTTAGATAAGTCCGAATTTTTAAAAAGGGAAGTGGCTTATTTAGGCCATTTAGTCACTCCTGACGGCGTGAAACCGAATCCAGATAAGATAAAAGCTATAAAAAATTATCCTTTACCTAAGACAACCAACAAATTAAAGGTTTCCTAGGCCTTTTAGGTTATTACCGACGGTTTATCGATGGATTCGCCAAAGTTACAAAGCCTCTCACGAAATGTTTGAAAAAAGGTGCAAAAATAGAGCACAACGAAGAATTTATTTCCTGCTTCGAAAAATGCAAAACCCTTTTAATGAACGAGCCGATTCTGCAATACCCGGACTTTACTAAAACATTCAACTTAACTACGGATGCGAGTAACGTTGCTATAGGAGCTGTATTATCACAGGGACCTATCGGAAAGGATCTCCCTGTTGCGTATGCTTCACGTACGTTAAACGATTCGGAACAAAATTATTCAGTAATAGAAAAGGAACTATTAGCCATAGTATGGGCGACAAAGTACTTTCGTCCATACCTTTTCGGACGCAAATTTAATATTATCACGGACCATAAACCCCTTCAATGGCTTTTCTCATTAAAGACCCAAATTCAAAATTACTCCGATGGCGAATTAAACTAGAAGAGTTCGATTATACCATAATGTATAAAAAAGGCAAACTTAATACTAACGCAGATGCGTTATCTCGCGTAGAAATTCACACCAAAGAATTAATCCTTTAGATTACGAAATCGAAAGCATAATCAAAGATATCTCGAAAAATAAAAAACGGTCCTCTGAACTTGATCAATTATTTTATGAATTATGTGAACCTCAAAATTCAACACGAAAACTCGAAACTGATAACATGTCTATGATAGCCGAACCTGACCAAACACAAAACATACATGAACTAGAACAAGACGATGACGACGTCACTATTCACTCAAATGCAGACCAAGACCCAATTGTAGGTATTCCGATAGTTGACTATCCCATAAATTTTGGACAAAACCAAATTATTATCAGCTCTGTTTTGCACTCTCCTGCAAAACCAAAACTAACAATCTTATTTGAGAAAAAGAAACGCATTAACCTCCAAATATCCGAAAACAATTTGAACAAGACATTATTCAATTTATCAAAGATTATATTTCACCAGATGTCGTTTATCACGTATATTTCGAAAATTTAAATAACAATATCTACGAAAGATTTTCGACAGTACTTCAAAAATATTTTAAATGGCCCTCAATTAAGTTCAAAAGATGTACCAATAAATTAATCGATGTAACTGACAAAGACGATGTTCAAATAATTGTACAAAACTATCACGAAGGAAAATCTAACCATCGTGGAATAGATGAAACGATGCATAAATCAAAGAAAGATATTATTGGCCCAATCTTAAAATTTCAGTTCAGTCATTTATAAACCAATGCGAAATTTGCCAACAAAGCAAATATGAACGTAAACCTGTAAATATCAAATTAAATATTACCCCCACTGCTACAAACCGTTTGAAATTATACATTTGGATACTTTTACCCTGGAACAATCAAAATTCCTACAGTAATTGACAGTTTCTCAAAGTACGCCCAAGCATACTTCATAAGTTCTGCGAACGCGACAGAAATAGCAGACAATTTAATTAATTTCTTTTCACACCACGGTATTCCGAAGCAAATAGTTTGTAGATAATGGAACCGAATTTAAAAACTCTGTCATTTCAGAATTACTTAGACTCCACAAAATTAATGTTCACTTTTGCTCACCAAACCATCCTCAATCTAATGCGTTATCGAAAGATTCCATTCCACTATAATAGAACACATCCGGCTACTCAATACTCGAGGATTTTCTAAAAACACCTATAAAAAATAAAATGACGTACGCAATCCTTGCATATAACCATTCAGTCCATTCGGTAACAAAATTAAAACCCATCGATGTAGTTAGCGGACACATAAGTAGCAACGACCCATTTAACATAGAAATAGACCAAATTTTGCTTAATGACTACGTTAACGACCACAGAGAGAGATCTAAATTGTTGTATTCAAAAATAAATTCCGATATACTACAAACAAAGAAAATGTAATTGAAAAGGAAAACAAAAACCGTGACGATCCCGAAATTTTCAAAGTACCACAAACCATTTATGTTAAAAAGCACATTCGGCAAAAGAATGCTAATAAATTCACGAAACCGACAAAAATT
The DNA here is from genome assembly GCA_025024175.1 of Rhyzopertha dominica. Lineage (NCBI taxonomy): Eukaryota > Metazoa > Arthropoda > Insecta > Coleoptera > Bostrichidae > Rhyzopertha > Rhyzopertha dominica. The sequence goes on from QCXZ01000064.1 coordinate 39,609,410, forward strand.
AAGAAAGTAAATTATGAAATGAAAACAGTATCAACAGACGCTCAGGAAAAAATTCATATGAGTAATTTAAAACGCCCATTAAAAGTACCGAAGTAAACGTAAAATCTTATTTCAGATTTTTGGCCTCTCTTGGACTTGGACAAGAAAAAATTACACTACGAAATTTAGAAAACAATCCTGGTATGATCCCTTAAAATTAGGAACTGCAAAAGTTGAAGAATACACCCATACACTAATTCATTTTTACGATTTAAATCCTATTATTGTTGAAATAAATAAATTACAGCTACAAACTAGAGCACTAAGAGAATCGCTTGACAGAAACAATGAATATGCATTCGATACTGCAAATTACCTGAAAATTCTAAATTTTAACCGAAGAAAAAGTAACTCAAAAATTAACTGATATACTACCATACCCTCAAAGAGTTAAACGAGGTTTAATTAACGGTTTAGGTTCAATATTCAAAGTAATTAGTGGGAATTTAGACGCATCTGATGGAGAACGTTACCGATAAAATCATCAATGAACTGCAGGCAAATCAAATAAAACTAAGTTCGAGCTTAAAATCACAAAATTCCTTGTCAATTGCACTAATAAACAAATTCAATTCAACAGTTCGACAAATAAGCCAAAATGAAAGATATTTAGAATCGAAATTAAATCAGGTAGCTTTAATTGTTCAAAAACAGTCAATTCGAGAACATTCGATTTTCATAAAAGATTTAATGATCCAAATTATTAACCTATACGAAATTATAAATTCCGTTCTACAAGATATAGAAAATTCCATATCATTTGCAAAGCTTCAAGTTATGCATCCTAGCATAATGAAAAGTACCGAATTGTTCGAAGAATTACAAACATCGGGAAATCACTGCACAAAGGGCAACTGCCGATCGAGATTACTTTGGAAAATACCATTTTACTTCAAAATCTCATCAAAATTGATAGCTATATATCTAACAATAAAATCACTTACGTATTACATGTTCCTATAACATATCAACAAGAATTCAAATATTACCATTTATATTCCATACCGGTTTTATCAAAGAGTCAGTACAAGGCAATCATTCCAAAAAACAAATTTTTGATTAAAACCGAATTGTACTTTGCATTTATGGGTGAACCCCTGTACGCAAATTTCTCATCGACTACACCTCTGTCAAAAATGGATCTGCAAGGAATTAGGGATCATTGTCCTTGTGAAATTCATCTCTTGGACGGGAGAAACACATCCTGCGAAACGGCATCGATCACCATGGCCAAAAGCCCTAATAAACCGATTGGAAGGAACAGACCAATGGATTGGAGTATTTCCATTCCAACAAAATTGTAAATTAAAGTGCCCACATCAAGAAGAAGTAATCAAGATCGCGACTGGTACATACTCATCGAAATTCCAGTGGGGTTGCCAAATATCAACTACCGGAGAAACAATCACCAATAGAAAGTCATTCACCCAAGCCCAGCCGATATTGTTCCCGAATTTGGAAGAATCTGAAAGCAAAATCCCAAAGATGAACTTCAGCCTGCATCTCCAGGAAATTCCGTTAGACGAACTCCAATCGATCAAGACACAAATATTAGAAGACCATCCAGATGTATCGTTTGAAACACTTTCATATATTCCCAGCATTTGGACATTGCTAATTTATGCATTGCTACTTTCAGCTTTATGCTACATGGCCTACAGGACAATCCCGAAAAAATGGTGGTCCACAACAAACGAAGACCAACACGGGTAGAATTGTCAGAAGTTCAACTACCTCGCCAACAACCTCGGTAGTCGAATCTTCGGCGGGAGGAATTACATCATGCACCGTCCGAGATTCCCAAGAGAAAATGCTGCGTCGGCAGCCTACAGGACACCGCCGCCGCGATAGTTCACTTGGGTTCAGGAGAACAAGAAAATGTCAATTAGATTGTAGCATTCATACTGTTAAGTTGTAGAGATAGAACATTAGTTGTAATTTCAAGTAAGAAATAAATTTTTAAAAAGAGACTTCGGCGTCGTAAACAGTTAATTCATGCAACGCGGGCGGCGTTGACTTCTGCCGCTAAGCTACAATAAGCACTGCGATAGTACAGAAGGTTGCAGATCAAGTTACAGTCACGAATTGATAGTTTTATAGAGATTTCCCAACAATTTAGGTTCTATTTTTCTGTCAAAGGTAAGAAATTGCAATAATTATTGGTATAGTAGGCTTGTGTAATCTCTACAGTCTACACTGTGGAAGCTTTATATAGTGCAGCTAACGTTACTACCACTTAATTTGTGAATCTTACTATTGC